>BLKR01000162.1:600000-765593 GCA_011170035.1 Teleogryllus occipitalis | reverse complement strand
CCAGATCGACAGATGAATATTGATTTTGGAAAAATCCTCTGAATAGTTTAGGCGCTTGTGTTGTTCCCAGATGGACGGACTGGCAGACAGAAGGGCGGATGTTTAAAAAAAACGGTTTTTCGGTATATATATATATATATATATATATATATATATATATATATATATATATATATATATATATATATAGAGAGAGAGAGAGAGAGAGAGAGAGAGAGAGAGAGAGAGAGAGAGTTATGTAATGCTGCGCGAAAAAACAGCGAATTTTCGGCAGAAAAAATTCATTGTGGCGCCTTGATAACAAGAAATTGGATAAATCCAATTGCTAAATTAAGAGAAAAAATCCTCTAACACGTGGTGCAGCCAGAATCCCAGTTTTGTGGGTCCTGGATGACGAAAAATCAATTGAAAGGAAAACGTTCGTCAGTCAACACTACTAGCGCCCAAACCATGCATACGATCTCTACCAAATTGAAGAAACCCTTGTCGATCTGGCTCTAGTGGAAACTTTGAAAATCATTCTTTAAAATTGGGAGTACTTTACATGAAGCCCCCTGGACATCTTCAAAATTTCTCAAGAACGGTTACAAATTTTTTCTTCACATTTCTTGTAAGATACACTTATAAAGGTGCCTTAGGTCTGATTTTCACGGTTAACTCCGAATTTTCGAATATTGCTAAAGTTTGATTTTTTCAATTTTAAAAAATTACAAAAACAAATTTTCCTGAAATTCGGCTGCAATTTTTTTCTTTAAATTCTTGATATAGTGCTAAATCATCGTCACCGTATAGATGACATAAAAGCTATGTTGCTCTATTCTATTTTTCAAAAAATAAAAATATGTAATTATTTTACTTGTCTCTCACGTCCTTAATATTTACATCAGAGGCGATTTCTTCACATTATATTTATGAGTACGTGTGCTTTAAATAATGTATAAAGTTTGTCGAAACCTCAACAGTTTTCAGTGCAAATGTGCTCAAATTTCCGCATTTTCAGAAACGCTCAAACGTCATTTCTCAATAATGGCTCCAAATGTTTTCATCAAACTTTTCCAACGGATAGTGGTAATGGCACTGTTAAATACGACGTTAAGATCATTTTGGTGTATTCCTTTTTTTTTCTTCAAAAATTACACAAATACATTATTTTAAATATCTTTCACGCGTTTAATATACACATTTCCATTAATTTGTATACATTACTGCATTTCTTAGTGAAAGTGCTTCAAATGACTTTAAATAAAGTTTTTCGAAAACTCAATACATTGCTGTGAAAAGGAGTTTCAAATTTCGCATTTACAGTAATGCTTAATCGTCGTTTACCTAAAAACCGCTTATTTTTCAATGACAATTTCTATTTAGGACGAGACAATTTCTATTAGGACTCTTCTTTAATATTTTCGAAGGTATATTTCGGTTCTATTACGAAACCGAAAAGTGGAGAAAATGTAAAAAAAAATGTACTTTAGTCGACGATAGATGGTAGCTGACAAGAGGATGGGGCAACTAATGCCAGTGCGCACCTAGGGAATTAGAAAACTTTACTACGAGAAAGTCTGCGCAATTCTGTAGCACCTCTAATTACTTTCTCGTATAAATACGTATACACGGGGTAATAATATACGTAGTATAGAGAAAGTTATAGAAAGCAGCGGAAAATGGATTTCGAGATTTCAACGGAAATACACGTATTGGTGTCTCCTGATACCAAAAAAGCTGTTTTTTTTTTTTTTTAATATCGTCCGTCCGTGAACACCTCTAGCGCCTAAACCATACGTAGGATTTTTTTTAATAATTGAAGAAACCCGTCCAGTCGGCTCTAGTAGAATCTGAAATTTTGAAAAGCATTCTTAAAAATTTGAAGATACTTTACATAAAGCTCCTTAGACATTTTCAAAATGTTCTCAAAAACAGCTCAAATTTTTTTCTTTAAAGTGTACCCTCAGTTAAGATGGTAAAATGTTCCCCTAATTCAAATGACATGTGCGGTTACATTATAATTCTAACAAAAATAATAGTTTCAAAGGTTTTTTAGCCCCTCCACCCACACACCCATTCCAGAAAATTTTAATATAATTTTTCAACTTAACACTATTTTATCTGACTAAAAAATATGATAAAATAACTTATACTATCAGAAAAATATTTTTTGATATTTTCTCAGCCCCAAATTCAAACAATATTTTTGAAAACAATCAAAATATTTGTCTTAGAAAAATAGAACAGGCTTGGAAAAAAATCTCAAACGTATCTCTTAAAACAAAAATGGTTGTGAATTTTTTTCAGATTTTTTCGACAACTGGGCTGCAGTTAAAAAAATAAAAAACATTTTTCCACCTTTAAATCATCTTGAATTTCAATATACTTTGATAATGACAACAGTTCTGTGCATTCCTTTTAATGTTTATTATACATTTGTATACATTGTTAAAGCACCTGGTAATATTTTGATTTAGGAATTCATTTTCAAATTATTTTTTTAAATCTTTATAATGCTTTGCAAAAGTATCATATGCTAAGGAAAGGATGTTTTTGCCAGTTTATAAGAAAATTCGGTCACAAATGAAGTGGGGGATAAGTAGGGGACATGTGCGGAAGGGGAACAGGTTGAACCTGGATTTGCCAGACCTATTTTCCTGCGTCTTAGAACACTGACCCACGCATGAAAAAATCTTTAATCTTCATCTCAGAACACTCGTGAATTTTTCCACATTCTTTTAATTGCTGGGCCATAATTAAAACAAATAAGGTTTCTGTAGTCAAGTACTAGGTTGTCCGATATAAGAGGTCAGATTCATCCAAGAGGAAGGTCATAGATTGGTGTCTGCAACCTTGGTAACTGTGCCAAGGACGCAGAAGTTTACAGGTGTGTACAACGTGGCATCTAACTCCCATAAAATAATCCATAATGGAAAAGATAAGGTCTGATTGAAAAAAAAACAAAAGCAATTAATTATTTGAATTTTTAATTCATACTTTAATGTATGTATATAAAAAATTACAATTATGCTGGCTGGTCATCACCCTTAGTTGTTCTTGTGTAGATAACTTGCGCATGATGCTTGACAACCTGCTTAATTGCACCTGAAAGAGATGTTTGCATTAAAGATTGCTTCAATACTAGACCACACACAATACTTAAATAGTAACTCCAAAATAGACAAGAATCCTTTCAGGCTCATTAAATCAGACTTTACCATTCATGGAATTTCAAGATAAAAAAAGTCATCATTCAGGATTCTTGTAACTACATAATTGCAAACATTTACCAAAACAACCCTTCACTTTTCATTTCAAAAAGTCCTACCTTGCCCAAATTAGAGCAGACAAAATTAAGAGAAGTATTGAAAAAAATGTAGTTTTAGCCAACATAAAACTCTTCTGAATCTACTCTAAACCTTGGATTATATAACTCAACAGGAATAATGTAAACAGGATGGTCACTATTTTCCTGGAACAAATTCCCCAAAACTGCCAGTTTTCCAGACCAGGAGCGCTATTCTGTACATGAAACCGACAGCCGTCGGAATCGGAATGCTACCGACAACTGTCGCTTGCACCGACGGGCTCTACCGTTGAGTGCAATTCTGTAATTCCTTCTTAGCGACATCTATCGGTGCAAGCGAAGACGATCGCTCGCGTAAATTAAACGGATTTGAGGAAGGACCCTGCGCGAGGCTAGTGGGGTTTCAACCAATCAGCGTGGAGAATTTTAGTGGAAATATCCGAATCTTGGAAAGCGCGCAGGTCTCGTAGTTTCTTGTGTTTTTGAGAATCTTGAATTAAAAAAAAGACATGGATTGAAGTTAAATCATAATTTAAAGTTTATTTTAGTCTCTTTGTAAAATGAGATACGTTTTCAGACCTTCATCATGTGAACTGCGAAACTACGTTGTAATTGTCTTGTCAACTATGAATGATTCTTGTAGACATTTACATACAACATGCACATATACAAGTTGTTTTTATATATCATTAGTTTCCATCTATTCCGTACAACCTTATTTTACAAGGGTTAGTAACACCTTAATGAAAAAAGTCCTTTCAATAAATATACAAAAATCTGGAATAATAAAAGAGTTACATTTATCTACAAGTAGATGGAACCCCTATTGATGATGCATATTTGTAAATGGTAATCAGACAGCTTAAAAAAAGATAATGAGCAAAAATGATCTATTAGTATACAGAGATATGTGGTTGATTAATTACTTATAACATATGGACAACACATCACTAATATTTTAAAACTATTCAATGATTATAATCTCAAAATTAAATTTCCCTCAGTAATAGAACAAAATAATAAAACCCTAGCTATGTATTTTTTGTATATTCAAGACTCACAAAAAAGCAGGGAGCCATAATAAACATAGAAATTAATATTCCGTACATTTAACCTCAAAGTATTACAATCAAGCAGCAATTAAATTATATTGTACTTCAAAACCTTTTTCACGACTGTCAATACAACGGTGAAAGCTTATTCTACTACGTTCTACTATAGTAGAATCTACTGTAGAGGAAGGCAAACAGCGGGATCACGTACAATTCACAACTCGTCGACTCTCAGAAACACGTCGTTAAGAGGCTACCGACGTGGACCCAAGCCGTCGGTCGCGATAGCGATTCTCATCGTTTCTACCGACGGCTAGAAGCGTCAGGCTGTCGTTACAGGAACGTACAGAATAGCTTCTACCGACACTTGTCGGTAATCAGGCCTACCGATACCGATCGTAGTCGGTTCGACTGTACAGAATAGCGCTCCAGGAACGTACAGAATAGCTTCTACCGACACTTGTCGGTAATCAGGCCTACCGATACCGATCGTAGTCGGTTCGACTGTACAGAATAGCGCTCCTGATGTCGGTGCTAGGGTGGTGGAGGCGAGTGGCGTCGGCGGAGGCGGCAACGGTGGCAGTGGAAGCGGCAGGGTTACGGCGACGGCGGTCGCGTCGCCTGCAAGCGAGTAGGAGATGAGTGGGACGCATCTGGGCGCTCTGTTAAGCGGCATCTAATTGCTTGCATGGCTGCGGCGAGAAACCTCGGGTCGCAGCGAGGAAAAAATGAGAGGGCGAGAATGCAAAATGAAAAATGAGAAATAGAAAATGAAATGTTAAGGGTTGAAAAAAATACAAAAGAAGAATACTATAAAGGGTAAGGGTCAGAATTTTTTAAGGCCAAATAACTTAACAAAGAAAAGCGTAACTAAGGGACAAAGGAAATGACAGAAAGAGGAGATGACGTCGAAAGAAAAAAAAACTTATATGAGTGTGAAATTGTGGGGCTACTACACGATATAAAATGATATGAATTACTTTGAATAGTTTTCAAATGTTACGATTGGTATTTCATTTTTAAGAATGTTTTTTTTTAGAATGAGGCTCTGCAGGGACATCATTGATGCCCGGAGCCACCTCTCCCGGTGAGAGTACAGACTTGGTACTGTTGTACTGACAACAATGAAAGAATAAAATAATTAAATCCAAATATATTGTACTAAAATGATTACTCAATATTGAAGTCTATTAATCATATGTTTTTTATAATTAAACGTTTATTTACAATTTGTTCGTACATCAGAACAATAAATTTTACAATAAGTACACTTGTTAGATCATGATAGATCATGATCACACATGTTAGATCATGTTAGATCATGATCACACATGTTAAATCATGATTTTTAGTCACATGTTAGATTATGATAGATCATGATCACACATGTTAGATCACGATTTTTTTAGTCACATGTTAGATCAAGGTAGATCATGATCACACATGTTAGATCATGATAGAATGACTCGTTGAATTCGAGAAGACTAGAAGAGCCAGAGAGGTTATGAACGCCGACGTTCGCGGGTGCCACTCGAGGCCGCAGGATCCGGTAATCGTCATCCGCCGCGGCGAGCGGTGGGCGGCGAATTGTCCACGAGCGCTCCCCGCGCGACGACCCAGGTGTCGCCATTCCAGGAGAGGCCTCGAGCGCCCGGAGCCGCGCGCGAGGTGGGGGCGACCCCGGACCGCCGCAAGGCGACGCGACGCGGCGCGGCGCAGGCCAGGCAGCTCGAGAGACGCTCACGAGCACCGCGCTTCCACTCGCCGCGGACGGCCCTCGAGTGCTCCAGGCCTCTCGAGAGCGCTCAAGTGTCCCACGCTGTGGATTGTCACTGTTCGTATTTGGTAGCAACTGACCTATGGCTTGCGGGACGGCGCGCGCCTGCCTCCGGCTGGTTGGGTCTCTATTTGGAAGATGTCGCTTTGGGATGGGAGTCGGTGTTTTGCGAGCCGTAATCAGCGTGGGATGAGACACTAATTGCATTGCGCTCGGTTACTCGATGCATAGTACATGCGAGGATCGAAGAGCGTTTTATTCTGTGGGAGAATCAATCTCCGTGAAATCGAATGCCACAATCTAGTTTCAGTTATTTCATCCAAACATGCTCTACATGGTTATTGAAGCAAATTACTTGAAACATTTTGACAATGCACCCCAAACTCCATTACAGTGACGTTTTTAAATTAGTGACAAAACGAACTACGGAACAGTTATTGTTTCAATAAAAGAAGCATTCAAAAAATCCATCAAAATAAATGTTTCTCCATTATAGATTTAATGGAATTAGAATATTTGTTACTGCTGGGTAAGCATAGAATGAATTTATTTATTTATTTATTCCCAGCACGTTCACTGCTATGGTCACTAGTTCTGTTTGTGTAGTGAATGTTTTATCCTGGAAGGTGGTGTTGACTCTTTCCTGACAGGATCTCCTCGGATTCCGGACAGGATTCTCCTCGAGACAGCAGCGGCTGAATTCATTCTAGATATAAAGCTGGTGTCGAAAATTCGTCACTGACAGGACTCGAACCTAGGACCTGTTGGTCAAAATGTTAGCAGGGACAGCGACAGTGAGCTAAACTCAGTCGCTGTAAGCATCTAATCGTTCTGGGTTTCTCAAGAAGTTACTCTTCAAAGGATATTAGTAATAATCCCCATGAAATGTACCTGATGCATTCGTAAAAAATCTCAATCTCATCTCATTCAAAGACAAAGATGATCTTTCCATAAATACATTATCTCAAAAACATGCAGGTGTAGCTAGAGCTAGATAGCTATATTCGGAAATTATAATTATACAAATTATCAGGAATGTAGGTATTAGCATTTATCGAATTTTTGTGGCCAATCCAGAATACATTTATTTTGCTAACGATATACTCGTAAAACAATGTACCAGTAAAATGGGTAATTATGCATTGATTTGGGGCAATTTATTCGATTCTGTTTCAATATACTGTTCGAGCAATACATTATACAATAATTGTAATGAAAGCACGTTCTCTGATTCAATTTTTCGCTTATATATAGGGGACAATATTTCAGAATCCACTTCAATAAGATTCCTTTCTCAAGCTCTCCCGCTTACACTAATGTTTTTTTTCTACTCTGTAATACAATTAATACTAATGTAATAAAGAATTAAAACTACAGATAATACTGTATATTTTTAATACTATCCCCATTTTATTTCCAAGTAATTCCAATTTCCTGTAAGACGCTTATCCTGTTGGTTATAGAAACTTGATTATTTCACGTAAATAGTACCTAAATTCCTTTTTTTGAAGGAACACGAAACACAGCGCTGGATCTCTTTCCATTTTCTTTGCCTGTTTATTCATTAATCTGTCAAATCATTATTTTACATAGCACTTTATCTAAACTTCGTTAAGTAGACAATATTTGAACATTCATTATCATCATATGTTCATATATGATACGTTCACATTACATTATTACGATTCTCTTCCGGCGGTTTTTCAAAAAACAACCTTTGCACTGACATTATAAATGCCCAAGGAAATAAAGGACAATAACTCTTGTAGCGTGTGGGGTGAGCTTCTCCGCTCCTTTGCACAGCCCTGCGGACGGTGTTCCATCCAGGCTGTCCTCGCCATGACCTCACCGCCACCTGGGCGGGGGCGGACACTGGGTCACGGCGCCGCGCCCAAAACGTGCCCGGGGCCATCCCGCGCCGGACAATAGGTTGCAGCGTACTAATTTTAAATGATTTATTCGCTTGCCCTCTCGGTGCACGCGGCCAAGCAACTGATTACATGTTCACGTAATTGCATTCTCTCTTAATCTGCTTCGAAATGATAACTTATAAATGAGCTTGAAAATATTGGGTTTCAAAAGGGTTATTTTGTTGTGTTTCATGTGAACACACCTGTTTGATAGCTCTCTTCTCTCCCTTTTATCGCTTTCTATTTATTATTTTCTGTTTGTTTTCCTTTCTTCCTCTCTCCCTCTCTCTCTCTCTGACTCTCTTTTCACTCTCCTTTTCTATCTTCCTATTGCCCTACTTTCTTCTCACCCTCTTTCCATATCTTTATCCCTTCTTTATTTCCCTATTCTTTATTCCCTACTTTATTTTCCCTTTCCTTCTCTACTCGCTCGCGTAATATTATTGCACCACGATCCTTGAAAGAGTATGTTATGTCTATTTTCTTGTACTTTTCCATCACAGATTTTAATACGTACCATCCAAGCGTGATTTTCAAAATACGTTTTTCTTTTACTTTAATGATAACCGAGATCCCTCGCAAATATTATGAAATTAATGAAAAATTTTGACTTTTAAGCTCGTTTTATTATCAAAAGTAATGCCACGGCCTCAATTTTGGGGGGTGTCTTGATTGGTCGTCTGATTGGTGCATACTGGACGTATTCTTCAACGCTATTTGGCGTTAATTTTACGAGTGAAATAGTTATTTTAAACATTGTTATAAGAGATGACTTATGAATGTGTTTATTGTGTAACTCAAAGTGTAATGGCCGAAAGTCGTGAATGGCCAAGCCATAGTAGCAAGAACGGTACGCGGGTGCTAGTCCCTATGCCATTCTAATCTATTACTTAACCAATTTTTCAAAAAACTGGTGTTGTACAAAAAATCTTGCTAAAAACAATGCAAGAGAAAATTTAAAACTGACAGTACAAGAGATAACTCTAGAAAAAATATTTTCTCCCTCATGAACTAAACGTTTAATTGTCATTTGTGTCCCTACCACCTCCCCCATAAGTTTTGGTTGCCTCTGGACATCTCCTGCGTCGTGTAACAAGATGTCAGGCGTCCGAAATCGATGACAGTTCACGCTATTTGAGCACACATGCACCGGAGACACAATCGCATGATATTATAAGACCGTCCTCAAAAGCCACGATTAAGAGACCTTCCCACGCTCGAAGGGGAGAGAAGGAAGGCACGCAAGCCCCGCCCTCAAGTCATTTTCTACGCGGTGTATCCATTACTTCGGTGTACTGAAGTAGGTCTTTTCATACATTTTTTGATGTAGCATATTATATTTTTTTGGGAGGGGGCGGGCCGTAATAGCATTGCTTTGACCTGTAAACAGCTATATTTTAGGTGTCATTCAAGTTTTCAAATGTCATTACATTTCGAATTAAATTTTCGTTGAATTGGAGATTTTGATTTCCACATTCTTGAATGAATAATTAAGAATATATTACAGTAATCAAACACAAATATACAGTCCATAATACAATAGAACAACACAACTGTTTTTTTAATATAATCCTATCGAAACTTATTTGGAAACCACCTCAACACTCACTTCCAAACATGCCTCGCATCTTTCCAACACCGTCTGGTCCTTTCAGATTTCCGAGGCGTGAAATATAATTTCAGCAGAGCTCTTTTTTTTCCTTTCCTCGCAAACACGTCTGCTACCATGACCTCAGCACTGAATGAGCCGAGAGTGGGGCACGCCAACGTCGGCGTTGGCGGCGGCGGCGGCGTACGCGCTGCACCAGGCGGCCTTGCCGGGGGGCGGGGCGGAGGGGAGGGGGCGGGGGCGGGGCGAAATTAAAAAGCGTTGGCTGCCGGGGCGTCGGCGGCGCCAGCGTCCCTCGGGCGCAATCGCGGCCAAGTGGCGGTGCCGCTGCCGCCACCGCCGACGGAGTAGCGATAAGCGACGGCGCCCGCGGGAGCACCATTAGCCTGCACAGCCGCCGCCATTCCCGCTGCCGCCGCCGCCGCCGCCGCCGCCGCCGCCGCCGCCGCCGCCGGGGGTCCCGCGATCCCTCTTAACACGCCGCTCTGCATGCTCCGCAGCCTCCCCCCCCCCCGCCGCCGGCCCTGACGCCGTTGCTGACGGCGGCCCACAGTGGTCAGGATTTCCGAATCTGCGCTCCGGACGAGTTACGAGCATCCTGTTTTCCGACGCCTCGAAAAAGGGGCGTTTACTTTAGATGTGGATTCTAAAGAGCCGTTCTACGGCTACGTTCTAGGACACGTGAATGGGTGACACGTGGAGGGACACGTTCTAGGGGGGGGGACGTGTTCTAGGACATTTGAAGTGTTGGACGGAGTTGTGAAGTAGTGAAAACATATTTTATCTTAACTACTACGAGAAATATTGAAGTGCGGAAAGCAGTACAAGAATCTGTCATCGATTTATTTACAGTAAACGAAATATTGTCCTTTTAAATATTGCCATGCTTCTGATTTGAAGACTGAATTTTCCTCGAGGAGATAACATAATTGTTATCCTCAAAGTATTTATCACTCTGTTCTTCCATACGGTTATCCGGTCACAGAGATATGTGAACGTCATAGTAATACCTTGCTTGAAAATATCACCGGTTGTAAAACACACTGCCGTTTCGTAAGTTTCCGTGCTCTTTATTTCATTCACCTACTATACCTATGCTTTCTCTAAACACATCAATATGGTCACTCCTGATGAACACTTCCTGTTCACTCAGTCGAAGCACTATGCTGTCTCATCGTATTAACATGTCATGAGAGGTACTACCTTTCTTAAGATGATTCCATATCTTTCACCTCTTTCATGAATATGTCGAAACTTCGATATCTTATATTTCACAAAATAAATTGTGATTGTCTCTACAGAAAAAACATTGAACTTAACGAGAAAAATACATTAAATTGCAGGATTTATGGATTATATACATGAAGTGCCACCTAAAAAGCATTATGAAATGATTATTGCAATAAAATCCAAGTAAAACACTTACTATTCGATTGTACTCATGTAGCAAATCGTTTGTTATAAAGTGTCGTCGAATAAAACTTTTAGGCTATACCAATGCTTGAAATCTTTTTTTTTTAAAAAACAAATAGCTGACAGAAATATGCATATAAGTTAGATATTTTTCCCTCTTCATTCTTTCCTAGGCTTCTCACCTCACCCGCTGTTACTCCAGCATGTAATGTTCTAACTCATCCCGCGTTGTCTTGACCTGCCTTTCCATTCCGCTCTATCCTGTTTTTTCTCGTCTTTCGAAACGCTCATTACCGTTAACAGACAACCGGAAAGAAACTAGATTATCATTTCGTCAAGGTCATCAAAGGAGACACATCTTCACACTGCCTCAACCCCCTGCGGTCGACGTTTCAGTGAGCTGGTACCTTCCAGTAACACCTGCAAACTAGAACCTACATCATCCTCACCTCACCTACATCAAACCCGTCAAATTGACAACGAAACTTGTCATTAGCATACACAGAGAGTAGCCTGACCGTGTTGGCTAAAAAACACGGCATTGTTGTACATCACAACCTTTCCGCTATCAATGTCAAGTGCTGAAATAGTCGCCATGAGATCAGTTCTTGGGCGAAAAATAAAATTCGTAGTGTTATATTGTTACATTGAGTTCATTTTCAAATGCCTTCTTTCGTGTTTTTCAGAATCAAATTATTTTCTTAATCCTTGTTGATTAATGGATATCATTGACCTGAAATATGTAAAATGTCAAGTTTTTAATTCCCCACTGAAGTGTAATTTTTGCTACAAATGAAACTTCTGTGCTGTACGTCTATGTTGAAACTCGTTACATTAATTTCTACCTCTTGCATTTTATCTGATTACGTTGCCCGTAAATTACAGTATTACTAATTACAAAACCATGTAATATTTAGAACACATCTAATTAAAGTTAATGAGGTCGGTGTTTCTGACAATGAACCTCGAAACTTGCATTAATATGAATTATGAAAGAATGTGTTGACCTTCAACGAGTAAAGTTCAGGTGGTTACATACATATTAATACGAATTAGTCACCAACAGAAAAAAAATGTAACGCCAAGCTCTCTTAGAGTTCTGCAGGTGCTGAAGACTTCGCTGGTCGAAAAGTCCGTGAAATTAAGCATCATTGAACGACTTTTTATAGGACTTCAGGCAATGAAATTTATGTTGGAAAGCTATTTAAAAAATAACAGACGCGCCGCCGGGAACTAATCATTTATTGGCAGAGACGAGTATGAATGTTTTTCATAAGAAGTTTCTCATGAAGTTAGTGAAAATTTCTATTTTATAAAAATTCAAAAAAAACATAATTTATTTATTAAATTTAAAGAAAAGTGTGTTCCGTACAAAAAAATAAGATGTGAGGAAATTAAGTTAAAAAATATTTCAGAGTTTTTACAAACGTTTCCTTACAGTGTTGATACTAACACTTTTCTCATAATACAATGCGACATAACTTCCGACTGAGTAATAAAAACAAAATATATTTTTGTAATTGTTTTTAATTTGCAATAGACAATGATTTATACGTTTTTACGGTAATAACAATCTCAATAGGTTTCTCGAGATGTTTTGATCCAAAACTTGATTTTAAAAGAAAATGGTGGCTGCGTAACAACGTGAACATAATTATTTCGAAGCATGCCATCCTTAAAGGGAAAAGCAGTTGTATAGAAAAATCCTACCTGCAGATACAACCTGCCACACAGGTAAAATAAAGATGCAGAAGGTGGGCAGAGAGGACGAAGTCGGAGGCACAACTGCTTGAGACGGAACAGGTCGAAAGAAACAGTGGAAGAAACAGAAATCGAAAGTGTCAACAGCTGGAGTTGCACAGTGGGATAGCACACAACAGCCGGCAGTCAACCACAGACTCACTGAACTCACCCATTGCGCAACCCAATAGCAAATTCCCGTGGCACCTGGTGAAACGTTTCAGCGACCACAGGTCTGTCTTCCACTGTGTGTCCACATCGAGTAGGATTTCAGTAGGGCAGAGGAGAAGGCAAGTGGCCAACCCAAATAGTGACAGAATATCAACATGAAACAATTATTTCTAGACATATCGTCCTTAAACGGAAAGGCAGCTTTAGGGACAAACCAAAAGGTTCCGACCGATACAATCTACCCTGCAAGTAAACCAGAGTTGCAGACACAGTGGGAAGAGAGACTGAAGTTGGAGCCATAACAGCATGAGACGGAAAATGCCGAAAGAAACATTCGAAGAAACCGAAATAAAAACTGTCAACAGCAGGAGTGGTATCGGGAGAGCTCACAACAGCCGGCAGGCAACCTCATCCTCATTGAACTCACCCAAAAGACTGTATTACGGAACCTGACAGCAAATTCCCGTCGCATCTGGTGAAACGTTTCTGAGAACTCAGGCCTCTCTCCCACTGTGCATCCACATCGAGTGGGATTCCACCGGCATCGGCGGCTGAGAAGGCGAGTGGCCAGCCCACGACGATGGCACTCGCCGCCGCTTCCGAGGAGGCAGACAGTGGGGCGGCAGTGGCAGTGGTGGCGGTGGTGGTGGTGGCGGCGGCGGCGGCGGCGGCGGCGGCGGCGGCGGCGGCGGCGGCGGCGGCGGCGGCGGCGGCGGCGGCGGCGGCGGCGGCGGCGGCGGCGGCGACGGCGGCGTTGGCGGCAGAAGCGGTGGCCCCCCGGCAACCCTGGCTGCCTGGCGCTCGCGCAGGCGATTAACGGAGGTGTACGTCTTATCGTAAGCAGTCGTGTAATGAGGGCGGCGCACTCCAGGGGTATTCATTATGCGAGAAACTTTGTTTCGTATCTCGGATCCTCGACTATCTGTTTCAATAAACTTGAATGGCCTGTTAAGTAAACTGCTTCTGAGGATTAATTCTTCTCATATGAGCACGAAGATTACTTATTAAATGCGCATCGGATTATCGTCAAGGGAGCATCATATTCCTCTATTACGTTTACATTACATGATCTGATATTTATCTCGTAACACAAACTCAGGCGGGGGCTTAATGGAGAAATTATACTACTAAAAGTACCACCGATAAAGGTGGATGAAGTAGAATTTTAAGAGTAATTATATCTAGCAGGTTTTAAGCTATCCAGAATGTTGTATAACTGCAATTATTTTCATAGACGAGATGCAGAAATAGACGTATTATTATTCTGCAAAAGCACGTGATAAATTTGAAATTAGATGATCAAATAAATACTTCTCGTAAATTAATGACTAAAATCATTTTCCTAATATTCAATAATTTTAATATTTATTAAGATTAATTATTTGACTTCTAAGTAAAGCTTGACCTACACGATTTCAAACCACTTAGTAAAAGTGGGCTGAATTTCCAAACCTTTCAAACCTGAACCTTCCGACAATACTTGCAATGTACTCAAGGTATGAAGTATATCCTTAAAAATATTTAACCTTACGGATATATTGATTGATTGATGCTTCCGGGCAAGCCAACTGCGGGAGTTTCCTCTCAGGGTATCTCCCCCAGTAAGGCACCGCTCACTCTGGAGATGTTCTAAGCTCCCAACCGATCTCTCAATATGAGTAGTAGTTTAATGCGTGTAAGTGTAAGTGTGTAAGGGTACAGAACAGAACATGAAAGAGGAAAGAAAAGTCGCGCTTGACCCGTAACCCGTTTGTTAGAGTTCAGCTCCGATATTCTTCTGGTACTGATTGGAGAAACGACGTAAATCTACTGATGACCGGCCACTATAATTCTTTTCCAGACCGCGGCAGAATTCGACTTAGCTATGTAGCTAGTTTCGAAAATCTGCCACTGTCAGGACTTGAACCCTAAGACTACCCGGTGCGAGTCGCTGCAGACAGCGGTATGGCTAGCTCTCAGCTAACT
Organism: Teleogryllus occipitalis; assembly: GCA_011170035.1. Taxonomy (NCBI): domain Eukaryota; kingdom Metazoa; phylum Arthropoda; class Insecta; order Orthoptera; family Gryllidae; genus Teleogryllus; species Teleogryllus occipitalis. The sequence continues at coordinate 750,667 of BLKR01000162.1, read as the reverse complement.
CCCAGTCCATATAAATATAGTGTAAAAATATAATATGAGTAATAATACTTTGGATTACATGACGTAATACATATTTACACACAATTGTTGGCATATAATGTCAATTTCCGGGAAGAATACCACAAGACTGCATTCCCTAAAATATTAGAATACCTACATTTTTTGTAGTCATGCCAACGTCAGACTATGTTGCTTGGAGACAACAAAGAAAATAATATCTTCACATGAAACCAACGGATCCAAAAGAGTTTCATCTTTCTACACTCTCTTAACGAACCCTATCTCAACTCAGAAATCTGTTTCGTGATTCAGGACACAACTTCCTGGGTTGTTTAAGACGAAACCATTTCAAACTCCACGAAAGGTTTCATATTCCTCACAATATCGTGTTTCACCTCTTCGGAGTCCGGGCGAAGGATTCGTCTCGAGGAGTGCCAGACACGCACAGCGCACGCCGGCTGGAGGGTTGCATAAGATTACTTTTCCCAAAGGTGGAAAGTAGGCGAACAAGGCCGACACACGCACGTGCGTAGCGCACCTGGCATCTTCGCCGCCCCTCTCGCAGCTTCCCACCGCCCGAATTCTCTGCATCCCGAAGCCAGCGGAACGGAGAATGCTGTTATTTCCTAATGGCCGACCTTCCTCAGAACCGCCCATTCCTCGCCATATATGGTCACGCTGTAAGCCATTTTTTCCGAACGCCCTAGCTTCGTTGCGTCGCCGCCGCCGCCGACGGCGCAGCAGCAGCAGACTGCGATACGCCGCCAGCGCCGGCTAGTGATGTATGATGAGTGTAGTATTTCTCCGGCCGTCTATGAGGAGAGGAAGAGGTCGCGGATTGCGAGACACGCAACGGCTGTACTGCCCGCCGGCGTCGAGTACAGAACCGGTCAGACATTCCCCTTCAAGCCGATGGAGGAATGTCGCGGAAAGCCCTGTCAGACCGGCCGTCTCGGAAGGAATCGAACCCTGGATCTCTGAGGGGGGAGGTCATTCCTTGTGGGGTTGTTCACGGGGCAGAAATAAGTCCCTTCTAACAAGATTTGTTCCTTCTAGTCAGCCCGCGAAGGTGGTAAGAGCGAATGCACCACATATACATGAGTACACGGAAAGTATATCAATTCTTCATTATTTCTCATTAACCCAATTAGCAATGAAAGTATGCCAAATATGTTTAGGATAATACACTTCTTATTCAGTGATATTTGTGCAATTGTGTCAGTATATTAAATATTTCATAAACTTAACTAGATTTCATAATAACAATAGTAACTTTTATATTTTACAATAGTTCTAAGCGAAGAAGTATAATTGTCTTCATCTTCAAATAAATTAGAAAACTAATCATTACTCGATAAAACAACAGTAAAGAGAGCGCAATAACAAATTTACGTCTTAACACTGATATCACCTAATGGTTCAATACAAAAACCAACCAGGAAATGACAAAATATACACCAAACAATACGCCTGCATTATAAAAAAAATGGATAACTTAACAACATCCTCTAAAAAACCCAACAAGTATGTCTAGCGTAAGGTTGTCGTACTCGGCTCCCCTAAACGAAAGACACGAACCATAAGAAGCTTGACACCAACAACGTCGTAAAAGACAAGCAATCGAAGCGCACTAAGCACCAGGAAACAGGATATAAAAGAAAAATAGACACCGAGTTAATGAGTCATCTGCTCATTAGTTGCGAGAAAACCACAAAAATACCACGCTCTCTCCGTGAGCTATTCCGGAGATGTCGGTCCATAGAGAGGTCTCCAACCCACGCCGCGTTCCAGAATTAACCCGCGCGGCGGCGGCGGCGGCACCGGGCAAGAACGGCTTCACGCACCGCTTCACGCGGGGGCTGGGGCCGCGTGCCGCGGAGGCGGTCGCCCCTCGCCGCCCCCTCCCCCCCGCCCCGCCCCCGCCGCACGCGTGCGCTCGCTCGCTCGTCCGCTGGGCGGGTACGCCGGTCGCGTACGCGTCGAGGCCGCCGCCTCCAACGGTGCCACCTCCGTCCACCTCACACAACAGCCACGGCCGCCGACACTGATGGCAGTGTAATCGTTGCTATCGTCACCGCCCCCGCCTCCTCTGCCACTCCCACAATCCCGCAGCCACCGCCATCAACGGTGCCACCTCCGTCCGCCTCACACAACAGCCACAGCCTCCGACACTAACGCTAATGTAGTCGTCGCTATCGTCTCCGCCTCCGCCTCCTCTACCACTCCCACAACCCTCACAACCTCAGCCACCAACGATGCCACATTCATCGGCCGCACACAACAGCCACGGCCGCCGATACTAATGGCAGTGTAATCGTTGCTATCGTCACCGCCCCCGCCTCCTCTGCCACTCCCACAACCCTCACAACCTCCGCCATCAACGGTGCCACCTCCGTCGTCCACACACAACAGCCACGGCCTCCGACACTAACGCTAATGTAGTCGTCGCTATCGTCTTCGCCTCCGCCTCCGCCTCCTCTACCACTCCCACATCCTCACAACCTCAGCCACCAACGATGCCACATTCATCGGCCACACACAACAGCCACGGCCGCCGACACTGATGGCAGTGTAATCGTCGCTATCGTCACCGCCCCCGCCTCCTCTGCCACTCCCACAACCCTCACAACCTCCGTCACCAACGATGCCACATTCATCGGCCACACAAAACAGCCACGGCCGCCGACACTGATGCCAATGTAATCGTCGCTATCGTCACCGCCCCCGTCTACTCTGACACTCCCACAACCCCCGCAGCCACCGCCACCAACGGTGCCACCTCCGTCCGCCTCACACAACAGCCACGGCCGCCGACACTGATGCCAATGTAATCGTTGCTATCGTCACCGCCCCCGCCTCCTCTACCACTCCCACAACCCCCGCAGTCACAGCCACCAACGGTGCCACCTCCGTCGACCATACACAACAACTACGGCCTCCGACACTGATATCCATCCCGTCATCCTGCCGCCGCCTCCTCTGCCACTCCAAACACTACCGCAGCTACCGACACAACGGTGTCTCCTCCATTGGCCTCATCTTTGTCGTCACCGGAGCCACATAAGAGCCACGGCATCCGACATCGATGTCGCTGTAATCACCAACCCCGCCTTTTCTGCCACTCCAAACACCATTGCAACCTCCGCATCCAACGGTTCTACCGCCTTCGGCGTCTCCACTGTCGTCGTCGTTGCCGCCGCCACAGAACACCATGGCCTCGGTTAAGTTCTCAATGTCATAACCGCCGCTTTCATCATCGCTGCTTCTAACATTATCATCATTCTCACTGACGTTGTCATGCATGCAATCTCTGCTACTCTCGACATCGTTACCACCATCAGTGTTTTTACCGCCTATATTATTGAGTGGCATCATCACAGCCGCTTTCATCACAGCTTCTGGCGCTAACCCCTTTCCGTCACTTCTACAATCATCATCCAATCCCGTCAATCCAGTCCCGTCCCATCATCCATCGCCGTCGTCAATCCTACAATCACCGCTGCTCCGCCGATGTTGTCATCACTTCCATTTTCTTTGCCTTTGTCACTGATGTCACCATCAGCAAATCCGTCACCAATACATTCTTAGTCACTCTTGTTGCAATCACCATCGTCGCTATTTCCACCATCGCTACTCCCCTTTCGCCGTCGCTAATGCCAGCCACAACCAGAGCCATCACCACAGTAAATAGTACCAAGAGAACTTCTGTCACGATGCCACTTCGATCTTCCGTCTTCGACACCTTCAACTTCACTACTGCCATTATCACCATCCTGGTTGCTGGCTTCACTGGTGAGTCTGTTACAGCCAGTGCTATGCGTCTGCTGGCTTCATCGCAGCCTCCGTCGTGAATACGGCCATCTCCACCGCCGTCGCTTCGGGCGCCTGCACCACCATCATCACCGTCGTCACCATCGCCTGCGTCACTGCCGTCACCACAGGTGCTAACATCACTGTCTCTGACCAGCTGAGGTAGCTCCGAGTCAGCATTGCTGCTGTCTTCAGCGACACTGTCCGGCAGGCCCCAGAGTTCGAGTCTCGATGGTGGTGAATTAACTAAATACTAACTAGGTGGAACTCAGACTTGACTGGAGGAGCATTTAAGAGCCAAATTTTTAGATGCGTAGTTTCCCATGATTTCTCCAATCATGGGAAACTACTGCGGCGAATGGCGGAGTAGCATCGAAACACATGAGCCACGGGCTAATCTTAATAACTCATCTCCCCTCAAACACACATACATGACATATTACCATACATGTCGGGCGACCAGTCAGGAGCTTAGAACTTGTCTCGGTTGGGGGGGGGGCGACCCCTTGCTGGGGGGAAGGAAGAAATTCTCCGCAGCCGACGTGTGGGTCGGCGTCGGTATCCACCCTACAGCGGGGAGTATAACACCGCTACCTCCCAGGCTGAAACATTTACTACAGTAACAGGGCTAGTGACCTTAGCAACTGATGTGCCCGGAAATACCAATCAATAAACCACCTCCACCGGTGGCTCCTCTCTGTCATCATAGCGTTTACCAACATCATTGCTGCCGCCATCACAGCAGCCATCTTCGCCGCCTCATGGCCGCCTACGCCGACATAGCCACGAAGGGTTTTTTGGTTATGTCACTACCAAAAAAACATTCACTTCTACTGTCTCCGCAACTGCCGCCTTTTGGCCAGCGCAACTATCGTCTGAGTCATTACCGCCACTGCCGCAGCTGCAGCCATTGCCTCGCTTCCCATACTATACCCGTTAATGCCGCCACATAGAAGCAGTTGTAGCGTTCTCAGCGTTTATCTTTTTCCTCACTGTTGCCCATACAGTCATAACAATTTCCCCCACAGAACTGCCACTATTACCACCACTAGCCATCTCGTCGCGAACACTGTCACCCATTAGACTATTCCACAGTTTAAGAGACGACTGTATTTGCTCAGAATACACATGGATAGGCGCATCACAAAAGCATTAATGGCTTGCCGCTATGAAGAGCAAAATTGACAAAAAGCTGCATAAATTTATTTTGATCGTCCGTCATTCTGCCTGAAGACGTGCACTGCAGGTCCTTGGAGGTGCAATACATCCCTTCTCCAAAATATCGTTCTGTGCTCACCATTCTGTTTGTACCTATTCTTTTATTTTCGGAAGAATAAGGATATTCTTACGCATGCTATTAATTTTATTGTACAAAGATTATTTGGAAATCAAATGGTTGGTTGTTATTTTCCTAGCCGGCTTAAAAAGACGAATTCACCGTCTTTAGGTTTCTCTCGCCAGCAGTAAAAGAGCACTTTTTACCTTCATGCTCGCAGCAAAGGGCTTCGCTTTTTGATTGATTTTTTCGAGTTTCCGGGCGCGTCAACTGCTGTGGTCATTAGTCCCGTTAGTGTACTGCGTGTTTTTTCTCGGGAGATAGCGGTGACCTTTCCCAGCTGGATGGCGAGATACGGCGCCAACCTACAGTTGGCTAGTGGGGTTTCCCCCTAACCAGGACTCTCCCACCAGCGGTGCACCGCCCTAGCCGGGACAAGCTCTAAGTTCCCGACCAATCTCCCGGAATATGTGGTAGTGTAGTGCATGTTAGTGTAAGTGTGTGTAAGAGGAGAGGATAAGGCAAGGAAGAGGAAAGAAAGATCGCGCGCGGTCCGTGGCCTGTTCGGTACTGCCCCGGCATTCACCTGGTGTTGATCGGAGAAACCACGGAAAACTACCGATCAGAGCAGCCGACCGCTAGAATTCTCCTCCAGACAGCGACTGAATTCGATCTAGCTGTTAAGCTAGTGCCGAAAATACTGCCGTCGTCAGGACTCGAACCTAGGACCTCCCGGTCAGAGGTGCTGCAGTGACATCAGAGGGCTTCGCTCACAGAGAGAGGGAGCGTCACATCCACCTAATATTTTCAAGAAGATTCGGTAGTTTTCTTCTAATTTCATTTTTACAGTAAACATAAAAGACATAATGATATCAATTAAGGATCAAGAACCTCCTTAAAATATATCATTAGGAATTATCTTAATATCTCTGGTACCACCACGGAATTTATAAACTTCGTATTTACTACTTCAAACCTACAGTGGCAGTGCGCTTCGGAGCAGCATATGTTGGCGTTGCCAATATAACTTGTCTTTGAAGATTGAAAACCAACAGATAGAAACGATTGAAAAATTTTATTATCTGCCACACTCATCACGATTTGTTGAACTTTCTCAATCGAGACATGTTCGCAACCAGATTTATTGTACCCAGTGACCGTCGCACGACAATGTTTAGTACAATTCGCGTAACAAAATAGGTAGTATGTGTTGTAGGTTAAGGTAATTCAGTTTGCTGATGTGGCACTATTTTGTCATGTTGAATAGTATATGTTTATTGTCAATGTATCTTTTTGAATGCACGAAGTGCTATGATATATCTTTCTCTCTTGATCTATTGCGTACATCTTGTTAATTTAAACAAATCAATAAAAATTGTGACCTAAACTAAAATTCCATGGAGGCACTAGCATTTAAATTACATCCTCTGGTGTCTTCCTCAAATATCATGTGCCGGAAACACTCATGCTCACATCTGGCTGTTGCACCAAATGTAAACCTACATTTTCCTCAAATGGTCTCTATCGTCGGCACCGCTTCTTTTATTGCTACCGCCAGCAACCATTTAATGGCTCCCGTCAATCCTACTGCCACGTCAATCCAATGACTGGATCAATCAACAGAGAAGGCATTTGTTGATGCCACAATACAACCACGCTGCGATGCAAGCATTTAATCATCTCCAGAAGAACAGAAGATATTGTTACAAGACGCAGGTGCTAGTAATAGTTACACGTTGTGACACGTGTTTGGATTTCCTTTTGATGTTCCTATTTTTGAAAAAAATCAAGACTGAGAGTTTCCAGCTCTCGTGATAGGTCAGGTTACTGATCGCCTGCGCCTCTTTCACTATCGCCGCCTCCGTCGTGTCGACGGCAATCAACAGCGCATGTGCCAAGCTGGTATTATGCAACATATCTGCCACGACCACCGCGTACATTTCCACTCTAACTTCCATTGTCATTGTCAACGCCACTGCGTTAATGTGCTTGACATCACAGTAATCCATGCCAAAATTACATACAACACGACAACATTTGTTGTGACACAAACCCAAGCGTTTTAATTTTTAAACAGTAACGTTCGTGGGAAATAGGAATGATAATAAAATAAATTTCGTCAAAATAAGAAGTTTATTATATATTTTGAGATCAATAGTATTCCTATGCATTATGTACCAAACAACAGAAACTTCGAATATATAATTTGCAATGCAACAAACACTCGTTTAATGACAAACAATAATTCGAATTATATAATTGTTATTTGCTTTTCTGTTATATGTTGTAACCTTTTATTAATCTTATTGCAAATATATACAATAGAAATCATCTTTGGGAGATATCCCTGCTAAACAGTTCTTCGTAATTTACATAAATGCTTTGAATCCAATAAATTAAGCAAAGTAAAATAACATCCACTAAGAGGTCTAATTTTCTAACATCCATTAACGTAACCTCATTTAGTGTAATAGTGTAATGTGCCGGAAGAGCCAAGATCCGCAACCAAACCCCACCCACATCCCCGCCAATTAGGGAAATGACACACTACCACTGATTACGGAAATGATTCTAATGACGGCGTGGAACCGCGCGGGACACATCCATAGTACGCCCCTTGCAAACGCCACGTATTTCACTCCAAATAATCTTGAAACTCTGATGCCCCTAAATGGACAACGAATGGTCTTGGCAGTGTATTTGGAGTTGCTCAAACAGGGGAGTGTCAGCGTCTCCACACGGTTGGTGGCAGCGTCGCCGCCGCCGCCCCCGCCGCCGCCGCCGCCGCCGCCGCCGCCGCCGCCGCCACCGCCGCCGCCGCCAGCACACGCGACGCGCCGCCTGCTCGCGGGGCGAGTATGCCGGTCGCGTACGCGCCGCCGCCGTCACCGCCGCCGCCGCCCGCGCCGTCAGCCTCCTCCGCCATTGCACAGTGCGAAATCGCCTCATCTACACGGACGACTTCGGTGGTAGGAAACAGTTTGGTGTTTACGACTTTGGCATCATTATACAAATAAATAGGAGGCATTGTTTTGTCATAAGTGTTTATTTTTCCAGAAAGCGTTTTCGGTCGCATTGTGGCCATCTTCAGAGTTACAAAAATGACAACTCGTAAAATTACAATTAAAATTTGATGCATTACAGAGTATTATTTATGAAAACATAAATAATATTCTGTCACATCAGCAATCTGTTCACTGATAATTTATTTCTCATCATAATTTCTCTGTCGTGATCAACCCAATCTCTTCCATACACCGGCAACGCACTCCCTCACTGATCTGTTAAGAAAGTGGAAAAACAAACATAAAAGAGGGAAGACATCTCTTTTCTCGCGGACGCGACGGTCAGTAATTGAATATGGCACGCCGACGGCCTGTATAAGCAGTTTGACAGTAATTGAGTAAATAATTATCATCATTATAAGAATAAATCGTTCTTTGGAGGAAGTCATTGACCATTGTTAAGAACAGAATCTTTATACTGAACTACAATGTTATACTACTACTTTTCATATTCATTTCATCTAAAACATCACAGATAATAAAAACTTGGTTCAATAACAACACGGGGAATTACATTACCATTCAGTATCAACACAGGGATTTGAAATGGAGCTTTCCATTTCGTCTGACTGTCTTAAGACATTTAAAAAAACATAAATGACTGGATTTCATTTGAGATTTTGTTAACATTTGAATATTAATTATTTTTTGAAGTTTGTAAAACGAAGTTTTAACCGAGATTTGTATCCAAGTACATGGTTTGTGATATCGACCCTGTGTCGTTCAGTACGTCGTTGCGTAAAACAATCTGCTTAAAAGAAAAAATATATAAATTCTTGGAGTAAAAGTACGCATCCGTTACTTTTAGCTACAATTTGTTTGTTTCGATTGTTCTTAACAGACGTCGGCCAGCAAATTCTTAAGAAACGCCGGCCGTTAACAGTGGCTTTTCGTTCTTCTGTTTTTTTAAGTTAACATAACAGACAAATGGTATTACAAATGCGGCGATTTTTGTCCGCAAGGTCTCGAGATCCTTGCACTGTGCAGCTGGTTACGTTAAGTCGATATAACAGAACGATATTACGAACGCAGCGATTTTCGTCCGCGAGGTCTCGAGGTTCACGCAAGATGCGGCTGGGTATGTTAAGTCGATATAACAGAACCGTACCACGAACGCGGCGATTTTCGTCCAGGAGGTGTCGAGGTACCCACACTGTGCGGCTGGTTACGTTAAGTCGATATAACAGAACGGTATTACGAACGCAGCGTTTTGTTTCCGCGAGATCTCGAGGTTCACGCAAATTGCGGTTGGTTACGGTAAGTCGATATAACAGAACTGCATTGCGAACGCAGTGATTTTCGTTCAGGAGGTCTCGAGGTCCCCACATTGTGCGGATGGTTACGTTATGTCGATATAACAGAACGATATTACGAACGCAGTGATTTTCGTCCGCGAGATCTCGAGGTCCACGCAAGATGCGGCTGGGTATGTTAAGTCGATATAACTGAACCGTACTATGAACGCAGCGATTTTCGTCCAGGGGGTCTCGAGATCCCCACACTGTGCGGCTGGTTACGTTAAGATGATATAACAGCACGGTATTACGAACGCAACGATTTTCGTTGAAGAGGGTCTCGAGGTCCCGCACTGTGCGGCTGGATACGTGAAGTCGATATAACAGAACGGTATTACGAACGCAGCGATTTACTTCCGCGAAATCTCGAGGTTCACGCAAATTGCGGTTGGTCACGTTAAGTCGATATAACAGAACGTGGCGATTCTTGCCCAGGAGGTCTCGAGGTCCCCGCACTGTGCACTGTTCTGTTAAGCCTATATAACAGAACCTTATTAAGAACGCAGTGATTTTCGTCCAGGAGGTCTGGAGGTCCCCGCACTGTGCGTCGCGGTGGAGAAATGCTGCGAGGCGACGGCGCAGCGACCCCGCCACAGGAGCTGCCGCGTGTTGTTACCGCTGCTACGTCGGAGTTCAGCGAGGCGGCCGCTGCAACTGTCAGCGCTCCTGTGGATGCTGGTGCTGGTGCTGGTGCTGGTGCAGCTGCTGTTTCTGTAGCTGCTTTGTGTCGATGTACCTGATATGCTCTCTACTTGCTTTTGTTGCTATTAGTATTGCTGAACTTGTTTTTTCCTGTTTCTGTTGTCACTGGTATCGCGGTATCCAATATCGCTTTCTTCTGTTTTTGATTCAGCTTTTGTCACTGTATTTACTGTTTTCTTCCTGTTTCCGTTGTTATTTGAATCATTAAAGCTGAGTCTATACGTTTTCTGTTCCGTTGCTTCTTTTGCTGCATCTGATGCCGTCATCTGTTGCTACTGGTGAAAAATGTGGCCATTGTAATTTATATTTCAGAAACTAAAACATTTTTTAAGAGTCAGTAAGTTAACTGTGCTCTAAGTTAACTTCACCTACACCAATCAATATCATTCAATTATTGATTGCTTTTGCAATAAAAATTAACCGAAAATCTTATGAATTATTTCCATCTTTTGTAACGTTTCCCGTCAATCCTATGCAGTTCATTAAGGGCGTTCTCCTAAATCACACTTTCATTACAGAATGGTCGTTTAATGTTGCAGCCGCACACTTAAGAGGTATCAGGGTATTTAATAGGAGAGAACTATGCGTGATTAGTGAAGGGGAAATTGATATACGAGCTACGTGAGGTGAATGTTTTCTTAGAAGTGAAGCAGTAGCAGCTACTTATACTTCAAAGATCGATAGATCTGAATTGAGAGGAAATCAAAACAAAAACTAGAAATAGGGACATTATGCCTCTTTCAATCATATTCTACCTAGTCAAATAATTCGAGTTGATGTTTTACTAATATTTTATTTAACTGATTAGTAGCTTTTCGTGGCTTGCGACATCAGATTTTCTATCTACACGTCAAGAATTGGAAATCTGGAAGTTTGGAAGTATATATTTCCTCTAGCTATCAAATATATTACTGGTCGTTGCACAATTTCAGATTTATGTATCCAACCTTGTCCACTTCCTCATTGTAAGATTCTACATTTTAGAGTTGTTATTACGATTATTATATAACAACCAAACTAATATTTCGATCAAGACTTATTTCAATATGATCCTCTCAAAATGATTATAGAACAGAAATGTTCGTTGTAAGAACACTCGCAAAAAACTGTTAGATTTGTGAAGAAATCAACCAAAACAGAGATCTTTCTTGTCGAAAGAGTCTCTTTAAAAACGACGAAGATGGTCTTTCTTGAAACGCTTCACTACCGTCCACGCCAAAGCCCCTTTGCACTTTGTGACCCTCTGAATAGTGACACAATGAAAGGAACTTTCTGTGCTGCCCTTCCTAAGTTCCAGGAAGGACCCGCAAAAGGCTAGTCATTTGGACGAAAGTCATTTCTTTGTAACACTAGGGTGGCTTGCGGGTTCGCCAAAACCCACGCGAAACGAGAGACGAAACATCACGTAGATGAAGAGATTGTAAATTTACATGTAATTTAATGAGTCTAGCTCACCCGTGCGAGAACTCTTGAATGAAATAATCTAAGACCACTTTTTTCCCGAATTCGAAAGAAATTTGTGTTTGAAGAACATATTTTAAAAGAACTACATATACTGAACGTCCATTACCATGGAGTGGTGGTGCCGAGAAGAGCCGAACCCCCAAAAATGTAATAGAAGTTTCCAAAAGATTTCATTTGTAGATTACAGCATGACTTGCTACGAAGGGTCAGTTTAAAGACCATAGGTAGAACCGTTTTGGAGTTATCAACATTCAACTTTTAGAAACAGTGTTTAGTAGGCCGTGTGTTACAGTGTGGCATAAGCTTATGATAATTTATACGTGATTTACAAACAAATATTAATATTTAGAAAATGAAAGAGCAATTAAGTCTCTTCATAAAATCCTGATTCTTTTAAGATCTCATTTATTAAAAAGGTTGAGATTTTAAAGACATCTACACGACAGTAATAATATAGGTGATTATAATTATTGTCAAGAAAGGAATTAAATAATTATTATTGATTAGACAACTTTCGGGTACCTTTTTAGCTGCAATGAGGAAGCATGGCAATCGATATGTAATTACTCGACATCGGATGTTTAGGCACTAAAAAAATCGCCTTTTAGGCGCCTAAAAAGGCACTGAAAAAGTCAAGAATAAGGAGAAAGAAGGCACTGTCATAAGTTACATACACAATAAAATGGAAAAATTGTAATTTTTGTCTATATTATTTTGTAAACTTAAATTCATAAAACCAATTCGTACATTTTAATGTAAAACTAGATTTATATATTTACAACTCTTCTACATTTTATTCTTAATATATTAATTCTTAATATATTAATAATTATTAAATTACATATAATTTGGACTGTATAATTCTAAACAACCTGTAACAAGTATTACATCGCAGCCTCTGGATCAATGACCCCCATCTCGATCAGGTTTTTCGTCCAGTTGCCCTGATCCTTTGAGCAAATGCTAAGATGACCCCTTGTTTTGCTTCTGGACATAAATGTAACTTCATTATCTGTGCACGTCTTCTTGATTTCAGTGTGAAATATGGTTATTTAAATTATCGTTCTCCATGTTGTCGCGGCAGGAAGTATTATTCCTTGACGAGGGACATGAGGGGTAAGAGTCCAAATTTATTGCTGATTTACCCTTGAAAATGTATTTTATTACATCGGAGCGAATACTTTTGTGAACAATCCTTGCAAAAAACGCTCGTTTTTTCTGTATTCAAAATTCAAGTAGTATTTAGCTTAGGGTAGGGATCACAGAATTTTGAAAACGTGCAGAGAATTAACTTCTCCCCATAGCACGTCACACACAGTTTTAACTGTTTTTGATGTAAAATAAATAAATAAATAAATTGGAGAACTGAAATAAATCTTTTGTTTCACAAGTAAAATATAACTAAGAACAAAAACATAAAGAAGGTGCGCGTGCGATAATGGTTCTACTTTTTCCCAATTTGACACCCAAATCATGAAGTAACATGTCTCTTAAAATTCAATTTAATATTTCAATATGAAATTTACGACTACAACTACTTCCGAAATCAGGATGCATGGACTAATAAAAGAAGACACGCCCGTCACGCCCTGTGTATTTTAATGGTCTGTATTCATGAATCATTCTGAAATTATGTTAATGTGTCACATGATTTACATAACAAATCAATACTCAATGGATATTCATTACTCTATCAATCAGTAATGCGTGTCGGCTAATTTCAAAACCTGCGTGGGCGTACTTCAGGAAAGTCAGCAAGTGAAAATATTATTTAGCAGATAATAAAGATTGTATGAATAGCTATGCAAATTAAATTCTGTATTACAGCATGTGTTGTGTTGTTGATAAGTAAGAAAGGACGGACCAGAGGAGCGAGCGAAGTGGCTCAGGGCGTAGCGCGCTGAATTCACATTCGGGAAGCCCGGGTTCAATCCCCGTGCCGGCCATCCTGATCGAGGTTTTCGTGGCTTCTCTCGGTCGTCCAGGCGAACGCTGGGATGGTTCTACCAAAAAGCATCGACCGCAAAACCGATGTCGCTAACCGAATTCGTTAACTACGTGAAAGTCACAAACATTAAGCGAATTCAAGACATCGCGGGTTCCTGGTTGGGTGCCTGACTAAGAACCCTGGGATCTAACGGTTGACCGGCCAATTGCGTTTACGGGACATGTAATGGCTAAATATAAATACGAAAAATTAAAGGAGGTAATGTATTATGGCTCTTTACAATGAAGATCGTTTTTTTAAAGAAATTCTTATTTTCAATTGCATCATGTCACGACTTCCTTGAGAACATCGTTAAGTCAATGGACTATTCTCCTATCCTTTGTCTGTGCGTGAACTCATAATTCGTCTTTGAATTCCTGAGAACCTATGATTTATTGCATTAATTCAAGCAAGTGCATTCATCTTTGGAGTTATATCATCTGTCATGGGTAGAAGTGGAGGGCACGGAAGAAATGAAATCCTGAGAAGTTACTGCACCTAAGCAAAAACCGGAGGCACTCATGCGTGAAGCCATGCTGTTATAAAGAACCGGAACCTAGCAAGTGATCGAGAATCAAACTTGTTCGTCGAATACTTTTATAGTTCCAGTCAGAGAGCTCAGCATGTTCATTATACTACGCCACATGGTCTTACAAATGTAGTTTATTTAGACACCACATTTTATCAGCGTTCTACAAGTCTGAAAAAATTATGTCTGTTTAGATGACTAGTTTATTCAAAAACCACAGATTAACTTCCTTAATTAAGCACTTTCTCCTTTCAAGAATAAGAAAGGCTTGTTAATGAACATTTGTATAAATTGTAGAGTTGAAAATTTATTATCCTAAAATGAACACTAAAGGAAATAAGTGAAATCTTGGAAGATAAATTTAAGAGTGATATAATAACCAAAAATCTTTCTTTTCCTCCGGGAACCTTCGAAAAGAGGACAGGTTAAAGAATATTTTCGAGAGCGGTATTGAAGGGCGTGGTTCAAACGTCGAATTAGTAGAGTGATTTTTATTACGCAGAAGATTTTGAATCTAACAAATATACAAAAATGAAAATTGAAAGGTACGTGTGAAAACTTATATTCCAGCATTTATTCCTTTTAATCCATTCGTACATCAGATAAAAGCTCACTTAATTTGTTAGCGCAAAATTCTGATATTCGAAATGAAGGATATGAGAGAATGAAAGTTACATAATTTGGGGGAACAATTTACCTGCATGCAATTTTACGACTAACAGTTCTAATTAACTCAAACGCAGTTAAGGACTATTATACAAAAATACACACAGCGAGTTCAAAAAACGATACACATCAACATTCATAGGACAAATTTTTAATTTCTGCAAATCACGAGGTACATTATAATTAAAACAAATATTAGTGAATTGCTGGTTTTATTTTTGAAACACATACCTTTTTTAATGTTTATTTATCACATTTAAACAATGCATTAATGAACAACTAGAACGTCTCCCTGATGTAGAGTATGTCTTATGGATGAAAACTATTAATGGAAAGTAAACGGTAAATGAAACATTCATTCAAAATTAATTTAATATCATTAAGAAGAACGCGATATTTGAAGACCCAGCATTTATTCACGCACCTGTTATATTAGGAACGTGGAAGTCATAATATCAATATTTCTGTTACCTGAGTTGTAAGGATATAGAATCTCCACTGTTAACTACTTGATTTTCGATACTAAATTTCTCATAATTAAATAAGCTGTGTGTCTTATTTCCTTTCACGATCTTGGGACAAATTAAATATCGAAAATATAATTTGATTTCACTCAGAAAAGAACAGTGAGCGATTCATACACGAGAAAAAGAACAGTGTTGTGGAAGCATACTATTTGCTCCACCACATTTAAAATGCAAAATTAGGTGCACGTAGAATGTGTTTCCCCCCAAAAAAATCGTTTGTTCAATTATTAAGATACCTCGAAAATGCAAAAATATCTATAAGTTGTGGTTTTCAGATTATGTATTTAACAAACTTGCAATTAACATTCTGTCCGTCATTAGAGACAAGGGTTGGAAACAAAAACAAAGTATAGTTCGCCCCACTTTAAACATTGCTGTAAGTTCCGCTAACTATAATAGAATCTGCAAAGGCCAAAAGATCATTCCTGATTCTAGCCCAAGAGGCATTTCCGCAAGTTGCCTATCGTATGGCGATCCATCCTCAATTCCCAAGCTACCTTAAACTGCCATCATTATAGGCTTCTGTTCCCGACGAATCCATCCGCACCCTTAACACGATGCTTCTCCGCAAACTTCCCCAAGTGCCGAAGCCGCAACCCCACCTGAAGCCACGTCGAAACCTCTTAGGACTCTAATTCAAGCTGGCAACCGCGCAGACGTCAGCTTAACTTTAATAGGTCGGCGGCCACCTAGAGGAACTAGAGCAATGACGAGGATCTGCACGCGGTGACGTTGCTGAGGAAGTCTGCCAGGCTACTAGCCGTGCCAAGAACGAGGCAGCGGAATAAGCTGGGTTAGCGATTCATTAGGCTGCGGAGAAGTTGAAGTGAGAGGACGGCGAGAAGCTGACACAAGACGACGAGACGAGGGAAGAGGATGCGGCACCGCTTGAGAGAGATCGACCCGTAATTACCCTGGGCAAACACTCACGCGGGCTGGCTCTAAGCGGCAGAAGGAAACCCGACGAAGTGGTTCTTACTGAGATGTTGTACATTTGAATATTGTGAATTCCATTCATTATTTTTCCAGATTTTCCAAAGCTAAAATTTCAATTTTCTACACTATTTTTATTGCACAACTTTATTGGAGGTTGAAGACCGAACTGTAGGTACTACGTACCTCACGTATACTTATAGTTTCTACGACGATTAAATAAAACATATTACAGAAATGTCTCTATACCAAAAACAGAAAGTACGAATTAAACATTACATTTTCATACTAATACATTATATACTAATACATACTAATACATACATATTATATACTATTATATACTAATACATACATTACATTTTCATACTAAATTATTTGTTAAATGTAATTTTCATTATTAACCAAATATTTTTTCAAAACGCTACTAAAATTCATCAACTTTCTCCTGAAATCCCAGAGCCATAGGGCTTCGTAACATATCCTGGTTTTCTACAGCTTTCAGTCATAACGTCCCTGTTGTTAAGATATGCAAATGTAGAATTTAAAGGGAGCGGCATTTAAATTTTAATTGTCAAGCTTGTTTTCTGTTTTACCATTTTCTAAAATAATACTTTCATGAAAACGTATTAGTTTTCCAGGGCAAGAACATTCTTAACTTGCTGATTTTAATGTATGTAATGATCGTGTTTTACAATAGATTGTGTACCTAATGTGTTGGTAATTGATTGGTACACGAGTCTAAAAAGTACAACTAAATAGACAACAATATCATGTTAGGGAAAGTATCAAAATGATTAATCACTCTATATTACATGTTTAAGGACAAGGTGATAAAGAAGCAACATAATTATACCTTATTTTATGGAATGGATAAATATCTAAAATTGAAACTGTAGCCTTTTGAAATTAGGAAAATAACCCGAACTTAGCACCGAAATTTGTCTTTATAAAGATTTATATAATTTTGAAGTGAAAATTAATGTAATTGTCCCAAGTTATCTGTAGATTTACACCTTATTTCGAAAAAAATGCGTCTCGCTTATCAATCGCACAGCTCTTCGAACTGACAAAAGATTTAATTAATTGAGGTAATTAAATAGCATCTACACCATTAAAGTAAAAAAAAACAATTCTTATATATCTAAGTTTTAATAAGACACCATGTTTTTGTGTTTAAAAAATGTAGACTAACACATTTACCCGCTACAAAACGCGAGGACAAAACGTAAACGTGACGGAACTTTGCACTTGTAATTGTTCCGACTCCACATTACATCACAACACAAGGCAGCACTTCACAGCTGGCCTGCGTGGCGGCGGCGGCGAGAGAATAAACGCCAGCCGGCAACCGCAGCTGCCACTCACCCACCGCCTCGACGCGCGCCGCGCGCCCGCCTGGAATTCGATCCACGGATCAGCTCCCGCCGCCGCCCGATCGGTTTCTTTTTTCAGGTAAATTCCGGCTCCGATCGCCCCTTTCACACTCGGAGCTTCTAGCCGCCGCCGCCGCCTCGCCCCTCCCCCTCCACCTCCCCCTTAGCCCTCGCTTCCACGCGCCGTAATTGCCGTTATTAACATTTACACGCTCGCTCGCCGCTGCCCGCCGTACTCGGTTCCCCAATGGGCCAAAAGGCTTGGTCAAAGATTTAAAATAAATTTATAAATAAAAAATGAAAAAATATATACGCATTTTCAGTTAACGGTATAGAGAAAAGTATGCTATGAAATGAAAAATAATAGATGTAACAGAGAAAAGTATTTAAATAGATAAGTAGAAATAAGAAAACAAAAGGGAAATTAGATTAGATTCGGTCTAGATAGTCGAGGCGAATGAGTAGGAAAACCCTAGCTGCCTCTGCAAAAAGTTGTAAGTTCAAAACCCAAATTCAACGTAATGTGTCTTCGTTTGCATTTGCGTGTGTGTGAAATGCGACTGATCACATACCCCCTTTCCCACTGACTTGCACATTTTGCTACGTGCATTAAAACCGAAAAACTTGCACTGGAATGAGTAATAGCTGTGTACGAGTTTCCTAGCTAATTTACGAGGAAAATTAATATACAATGGGGATCACCCTTTGGATTTAATTTTTCTGTATTATAATAAGGTTGAAGAAACAACCCAATTCAAAAAAAATTATCCTGAAACAACTTGGTCAGAAACAACGCAGCGATCAAAATAAGGTCTACTGAGAGGTAAACCTGCCTCAAAGCAGATTGGCATTACTGTCGACGAAAGTGATTTAGGAACCACGAATGATTGGTAAGCGCCGAGATCTTGTGAAGAATGAAATAAATGGACGATGATAGTGGATATTTATTGGCTATTGATACTACAAAGGAACAGCAGAAATGAGATATCTGCGAAAAAACTGCTTTAAAGCAGTCTAATTTTCTATAAATTCCATTCGTATTAATCAAGAAATCGACCTCAGGAAGTTTAAGCTCGAAGTCTCATCAATGAATTTCGAGTTGTCAAAGGAACTTCAAAGGTTTTTACAGAATAGAGGAGATATCATTAATGTTTTGAGATGTAACCACTTAAATGCAAAATTATTAAGTTAAAACTGATATCATACGCAGCTCTAAGAATTGTAATAGTAAGTCAATCCACAAAGGAGAAATTGTAATTTGCCTGTTAGAACATAAAAAAGGAAACGCAAAAAGAGTTGAAATGTTTTGTAATGAAATAATAGTTTAGTTTCACACGCCGAAAAAAAATCTAGCGACAACAGAACACCTCGCAACATGCGTTTTGACACAGTAAATTAGAACTTTAAGAAAGTATTAAGAAAAATAAAACTAATTTATTATGTGTTATTTTATATTCCTTCTACAAAATACTCCTTCAACAAAAAATGTCGTTCGTTAAAATCTGAGATCATATCACAGAAGGATGCACTTGAAGCAAAACTGAGTCTTTTCGAAATTTTCATCGCTTTCAATGATTTCGCCATTGTCTTACGATAAAGGCCAAATCCAAATACCTATCGTGTATTGGCGCAATGAATGCCTCAATATGCAATGTTCGCTTTTGGTGTTATTTCGGCCCACTGCACATCGTTGTACACTGCCTACCTCCGCCACCGCCCTCCGTTGCCGAGCGTTGCCCGATGATACCCTCGGCGCCACCGCCGCCTCCGTCGCCGCCCCGCCCACCTGCTGGGGCGGGACCGCCCTTTTGAGAGGCGTCGAAGGCGATTTCCGATCCTGATTCCAGAGTCCATTACCCTCAGTCTTCACCAGCTCAAAGACGTGCAAGCTTCGCCTAGTCTTCGCGCAATTTATGGGTTGTTCTTTCTCTAGAACTTTTTCTTCCAGCTTTTCTGTTTCCTGAATTAATGCTCCCTGTCGATTCCGCTGCATTGTGTCGACCTGTCGACTCGTAACGATAACTTCCATCCTTAGGGCCGTCCCTTAGGAGAACTTCGGATTTCGAGGACTTTCGCTTCTCGATTCAGGAGTACATTGCCCTCTTAATCGTTTTAAATTCCAAGTTGTGTGCTGCGACCGGAAAATCAGTTCTTTTTTCTATTTTCCTACGCTTATCTAGGTAAATTATTTGCAGATGTTTCTCTCCCACACTATTCGTCAATTAGAACTCCTTCCAACTGCAAACCTTTGTTGAGTTGTCATTGAGTAAACCATGTTCAAAATTGTGTGATATTTTTTTTCTCTTGTTCTTTATATCTACATGAAGTACTTACTCTGCGTCGACCGGATATTTATTAACCACTATAATTTACTATACTCGAAAAGAGATGAAATGTATGTATAATGCATCGCCGTCCCGCCCTGCCCTGTTCAATCCTAACCCCACTTTGGTCTGTCCTGCCCTTGTCCTTCCGATTTCACCCTGTTACATCCCTCCTCACCCCGTCTTGTCCCGCCTCGCCCCGCGCTGGCATGTTCAGTTCGATTGTCGTTGTTAGTACCTCTTTGCTTCAGGCAGGTGAAATAATTGAATTGGTGCATCCTCCTAGTAACAATTTTGAACTTCACTTAATCAATGTATAAATTCGACAGCGGAATGAGTCAAAATGTGTTTCATAGGAAATGTTATGAGCTCCCAGAAACTTTGGATTTATAACCGTTAATCTCTTCACCGTTTTCAAGTTATTCGAAAAAAAAAAAAACGAATGGTTGTATCCTTAAATATTTCATTAATGGGCACGAAAGGGAGATCAGGCATTTTTACGGAATCTAATGCAGATAAAACTTTTTCTTAATTTGAAAGTCATGTCCACACAATTTCAGTAAGGTCGAAATATATCTATAGGTGTTGTAAAAAAACAAACCATCGTTATTATATGAAAGAAAATAATGATTTGAAAAGAGTATCCTCATTTGTCTCAAGAAAGTTAGTGAAAACTTGATCAAAATAGGTCTAGCTTATTTAGCCGACACCAAGATTGCCCTGAACAACAGACCGACAAAAATTGTCAAAACTATTGAATGGGGTTTTATATCATGTAAATTACCATATTAGTTTATAAAGAGGCAGCTATTTAAAAATTACAGGAAGAAACTACAATTTTACTTTTGTAGTAGATAAGAAGAAGAGACTCCGATTATTGTTACTCAAATGATTGTTAACCAGCTGTCAAGAACCAACCTGAGAGTAAAAACGTAGCTCTAATTTCCCTTCACTTCGTTATTAAGAACTTATTATGAGTGTGTAAACACGTTCGATTGTATCCCGTTTTCCATCTGTCACGGAACAGTCACTACACCAATGAAACAAATCCACTATACATTCTGGAATGTCTTTCAGTATAAACTCGGTGAAATCAATTAATCTTGTGTAATCATACTCCATATCTTTTTTTTCATATTGTAAAAGGAATGAAATGAGAAAGCAAACTTACCAAGCAACCGCTACCTTAAAAGGTGCCACGCCCATTTCAATGAGATTGCAATAACCATCAATGAAATTGCAAGCCTTTGAAAATCACGTAATACATACGAGCGTGAGACGGCCAGAGTATTGGTAGTGAGGCGCACTTTATATATTTTGAATTGTTGTGTTTAAGTATAAGAAAAGAAGTGCATATTTTATTACACTTAAATTTTATTCTCACAAACTGTGTACTGTTAAATATAATATTTCGAATGTCCACCCTTTTCCTTTCTAAATACATGCGCCACGGAGTTAACTCTTTTCGTTCCACTCGGCCACCTGCCAAGAAGAGAAAGAATCGGAGAACTGTTGACGCTCATTATTTCCAGTGTTCACTGTCTGACGCCTCCCATTCCTCTATCTTAACACCGACCTCTATCATCTCCAGGCGGAAAATTGACCTATTTTCATCTCTGATTTCCGTTTTTTTTCGGTTCAACTTTTTCAAAACCTCTTCGCACCTATGTTTACAGGAACCCGTTGAAACGATCTCAGCTCTTAGTTCTTCAGCTCTTAGCAGTTCAAAATATAGTTAGCTCAAAACGTGTCTTAGTAACAGTACTCCCATTAAAGAAGCAGCAGAGCAAATTATGGATGTTGGACTGCTGTTACCTCATTGAATTTGATTTCGTTAAAAAAGGAAAACCCCATTTATCACTTGTTATACCGGTTATTTTCAATTATATTTTATCTTTTAATAGTTTATTTGTAGTTCAGCAGTAAAATCTTGTACATTTTGAATTAAAACTGTAGTAAATGAGCTTAGATAAAGTTAAATATTTTCGAATCACAGTACTACTAAAATATTTGAAGTTCCCATGTTAAGTTACAATTTTTCATTTCTCTCTTTTTGCCGCTGTCTATTTCAGATCAAATTACACTCACTCTCCTTCTAAAGGCATTACCAATGTTTAGCCTTTCATTTTTCCATCATTTTTAATTAAATTTAATCTCCACTAATTCAAATTAGCACTTAACCTTCAAGTTTGGTTTTTACTCAATTATCTCTGAAAATGTATTATCTTTGTTCACCGTTTCATTTGTTTGTTTTTTGTGCGTTTCTGTTTCTTCTGTCTTTTCACTACGATGAACTCGCTCATTAATTTTCGTTCTTTTATTCGTGTAATGATTAATTACCAACGCCGAACTTTCTCATTGCCATTCTGAAATGGAAATGAGCTACCGAGCTATATTTACTTGTATTTGTAAAATGTATTGAGTCGCCATGTAACTAATTTTGTGAACTATTGTGAATTTGAGAAATATTCTGCACGCCAACTGAAAACGCCAAAACAAGGAAGAACCAGGGGATATTTTAAAAACAAAACTCCTGAACACTCGTTTTTAGAAGTCTGAATTATCTTTTGTTCTTGTACTTAAAGATATAATAACAGACGTTTTTAAATTATAGAGTGCTACATTTAAATATTTCCTTCTCTGAAACATTCAAGAAGTCAAAAACTGTGGACAGAGCGTCATGTACTTTACGTTTTTAAGTATTTATCAAGTTATCCACAAATTCGTTTATTTTCGCACAAATTAGTGGCATGTAACATTAATATTAATACATGATGTTAAAAGATATCCTGACCTCAATGAAGATTTATTTCCTTCACATTAACTATCTTCAATATAAGTACCAATAACCAAAAAACTTTTAATCTGATTTGTAGCTACTATGGACCAATTGTATTACATCCTAAAGAAAGAAGACCACTTTTTCATGAGCTCCGAGAAAGTTTTCGAACTGATTTGTTAGGTAGGTACTTCATTTACACTGACATTTAAAATCTGAAAGGTTGGGTTACATTGACTCCTCTGTGACCTAAATAGACGGTTACATTTCGTATATGAATTGGAGTTTAATGGTGAAATATCATCATGTATGAAATATAATCCAGGTGTAAAGTGAATTAATCGTATGGCTGTGAGTAGTCCGATAACTCATATCTCTATTTGTCACCTAATACCCAGAGTTTCGAGGACTGCCTCAACGGAGAGTGGAGCGTAATGTGTCTGCATCGCTCCTTGAAAAAACCAGTCGCGCCCGAGGCCCGGAAATGGGATTCGACGGCCGACTGCAGGCGGCGTGAGATTGCGGCGGGTGAGGGTAAGGATTACAAGGGATGGGAGACACCACGTGAACAAGCGATGGCCAGACGGGCAACAGTCCGGAGGGAAAGGGAAAAACGAAGCGGAGCGCCTCCAACAGGTGAGTTACTTATAGGAGAGTTTGGGCAGTAGAGGCGTCACGAGAGGCCGGTTGGGAGAGATGATCCAGACGGTGATACTCGACGAACGTCAGAAATGTAAAACGATGACGGCGTAAGAAGACTGTTGCCGAGAGATGGGACGTACAGAAACAGAATTAGTAACCTCGGAATACCGTTTGGGTAAGAGGAACGGAGATGTGAACATTGGGGTCTAGGTGGTAGTTAGAGCAAGCGAAAATTAAAGCGAAGAAAAGACACGATAGGAGGGGGCTAGCGCTGAAGGACTCGGGGGAAATCGGGAAATACATGGATGGATGGAGATGGGGCGAGCGGAGATCGGCGACGTGCGTGGGCGGGGATTGAACGGCAGTGGGGTCGTGTGGCGGAATCTACCAGGTCAGTGACAGACACCGATTGAGCGAGAATGCCACAGAGGTCGCGTGGCAGGTGACGAGGACGGGAACCGAACGCGGGCGTGACGACGGGGACCAGGTGGTTGGGAGGACGAGGGCTCTACAGAAGGACGGGAGAGCGGTCGGTCTCGAGCAGCACAGCGAGAACAAGGACAAGGACAAGGCAGATGTGCAGTCATGGGGGTCAAGAAATGGACGGTCAAGTGGGGTGATATTACTGGAAAGCAATCTGGTGGGTACGCAAGCGGACGGTCGGCGGGGGTGGGGTGGTGGAAAGAGAGCGGACACGCCGGCAAGAGGGCGAGGTAGCCTACAAGTCAGATAGCGAGCGAGCCGGCAAGAGGGCGGGTGGGTTGTTGGGTGGTTGTGTGGTTATGTGGTTGGGTGGTTAGGTGGTTAGGTGGTTAGGTGGTTAGGTGGTTGGGTGGTTGGGTGGTTGGGTGGTTGGGTGGTTAGGTGGTTGGGTGGTTGGGTGGTTAGGTGGTTGGGTGGTTAGGTGGTTAGGTGGTTGGGTGGTTGGATGGTTGGGTGGTTGGGTGGTTGGCACCGTTTTGAGTGCGCAGAGACCCGCAACATCTTCAGAGACGCGCGGTGCGCAGCATCGCAGATCGCGGGTACTTATCATTCGTTCCGCGAGCAAAGTAGCCCACTGTGTGGGCGGTCGCGTCTGTCACTTGGGAGTCGACCCGTGTCCCTTGCCCGTCCGCCTGCCACTCGTCTCGTTCGTTCATCTCGAGGCGGCTGCCCGCCTCTCCGCCGCGACGCGACATACTTGATATTTCTGCCGTTCCCGCTTTTGACTCGGGCTATTCGTGGATTCATTTGAATGACTGGATTAGCTGCTTGTTTTGACATACGTCTATCTGCAAGTTCGAGAACGTTTCTTTTCGAATATTTGTTTTCCTTTCTGGTGTTTACATTGACAAAGAATTGAATGGTATTTGCAGTCTTCCAGCCACTCCTCTCACTCCAAGGAGGCAAACTTAATTGCATGCTGCATAAAAAAAAATACTATAAATACACGAATAAAACACCGGTGACTCATTTTTCTTTCTATTTCACCTCAAAACTAAAAACGGGGGACTCAAGTCTCGACAAGGCTGGATTACGCCAAAGTTTTTCAAAGCCACGTGTTCGTTTGCCGCACTGAAAGAAGTGTTTACTTAGTAACTAACCGAGTGCTTTACCGCGACCACGAACTCCCGGAAACCTCTTACACATAGTTAAACAGTACTTCATCCACTGAACATTCGTCCTTCCTACAGACCATCTGTCCGCCCATTTATCTGTCTTTCCCTCGCTTTTTTGGGCCGCCCACCCGCGTCGGCTCCGCGGTCGAGTCCTGTGCTGGACGCTCCACCGGAGAGACACTCGTTCGTACACTCGTTCCTCCACGCGCTCTCCTGTCTGTCGGTCGGCCGATCGGTTCACTCACCTCCCCACCTGTCAAAGTTCCCGCTCTTAGCGTGATTTGACGTAGTTGCCTGGCTCAAGTATCCGACAGCGGTTTTAATGCTACGTACACAAATGGTTACGAAGGCTTCTAAGGACAGTGTCATTATCTGCGTGACCGAGTGGCACCGGTTTTGCAACAGGTTTGTTAATGTCATGTGACATCTTAATGATCTTGCGGAATCGCGGTCTAATAACTCGACAGGTCACAGATATGTGTTCGAAACGTCAGTACACATGTGTTTGATAGTCCCGTTTCATATATGTCTACTTATATAAAATCTCACTAAGCAAATGCAAACATTCGAGAAAG
This sequence comes from Teleogryllus occipitalis, assembly GCA_011170035.1. Classification (NCBI taxonomy): domain Eukaryota; kingdom Metazoa; phylum Arthropoda; class Insecta; order Orthoptera; family Gryllidae; genus Teleogryllus; species Teleogryllus occipitalis. Next base: position 725,119 of record BLKR01000162.1, on the reverse strand, counting down.
AACGTGTTGATAATTTTTATAACAGCTTCGAGGAAGTGACGTGTCTAAACGTCTTTTATTGATGCTTTTATTGATACTAATATTGTGAGTGGTTCTAGATATACCAACAGTCGCCCTGGTAACTTGTGGTTACCACTACTAACCAAATTATTTGTCTGTAAGATAAAATTTCAGTGAACGTTTAATAACTCAACAATTTAATCACTCCAAATATTCTTTTGATCTGGCTATGTAGGGTAGAAAAAGTTATAAATTTCAGCAAAATATCCTTGTCAAGATTTCGATGGAAATGCAGGTTTTGATGAACTCTGATACAGAAGAAGAGTTTTTATTTTTCAAAATCTCTTTAAATCTTTTAACGAATAAAATTATGGAAGTTTTAAACGTTAAAAAATCAAACATTTTTTCTGTGTCATCGAATTCTGTTGAATGTCATTCATATTAACAGATTTCTAATAATGTTTAAAGAGATTCTCTAAATCGATCTCTCTTAATAAATTCTTTCACAGAATTTCTAAGCATATGATTAGAGATGAAATGTTCATTGCGTACATTTTATACATAAAAAATTGTATAAAGTGGATTTTAGAAGATACTAGAAAACAAACATCGTACGCTGTGTTTTAAGGAGTTGGTTGGAGTGGTATTTGAATACACGTAGCTGTCATTACAGTGATACATTTCTTGCAAAGTACATAATTATTATTTTACCAAACCATTACTAATAATACGACGACAAAGTCAATTTTATGTTATAGCCTTACTACTTTTAATTTCGTCTGATATAATTACGAATCCTATTCCTGAATGGCTAATGCTCAAACCTGAATGTACATCTTCTATCGGCAAAAATATTTTAAGACATATGACTACTTTTTCACAGATTAAACAATGCAATTAGGGGCTACTGCTTTTGTAGTGTAAATTATTACGTTTTGAACGGAGTATACTTTTAATCTCATTTATCTTACACTGTTATTCAATTCATATTTCTGAGAATACAAAGTTACTAGTAGAACTCTAAGAATAATCTGCATTGAAGATTTTGCGAAGCCAGCTGTAATGGCAAGTGAATGCCACAGAATTTTAAAAATGTTTTTTGTTTCAGAATGCCGTATACATTAAACACAAGTTTCCCCGTATTCTGTTAATATGAATTCCACCATAACACAAAATTTGGTACATGCTAAGGAAAGATATTAAAACGTGTGTATGTATGTATGTATGTATGTATGTATGTATGTATGTATGTATGTATGTATGTATGTATGTATGTATGTATGTATGTATGTATGTATGTATGTATGTATGTATGTATGTATGTATGCATGTATGCATGCATGCATCCATGCATGCATGTATGCATGTATGCATGCATGCATGCATGTATGTATGTATGTATGTATGTATGTATGTATGTATGTATCTATGAATGAGTTAGAAAGAGAGAGAGAGAGAGAAAGAGAGAGAGGGGGAGGGAAGAAAGTAAGTAAGAAAAAAAGAAAGAGAAAGAAACAGAAATTGAGAAAGAAAAAGTAAATGTAGTCAGTAAGTGATCCATTTCTATTCTTAACAAAATATTTTTATTCCTTATATTAATGAGTTGTTACGGGGTTAGCAAACATTTTTAAGGCACATAATTAAACAGAAAACAAAATTTCCGACATTCTTCTCGTGTACCACTCAAACTTTGAGAGTTAACAAAGATATTTCACAACGATGATCGCCCAACAGAGCAACAATGCGGGATCGGACCTCAGTTGTCAGTACCTACGTTTTAGAAATACGTTTAAAAAAAGGTTCTTCGGCCGGTCATGCGCCCGGTCAAAACTTCGAAGATGGGATTTAGATCGTAAAATCCTTTTACACGATTCTTGCGACGAAATATGTTTTTTTTTTATCGTGTCTTTATGGATGGATGAGTGTGCCACGCTCAACGTAAGCTCAAACTTTCAATTAGCAACTTTCGAGCTCAAACAAGGTACACACATTAGGGGTAAGAGGAGTTAATGCAGTTTCAAAGATCTCAAATATTGCCGCATGTAGAAAAATAAAACCCAAGACCCCCAAACCGCAAATTTTCACTTTAGCCCAAAGTACGGGAAAAGGAACAATAGAATACAGGATAATAGGATAAAACAATATGCCGTTCTCCCTCTTTCCAGTCCTCCACGCATGCCCGCGAGTCCGTAAGATTACTACATGGAGGCAGTTGGTGGGAAAATACGAAAAACTACGTTAGATTGTACGCAAGTTTACTTAACCTACGGTAACGAGTATAGTGAGATCGACCGTGGTCAGATTAGGCACGGCCACGGTCGGTATGGCCAGTGTGGCCGAGTGGGAAAGCTTCCTCCCCATCAATCACCAATCTCATACGAGTTTCCTGAGGGCAGTTTAGGGAGGCAAGATGTTTCTTTTTAAATGAAAAAGTCCAAAATCGTTTCACTCTTCATGACACACAGTAGACGGCCCACTGGGATACACCTGGGTTGGGATGAGGTGATAGCATATGCCGAGTGCCACTGGACCAGGTGACATTTGTATATGAATTCTATAATATATCCCATTTTAGTGAAACCTTTGAAATAAATAGTATCTTCATTGTTAAACTTCCTCTTAACCATTACAGTATCAAAATTCTGCAATTCACGAGATGGAGTCGACGAAAAGTTATGCCATGCATTCCCTAGTGATTACTAAAAACGAAAGGGGAAATTCACATTTTGGAAAACGTACGGTTCAGAAACATTAAACTCTAAAATGAATAGAAAGTTTAAGAAGATTGTAAATTTTCTATTGACTTCGTAATTTAAAAGACAAGTTTTTCATAATTTTATTTAGAGTTCTTATTTAAACATTTCTTCAATAGTTTTTTTACTGTAATTGTGAATTCCTGGAGATTGTTGCATCCATTTAATCAATTGTTTATTTTCAATGATAAATCACAAATGAAAATCGTTTTTATCAGTCTTTCATTGGCCATAGAATTTCAGTAACTTATTAGTATAGAGATATGTGTCATACCCGATCCTCGAAAAATGGCGTCGGAAAGGTCTTAAGCCTTCTCTTTTCTGTAAAGAAGATCACAGTGGTGGCTTGTCATTGCATCCCAGAGGATAACTTAATATTGGAAGATGAATGATGATGGTCTAATGATGCACAGTATGAGAAGTCAGTCACCACAATCAGATGGTAAAAACATTCATGCCTGACGCGGATGGCAAGCCCGCATCCATCGACTACTCGAACTTTGTAGGTTGCTCTATCCCCCAACTTCGAGCCCCTGTAACATTGCCGCAGCTCCTTTCAGAATAAAGAACCCATTTTGAAACTCGTCGAATACTTGAAGAGAGTAGTTCCTCTCGAAGAAAAACAATTTTTCAGGAAGTAAAGTTTTCACACTCTGCCTGATAGTTCAAGATACGATTCAACTGTATTCGGATACCGTTTAACGTAGGAGAAACGCCATTTTTTAACACAGTATTTCTCAGCATGATGGAGAAACTTCTTAAGAATATATTGATAAGTAAAAGAAGGAAACAACGAAAAATTATTTCTTAGTAATTCTAGGCGCGTCAACGGCTAAGGTCATTAGTTCCGTAAATGTAGGGAATGTTTTTATCGCGGGGAGTGGTGGTGATCTTGCCCCGCAGGATGGCGAGATCCGGAGCTGATCTACATCGACTTGCAGGGATTTTCCCAACCAGGTATCTCCCACCAGCGTGGAACCGCCTCAGCCGGGACAAGATCTAAGCTTCCGACTGGTTTCCCGACAAATGTGGTAGTGTAGTGCTTGTAAGTGAAAATGTGTGTAAGTAAGGGGGTGAGGATAGGATAAGGAAGAGGAAGGAAAGATCGCGCGCAGTTCGTTGCCCGTTTGTTAGGGTACTACTCCGGCAGTCGCCTTGTGTAGATCGGAGAAACTACGTAAAACTGCCGATCAGAGCAGCCGGCGGCTATTCTCATCCCGACAACGGCTGAATTCGACCTAGCTATGTAGATAGTGTCGAAAATCCTATTACCGTTGGAACTCGAACCCTGGGACCTCCCAATTCGAATTCATCATTGTAATAATTGATGCCCTGAGCCACCTTTGCCGGTAATGGAAATGTAGATGTCACTTCATACAATAAAGAGCTAGAATCATTTATCTGCGGTAGTAATCGAGGCGCCACGAAGGTGTAAATACATTTAGGGAAAAAAAGTAATGTAAAAGGAAGATGTATATTATCTTAGGTTATAGTTTAGTGTTTTTGGTTTAAAATATAGAATTGATGTCTGTGGTAATTATCGTCGAAAATGTGTTTATTGAATGCAAGACTGAGGTTAAGCGAGAAACTATGTCTCCGTGTGTGCGGGTGCGTACGCAGGGTCATAAGTTGCGTCAATGCAAGATGAACTGGAGAGACCACGGCACTGGAGGCTACTAGTTAATGAGAGTTCTTGCAAAGCCTTGGCAAAATGATTCTATGTATGTGTACGTGCGCATGTGAGGGCATGTGTGTATGTGGAGGGGATACACGTGGATAGATATACATATGTAGAGCTAAGAGAGTTGCCATTGCGAAAATGAAGGTTGTCAGTGAGGGGTAGTGCTTCTTAAGAATATGTGTCTGTAAATGATCTCTATGCAGTTATATATACATTTTTTTCATTTAAATGTTCAAAGGAACGAGCGACGATGTATTTGTTATGATCTCCTTGCACTGCATTATTGTTCTCAAGTACTAACGTACTTCAGTTTGTTCAAAGAATTGTCACCTCGACTGGGATTCGAAACCAGGTCTCCTGGCATACCCCCAGTTGCGCTAACTACTAAGCTACCAAGAGAACCAATTCCTTGAACAGGTTTATACGCCTGATGTATTCCCCGATGTTATATATCATTTTCTCTATCTTCTCACTTTCTGGACGCGTTTACGCTCGGAAAGAAGTCCGCAGACGTAAAGAGATCCAAGTTGTGACCTCGTTACTGAGTAAAAAATGTATTTTAATAAATTTGTTCAAAGAATTGTCACCCGCGTACTACCGTACGTTTTATTGCATGAGGCAATATTAATAAGTAATATTAATAATTAATAATTAAGGCTCTATAGGGGGGAGTATACGCAGATGCTATTCTTGGTCATTGCCTGCCGACAAGCGTATGTAAATGTAGAGGAAAACGTCGCGTCTCGCTACTTTTCGTTATTTTCCAAACAAAAAAATACTCTGACGCAATTTCGGTCACTGTGAGCAGTTTCTTGAGAAGTGTGAAAAACGTCGTCAGTAAGTACAGTGCCCTGAATTCTCCACTTGTAAATAGAAACTGATATTTTAAAACTTTTGTAAGTTGGACAAAGGTTATGTTTTACATTTGTAAATAGAGAATATAGATATACGTCAATAATGATCAGATTCAGACATAAACATATGTGCAATAATAAGCAATATTTGTTTACATACGCTTGTCGGTAAGCAATGACCAAGAATGGCGTCTGCGTATACCTGTCTTTTTAGAACTCTAGTTTAATGTATATTGTATCACACTTTAGAAATCCTCTAACGGGTGTCTAACGCTAAGTAGAGTAAATCTCCGTCCCGCTCTTCCGGGCAGCCTCCGTGCAGCGGCTGGCGCATGGGACGCGGCGTCGTGTGGCGCGTGCTCGCGGGCGGGGCGGAGGCGGGGGCGGGGGCGGGGGCGGGGGCGGGGGCGGGGGCGGGGCGTCGGCCGAGCCGCGGGCACGAGGACGCCGGAGGTGGGCGCCGGCCGAGATCCCATCTGGCGGCCGCCGCCGCCCAAAAGGAGCAAGCGGACGCCGCCCTCTCCGCTTGCCCCTCCCCCGCCCGCGCCGCGCCGCGCCGCTGCGTAAAAAGCCGCCGAGAGAGCCGAAGCTTGGCGCCGGATAATTCGGAGCGCGGCCGTGAGAAAGCGCGCGCGCGCCGGCCGCCCGCCCGCCCTTGACCGGCGGCGGCGGTGGCCGCCCTATGGCCCTCGACGGCGGCCGTGGCGGGCGCGGCCACGGCGGTGGCGGTGGCGGTGTTGGTGACGGCGCTGGTCTGGTGACGGAGGCGGGCGCGGCAACGGCGCTGGTGGTGATGGTGGTGGTGGTGGTGACGGCGACGGCGCTGGTGACGGAGGCGGGCGTAGCGATGGTGCTGGTGTTGATGGTGGTGGCGGTGGCGGCGACAGCGATGGTCTGGTGACGGAGGCGGGTGCGGACGCCGCTGGTGGTGATGGCGATGACAGTGGCGGCGACAGCACTGGTAATGAAGGCGGGCGTGGCTTCGGCGTGGTATTAGCGGCGGTGGTGGTGGCAAAGACGGTGGTAGTGGCGATGGCAGTGGTGGTCATGAACCGTGGTGGCAAAGTGACGTTGGAGGTGGCGTCGATGGTGGTAAAGACCTGACGGCGGAGACATTGGTAGTGGGATTGGTGGGAATAATTGTGGTGGCAATGGAGGGGGCGGCGGCCACCGCAAAGACGGTAGCGTTGGTGACGGTTGCGTTGGGTGCGCCGGCGTGACAGTAGCAATGGAAGCCCCGGGTGGCGGGGTGGCGCCGGGGAGCGGAGGTGGTGTGAGAGCGAGGGTGTCGGCGATGGCAGTGGCGATGGAGACGGCGGCGTGTTCGACCCCCGCCACCCCGCGCCGCCCCACGTCTTCCGAGAACTCGCCCGGCGTCGCGTAGCCGCATAAGGCCTGGACGACTGTGGCCGCGGCGGCAGCGGAGGAGGAGAAGGAGAAGTCGGCAGCGGCGGCGTGGCGGAGGCGACTCCACCACTAACAGTGAAGGTTAAGACACATGGAGACGGGTCGAGAGGGTTGCTTAACTAGGGATGCTCCTGCGCAGATGGAGATGAAGAGATATTTTATTTTTGTGCTTGTGTGGGAGAGACGGAGCGGTTTCATGGTGCTTGCGCTCGCGGCGGTTGCTTCGGTGGGGAACGAGCAGCCGATCGAAGCGTGGAGGTTGTAAAGGAAGGTAGGGACGGTTGGTCAGTTGTCTTGTGAGAACTGTTGTGGGAACAGTGGCGATGTCTTCTTTGACAACTACAGGGTCAATGTAGCGGTTGTGGTTGTGGTTGTGGTGTAGATGCGGGAAGGGGAAGGCTCCAATGGTTCGTGGAAATGATGGATGTGGCAATGGAGGATTCGTTGACAGCTGTGTTGGTAGCAAGTTGTAGCAGACCGTGAGACAGGGAGAGATTGAACGGATCGTTGGCAAGATAGATCTGATGGCAGAGGGAATAATGGAAACAATATTCTTCAACAATGATATGTAGTTAAAAGAAAACGTCATGAAAGGGAAAGCAATGACATGAAAAAATAGAAATGATATTTTAGGAAAAATGGTTTAGAAATAACATAAAATGCAAAATTTTCTGTAATTCTATTGAAAATATTGTATCAAGGATGAGATATGTAAAATAGTGATCATAAAAAAGTATAGTACATTAACACCTGTTTTGAAATCGATTTATCTATAGAGACTTACAATAAATCCGCGACATAACAAATGGAGAGTGTGATAGTTGCAACACTTGGTGCATGGAAGAATCTGGAGACTTTAACGAAGAGGAAGTAGCGGCGCGCTTGATCGGTATCGAATGAGTTAAAGTGGTTTCCACTAGTTCGACTAGATTTCTTCGGTCACTCACATTGAATTTACTTGCCTTCCTCATTCCTTTCCAAACAAGTGCTGGCTGAGGATTCTGATATATTAACTCCGACACAAAGTGCATTCTTATTTCACTTCAAAAATTAATAATGCTCATGTTTGTAAGGAATGCAGTGGGGCCACATTTATGGGTACGGAAGTAAAAGAAAAGAATTGTTCCTCTTACGTTGATAATATCGTAGACATGAGTGTAGTTCATCTTACGGGAGCACCGAGTACTAATTTTTTCTTGCGACAGAGATAAGAAAATTAGAAGTTACTCGTGGCTAAATGAAATAATGTTTCTACCATTTCAGAGATGCATGAATGTAAATGTACAATCTGCATTCTTTGAAGATACATTTCGAAAACTCAGTAAAACGAAATAGTGCAAATCCTTAGTTATAAGCCAAAGCGAAGAGTCAGTTCAGAAGATGAAGAAGTCTAATCATTATCTAAGATATAGAAATGAAAATAACTCGGAATTAAATGCGGATGCCAAGGCACAAAGGAAACAAAGTATGTACAAAGCAGTTCCGTTTTCAGAAAGTTATGTCAGCTGTAACAGCAGTAGTAAAAGCGCCGACTGTCTCTTGGAAAGATAAAACGAAAGAGATTGAGACCAATTAGAGGCAACAGCTCAATGGTGACACTAATATAAAATCAGAATGAAGGATATATAAGGTAGATAATTAAAGTAAAAATATGGTGATTGAAGTAGAGGAAGGATATGAAATACTGAATCTGGGCCTAACGTATGTACTACACATAAGAAAGGACGTAGTAACACTAGTTGAATTTAAAATTTCAATTCATCTGATACTGAAAAGAAGTTTTAGAAAAACATTATTAAAGAAAACAAAAAAATTAACAAAATAATAAAATTTCATTATATATATATATATATATATATATATATATATATATATATATATATATATATATATATAAGTGTGTATAACAAATATTATTTTTAATAGTTACAAAATAATGGCAGGAATTTAAAGCCAGGTTTTATGGTGTTGTCTTATGCGACGGTTTTCTCGCTGTGAGTAAAACTCTCAAGAACTCGACATTCAAAACGCTAATGTAAGTAAACGTTAGCTCTAAATTGTTTATGAACCTGTGCAGCAGTTTGTCTTTCATGTTATGATTTGAACTTAAAATAGAATATTTGCAACAAAACAGGCAACTACAATGCTTATACAACGTAGAAAATGTTCAATATAGATTCAATAAAAGTTACTGTACTAATAAACATTGTCAATTAGAATTCCATACAGACGTTAAACCATAAAATATAGTTATTTTCAAATGAATATCAAGGTGTTAGGCGCCAATCCTATAATGATTTAATACATATAAATAGTTATAACATATAATATTACTAACATCTAAAAATTACCAGGAAGAGTGTCCAGGGAATTGGGGCCGTCAACAATTGTGAAAATGTATCAACAATCTTTGAAAAAGATACAAAAATTTGAAAGGAATTAACAAGTAATAATTTATTCCTTAATCACAAATTTCACAAGAGTAGCGCCAAAACTATTGAAATGAAACAAAAATCTCGCTTAGTCATTACGTTGTCATGAACTGGAATTTTATTGAAAAACAGTGGATGTTGAAGTAATAAGGAGGTCAAAGTATGAATGCAAGTAAGTTTGAATGATACAAGTGTGAATGACGAGAGAATGAAAAAATACTAAGAACCAAAGAACATTAATAAATATTAAGGGGAAAATTGTTCAAGTTAGGCATACCAAAGTGCTTATATTTTTTCTCTGGGACTTTTATCCACCCAACAGCCGGTTACCCTTTACGTCCCGATGGTACGCATATTCGACCATACATTAGACCAACACACTCCCGGGCACCTCTGATCTGGGGTCAGCAGAACGCGAGGCCCTCCGTGTTCACATACAAAGTCAAGGGACAAACAACCATGCCCAAGGCGGGACTCGATCACGCGACCCTTCGGACTGAAGTGCTGAGTCGGTACTCGCTCTTAGCCACCTCGGCCAAAGTGCTTTTATATTAACTTGTAAAAAAAGGCTAAGCTAAAATTATGTAAGAGTCAACTATGTATTAAGAAAATCCTCCCCTTTTAGCTGCTAAAGCCGAAATGCAGAAGCACAACTGTAGTCAAATCTCAAAAATAAACTCCCACCTCCATAGGGAGTGGGGGGAAATTATATATATAAAAAAAGGCGCGGAACTACAGCCATTGGCCGTGTCCTCGGTAAATATACGATAAATAAACGTGGGAATTACCATGATTGAATAGCGTGATCACATGGTATCACCCTCCTTGACAATATCGTCATCTAAAGAGATGTTCAATCACTTTCAGAGACAGGTAAATTACCATTTGTAACAAACAATCCCCCTCTTCAAGAAATGTTTATTTCTGAGGCAATAATAAGAAGTGCGTTTCAGTCTCTTCCAGTTCCATCAAATCACAATTTTAAAGTGATATGCTGATCTGCGGAATACTGCGTAGCATTCCCATATACAGAATATGTAATTTCAGGCGACAGAAAATCACCATTGTCTTCTCCCCAATTAGATTAACAAATGTTTCTTACGTCATTTTGATGGGACATTTTTGTTACTGCATAGCAATTACTTGACTATTTCCCTCTTTCTATAACGTCCATAAGGTTGTGCGTAAAGGTAGCCAAATCGCTGAAGATATTTGTGAGTTCTACCGAAGAAAAAATCTAGAGTTTTTGGAGAATAAAGATAAACTAGTGAAGCTACAACATCACGTACTTTCTCGCCGGTATATTCAGGCAAAATTATGGAAAAAATCCCTCAAATTATCAAAAAATTGTAGATGGCCTTATTCCAAAATCTATCTCGTGTAATCTATCTGAAAAAATATATATCATGTAGTTATTGTTTGTTATTGTAGTTGTAGAAAGACGCCGAAAACATTATTAACCTTTGGAATTTTCTAAAAATTAGGGTTTTCAACAAACTTGAGACCTGCACCATTCTCCTCAACGTTCTTTACACTATCCAACAACAAAAATTAATCAAAAACGATGGAGCCATTTTTTGAAAATTTGGAAAATAGGCCAGGGGCTTCATGTAAAGTACTCCCAAAATTAAAGTATCAGTTTCAAATTCAAGGTTCTGCGACATCGGACAGATCGATTGTGAAATATCAATTTTGGAGAAGATCGACTGAACGGTTTAGCCGCTAGCGTTGCTCACAGACGGACAGACAGACGTGCAAAAATTTTGTCGTCAATCGATTTTTCACTATTAAGGAGTCATAAAATACACCACATGTTAGAGGATATTTTTCTAAACTTAGCAACCGGATTTATGCACTTTTTCATTACCAGGGCCCGGCAATAAAAGTTTTTTCTGCAGAATATTGGCAGTTTCTCGCGCAACATTACAGATTTCAACAGCCTTGTATCGCAAGTGCCCTTCGATGGCGTCCGATCTCAGATCGACAAAACGCATCCCCGTTAACCGGCCGTTAGAATTGTAATGCACTCGCGATCCGAAAATCACCTCCCGAGACTACAACAGCACGTCAATTCTGGAAATGCGCAGAGTTCTGGTGACATGTAGTCTGCGGCGAAATTGGAAAATTACAATAATCTATATTTCTGAGAACAAATAGTAAAGAAATTATGTATTGCTAATGTTAAGAGGAACAAGCTGGTGTGATTGTTTTATCTGAAATGCCTCATGGAGAATATTAGGAAAATATATTTTAATAGAATTCGATACACTGCACACTTCAAAGAAGTGAGACTCCTCCAAAGGGCCAAAGCCACAGTAAGGTCAAATGAAAAACAATGACCAATAATAGAATAATACTTTTGGTACGTTCATTATCACATCTGGCAAAATTGACACTCATAAATATTCAACTACTTGACTGGTATGTTTCATCATAATAACACAGTAACAGTACCATCTGCTGTATTAATTGGTAGAGCAACGAAACACACTTTCTTCTTCTGTTGTTGGTAAACAAAATATTTACGAAAATACACGTGAATTAAAATAATGATTGAATATCTTGTGTAAGTGACTTAAAAGTTGCATGTTTTCGTCGCTTTTTCTCATTCACCTTTACGAATTAAAACTATAAGTCCATAAATCCCATATCTACAGTTAGTTGTGCTACTATAATGAATATGCCAATACAAAATCAAACGAAATACATTGTCATTACGGGGATATTTGCTACCCTTAACTCGAAATGGCGGTTCATAATCTGTGGCGATGCGTGGACGAACAGCGTCCGAAGCACAGCTCGCGGTCGCAGTGCAAACGCCAGGCTAAAACCGAGAGTGCGTGCTCCGCGTATGGTCATCGGCAGGCGGGGACCGCGAGTGGCGGCGGCGGCGGCGGCCGGGCAGCTCTCCTCGGCGTCGAGTCGAGTCGCGTCGCGCGCGGAGAAACTTAAGTCGCGCGAAGAGGCAGTAAAAGCGGCCTCGGCGAGGACAATGTGAGCGGGCCGCTGGAATGTCCGCGGCCGGGTTGACCAGCCCGCCGGCCGGCCGGTCGGCGGCCGCCGCGGACAGCCGACCCGCGAACCACTCGCCTAAAGAGGACGCCGACTGCCGCATCCGCCTCCGCTACGGCCGTCGCCTCCATCGCCCCCGCCTTCACCATCGCCCCCGGTTTCCACCATCGCCCCCGCCTTCACCATCGTCCCCGGCTTCCACCATCGCACTCCCTCCAACATCGCTCCCGCCACCATCATCGCCCACGCCTCCACCATCGTCCCCGCCTATACCATCGCCCCCGCCTCCACCATCGCCCCCCTCCACCATCGTTCCCTCATCCACCATCGCCCCCTTCACCATCATCCCCGCCTCCATCATCATCCCAGCCTCCATCATCGTCCCCGTCTCCATCATCGCCCCCGCCTTCATCAGCACCCTCTTCACCATTGTCCCCCCTCCACTATCATCTCCGCCTCCATCATCGCCCTCAGCTTCCACCATCGCCCCCGCCTCCACCATCGCCCTCGCCTCCACCATCGCTCCATTACTGTTCCGCCCTCTCTTCTACCTTCACCTCCGCCACCGCCTCTGCTTCTGTCTCAGCCAACACCACCACCATCAGCACCACAACCGTCGCCTACGTGTCTGCTGCAAGCCGCTATGCACTTTGCTCTAGCAGTGGCATCCATTGTTGCGGCGAGCGCGTTGTACCTTTGTCTCCCTGGGATTCTTAATTCAACCTGGGTTGCATTGGCGTTTACGCATACCGTGGACGTCAGTGTCCGAGATAAAAAAAGGTGCAAGTAACATCCAGAAATTATTTACTCACTTCCATCAAGTCTGTTATATTATTCTAATTGCTACACATTTATCAATTGTTAATATTATCTCCACTTTTTGTAGCCATCTCTCACAAAAAATAATACGATCTCCTGCATGTTCATAGCAGATATAATCTGCAAATATCCGCCAGTTCTCTAATATTTTTTAACTGGACTACTTGTATACTTCATCAAAATGTTTTATTATTATTATTATTATTATTATTATTATTATCATTATTATTATTATTATTATCTCTTTACATCTCACTGACTTTCGAATATGATAAAGTTTCAAAAAACACTTAATTCTCCCTTAAAAGTTAGCTATAAAATAAGACTGAGAAAAGAAATAAACTACGCAAGAATAAAATGCGCAAGGTCACTGAGACTACGCGTACTGAACTACAGAGGTCAGTTACATCATTTAGTGATTATATTACTAATTCTCAATATGCACAATTTTGAAAGAAAACCATGCAGCCTCCGGCCATGTCATTTGTGTCTACGGTTTCACTATATGTCCAGGAACTCGAAAAAATCCAAAAACAATTAAATAATTTCGAAATACTGAAAATCGCAAATATTTTGAGAGTGTTATTCCGCCTAATCACGTTTTGTGTTTCCTGACTGAATTCTCTTACTCGTGCGTACAACACAGATGATGTCATGGATGCCAGGCTCCAAGGATGAGGATGCCCACCTCGAAATATTTGCTATTTGCGTGGTGCGTTATGGAGCATTTTTTGAATAATTTCGGTATGTAATGAACTGTTGCACTCCATAGATACTATACTGTGTTATTTCAGTAGACGTGAAGGCAGTTCTTCTTAAAATATTTAATTTACTGCGGAGATAATATATTTTACTTAAATATAAGAGAGTTCTTTATTTATTGTTCTTGAGATGTATGCGTGCTATGTTTTGGAAAACAATTTTGAATGGTTTTGTTCAGCAGCTATTTTGCTTCTGCAGGCCACTAGTTGCACACTATTACTTGGATTTTCTTCCCGCTGTGGTACAGGGCTGATCGAAGTTTCTTGGATCCCTTGCGGACGGGGAGAATCGAGAATAGCACGCGTGCGCTGGGATCATCGGCCGCAGCGCGTAATTGTTCACGTGGTAGAAGAGGAAGGGAGATAAGTTTGCGATCTGCCTGGGGGAGGGGTCTTTGTTTATTGTTCTTTAGTTCACTGTACGGTAAAATGAGTAGCTAATTGAAACTAAACAAGTCTTATATTGCCTATTGTCCTCAAACGTACATTGTTTTACACACATGAAGATATTTCACCTTGTCAAAAGGTAACTGTAAATGCTGAAATAAAATAAGGAAATCCAGTCTGTAAGTCACTCCACCTTATCGGTCTAGATTAGAGCTACTATAAATTTCAACCAATAAGACGAAATACATTTGAATGAATTATTTGGAAAATCAGTTTCTCATAATTACTCACATGATTGTTTCCAGCGCCAAAATACGAATTGCGAACCTAAATTGATTAGCTTTCTATCATTTTTGTAGAAACAGATTAGATTTAATATAAATTGGGATTAAACATTTATAAAAAAAATTCTGATCTACAAAACTGTAATTCATACATTTGAAACCCCACATCGCAATCCTATTGCAAGTGATACCAACATTTTAATTCCAATTATCCCTTCCCCTACATTGAAGAACAGAATCTTCGAACGACCTCGAAATCACGCAAATAAAAACATTTCTCAGCGAGTCCTTCAGCGGAGGGATCTTTCGATTGAAGTCGACGCGGTTTGGACTCCCAGATGAAGGACGGAGCGTGTAACTCGATTGGGTAGTTATCGGCACCTGGGGACCGTCTCATCATTCACGCGCGAGCGATGGGCGGAAATCAAGGTACACGCCCCTCCGATCCATCGATCTGAAAGTCGACGTGACTGGAGGAAAGATTTCTCTCGGCAACTGAAGTCCTATTTCTTTCCGATAAAAAATTCAAACGACCTATCTGCCGCTCATATGTCCCAAAGGAAAACGGTCTCTTGATTTGACGTAAATATTTCAAATTTTCGTGGGTATATCTGATTTCTGACTACCATTTGTCGTGTGATGACTCAGTGTATTAATATACCAGGTGCGTTCACTGGTGAGAAAATTGGGTCAATCTGGTTGATAAATTATGGGGTCAGTTTTGTTCTTTAACATTTAAATCACATCTCTTCAAACAAAAAAGTGTTTGTTGATTTCACTATACAAACTTATTTACACACACATTTCATTATAAAGATTCGGAAGTACTTTTTATTTTGAATTGTTGACAATATTTATCAATATTATTATATATATTTAAAAGAAGAACGAATCGTTTTAAAGAATTCAAATTATTATTATTATTATTATTATTATTATTATTATTATTATTATTATTATTATTATTATTATTACTAGTGAGAGCCCGACAAAATTTGACGGTGAGATCTGAGATAAATGTAAAATACTGTACCCAGACTAATGTTCACAATACATTGCATTGTTTGGATCTTGAGGGTATAACGAAGATATTCTGTGATGAGTTCCCAAAATTTTGAACACGTATAGCCCATGACCAGATGGCAATGCAATATCGGCACAAAAGATATAGCACTATTATACTGAAAGATATTATTTCTAAAGTTTTTTGATGTGTCATCATCTCCTATAAACAACTGTTTGATTTCTTCTGGCATATTGCTCGAAGGCATACTTATTTTCCCATTTAAGCAACACAGAGTAAATCGTTTTCAGAATTTCTCTCACATGGGAAGTACAAAGCAGAACAAAACTGACATTTCATAGACAATGACCCAATAGAAAACGAAATGACCTCACTATCACGACACCTACGCTGACTTTCTCTTTCCCTGCGTTCAGTTAATGTACGTTTGCGTCTTTTGGGGCGCGTGGGCAACGATTCGGAATTCGACATAACCTGTAAACGACTTCACTAAAGTATTACAACCGAGCAAAATCCACTGTGCGATTGTTCTCTACAAAATACACCACAGAAGCAAATACATGCAAACTGTCAACACCACAATGCAATTATTACACTGAAACAAAACCTTGACGAATTGTAAACAAATCTTAACAATCAAAACAAAACATCAAGCAGCGTGGACTCGCATCTATGAACTCATGTATATCGATTTTGAAACGGCCACCCTTTGAAAGAAAACAATTGACTATTGATAAGCGTACTATTAAAGAATGATTTAATTAATTACTTTACACCGTAAATGTTGATGAATCATCACAAACAATATCTGATAACACATCTAGGGATCATATTCTTTCATTTAAAAGAAAAAATATAACAATCGGTTCAGTAGAAGCTCTAAACGAAGCCATGGCAGAATACCTTATTTTTTTAAATATATAGATTATTGAAGGTATTAGTAATATTGTTTAGTTTTTCCAGTTGTCATCGATTATGATACCACCATAGATAATAGATTATACCCTCCACACCAGGTCAGGCTGTACTTCGGCGACATTTAGAACATATTCACTTGATGGATATTGTGTTTTTTGAGCCACTGAGTACGCGCTTTACGTCTTTTTTTATTATTTCTCCTCCACAAGGTCTCTGTGGAGAGGGTCATTTACTTTTTAGTAATTGGATTCATTGCAATCTGCTTTATGGTTTAAGCAGCTAGAGGAGGACTATTGTTGATAACTATCAAAAATTAATTTAATCGTTCTGTGCATTTAAAATGTGTGCACTTTGGCACACCTAACTTGAATATTTTTCCCTTAATACTAAGTACTCTTCTTTCATTACAAAAGTCTTGGTTAATTTTACACACAATCAGGTATCTCCCACCAGCGGTGCACTGCCCCAGCCGGGACAAGCTTTAAGCTCCCAACTAGTCTCCCGGCATGTGTGGTAGTGTAGTGCATGTTAGTGTAAGTGTGTGTGTAAGGGGAGAGGATAGGACAATGAAGAGGTATTCCTACCTCGCTCACGGTCCGTGGCCCGTTTGTTGGGGTACTGCTCCGGCATGCGCCTTGTGTTAAGCGGAGAAGCCATGGAAAACTACCGATCAGAGCAGCCGGTCGATAGAATTCTCCTCCAACAGCGACTGAAATCGACCTAGCTGACAGCTTATGTCGAAAATCCAGACACCATCGGGACTCGAACAGAGGACCTCCTGATCAGAGGGACTGCAGTGACATCGGTTGATGCCTTGAGTCATCTCTCCGGACTTACAAGGGTTGCAACGTGGGATATGGTGCATAACAGTGCATCAGGAAAAATCGGAAAATACTCATACGCAGAACAGGATTTTTATCTGGCGACTCTTCGAACATCACTTCGAAAATCACTGAATAGCAAACTCCCCATCGGCAATAATTATATTGTGAGTAAGTTCTTTTGAAATATAGGGGATGTTCACCGCGACCCCTAGTCTTGTACTTAAACACAGTCCACCGTCTCTTTCAAATTTAGACTTGATCCACGAGCAAATGTTACAACCTCCAAGTTCTTCCAGAAACAAATACACTAAAACGTTTACGCACCGCCAACATCAACCCGAACTGGAGTCACGCGACCCGAAGCGGCGCGTCCACATTTGTTCCCGTTCATTCGGTCGCATTCGTAAACAGTTTACCCGAATCCCGCTGGCGTCTTCAGAAACAAGGCGCGTCTTCCGACAGAGGGACATCAACAAGGAACTTCCTCGGGCGGCGGGCGGCCGGCGCGGCGCGGCGCGGCGCGGCGCGGCCTCGCGGGCCGGGCCCTGGTCTCCAGGTGCCAGATGGGGGCAGCGCGCGCGCCGCGGGCGGTGGAGGCGCTGGCGGCGGCGGCGCGGAACAGTGTGCGGGATCCAGATTTACAAGGCAAAATTCCTTTTCGTGCACAACAGATGTTCTTTGGTTGATGATTGATAGATCGATGGTGATTCCGAGCGCGTCAATGGCTAAGGTCATTAGTGCCGTAAGAGTAGTGCATGTTATTATTGCGGGAGGTGGCGAATCCGCCGCTCGCTGGAGAGACCCAATGACGAGCTACCAGTCGGCTCGTAGTTTCTTCCCCCAACCAGGTATCTCCCACCAGCAGGGCACCGCCCTAGTCAGGACAAGACGCTGGCGGCGGCGGCGGTCAACAGTGTGCGTGTTATTATTGCTGGAGGTGGCAGGGATCTTCCCCCGCTCGCTGGCGAGATCCAATGACGAGCTACCAGTCAGCTTGCAGTTTCTTCACTCAACCAAGTATCTCCCACCAGCGGGGCACCGCCCCAGTCGGGACAAGGCGCTGACGGCAACGGACAACAGTGTGCGGGTTCCAGATTTACAAGGCGAAACTCCTTTTCGTGCACAACGGGTGTTTTACGGTTGACGATTGACTGATGGTGATTCCGAGCGTGTCAACGACTAAGTCCTGTAAGTGTAATGCATGTTCCGAACTCGGACTAGGACGTCCGGATCAGAGGCACTGCAGTGATATCAGTTGATACCCTAAGCCTCCTCTCCCCGTATGTCCTTCGGTGACGCTCTAATTTTGTAAATTGGGTTATAATCGGAGCGATGAATTTGTAGTGTTAAGGCCCGGAAACAGGTCTGGTTCCCAAGTTTATTTGACGAAATTCAATCTCGTGCATAATAGATGCCCTTCAGTGAAGGTTCAATGGCCCAAACTGAATTTCGAGTATAATCCGACCTTTCTTGTAGTGTTAAGACTGTTCACCTTCCGTACATCTGTGGGTGCCCCGCTTCAAATTCCGGTTGATCCATGTGGAGCTTGTGGTGAACAAGGCAGCTAGGCAGCAGTTTGTTCCGGTTTCTCTACATCCCCTTAATCTCATCTCTCAAGTCATAATCGCTCTATCCTTCAAATCATAACACATCCAAATTTATCATTTCATCATTGTCACATTTCCATCTTCTTTCTCTCTGGTATGGTTCAAACGGCTTAGATATTGAGGATCACATTAGTATGAAAACCGGGTTACAAATAAATGAAAAGACAAGCAACGAGCACATGCGAAAAGGTGATCTAAACTTGAAGTGCAGAACAGAAGAAAGCGAATTGTAAACAGCGATGACTAGACCGAGGATATTTAGATAAAAATTTACATTTTTTCTGAGTATCATGTACTAAATTACGGTTTATACATTTGAAGATTATTTGAACTAAAATCAGTCAATTTTATAGAGCCTAAAAGAGCTTATTTGAACATTAACGCTTATTTGTGCCTATTTTACTTTTTAAAACCTAAAATGAGACTAATTTTACTAATTTCTTTTGTCTGTGGGTTCTTTTAACTTTTTTCTTCTGTGTCGGTACAACAGACAAGGATGATATTAATTTTAATTTGTGTAATCCGTAAGATAGCGAGAAGTGAATATGTAGGACAAGAATCTTGCCGTTAAAGTCTCCGTGCTACTACTTCTTTACTTCATGGAAAAGCTTGTCTCTGCTTCTCAGATAACGCGATTGAATTTCCACGAAAGAAAAGTCATCTTGACCGATAAGAGGCATTCATTTTTTCTTGAAAACTTTTAAAAAGTATTAGTAATTTATTGTGAGTAAAATACGGTAGGAATTCTAACTAGAGGACAAATAATTAAACATGTTCATAAATAGTGTTATCGCAAAATATACAGTACTAATTCTACATAATATTGATTTATATTTTTATCTTTGAGAAATACCTATTATAAATTGTAAAAAAGGTGTTTTTTGTAAGTTTCCTGTTTTATTTGTGCCTATTACACCATATAAAAATCCTTACTTATATGCTGAAAAAACCTATTTTAGGTACCTAAAAGCAAGTTTTAAAACCTAAAAATCCGCGGAATGGTGATGACCAGCTATATAGCCAACTATGAGGACATCTGTCTCAACAAAAATACCAAGAAAGCAAGTATAATCACTGGCGAAGGAACTCCTCCCCCAGTCGCAGGCCGCCCCGCTGGACTGTACAACATGAACAAATGATGAAGATGATTACGAAGGTGATAATGAAGAATATGATAAAGATGATGTTGAAGATAATGGAGAAGAATATGATAAAGGAAAAGAAGAGAATGTTGAAGATCACAAACGAGAAGAGGGAGATGATGAAGATCACAAAGGAGATTTAGAGGACGAAGGAGAAAATGACGAAGGAGAAAACGATGAAGAAAAAAATGACGAAGGAGAAAATGACGGAGGAGAAAATGATGAAAGAAAAAATGACTAAGGAGAAAATGACGAAAGAGAAAATGACGAAGGAGAAAATGACAAAGGGGAAAATGAAGAAGAACATTACGAAGGAGAAAATGGCGTAGGAGAAAAATGATGAAGGAGAAAAAGAAGGAGTAGATGGAGTAAAAGAAAGATGCTGAAGGATAAGATGAAGGTTAGAAACCCAAAGTTTCGCGCCGGCAATTGAGGCGCTTCTTCCACTGTGCGGCGGTGACCATGGTGGCGGTGGTGGCGGCGGAGGCGGTGGCTGCGCGGGGTCGTCGACCGGGCCGGGGGATAGGGCGGGGCGCGGCGACTGGACGAGCGTCCGTCGCGGGGCGGAGCGCCCCTTCGCCCCTTCGTCCCTCAGCCCGCGCCCCTCGCCGCCCGCCGCGCGCCGCTCGCCGCTCGCCCAACTCCCCGCAGCGCCGCGTTTTGTCTTTTGTCCGCTCTCGTAAGTCTTCGCACGCGAGCTTCAGCGTTAACGTGAGCTCCTAAATCTCAGCTGGAATCGGAAGCACGTTGCTCTGCGGCCTGGGAAACCGGGGGAACATGAGGGACGGTTGGAAGCTGCAGTAGGTGTGTGGTGCCAGTGGATATGGCCCGCTTCCTGTACTGACAACGGAGGGTGAATACGCCACGGACGCTTCGAGAGCTCTCGGGACTGAGACACAGTCAAATAAAGTAAACTCTAGGAGGACAATCAAAATAAACGTATGGATACTTTTGTAAGTGTATTAAAATGCGTCCAAGAAACCAAAAGAAATAACACGGGTTCATTAATTTCTAACAAAAAGTCCCAGCAGGGATCTTTAAAATTCGGCCACCTGTGAGCCTGTGTCTGTGAGTAGGTTAATTTTACTGCTGCGAAAGCCTAAGAATGCCGAACCGAACTCAATTTCATTTGAACGATTTCTACTTGATCTTTTGTCAAAGATAATTGAGACGCCGACTGTGAAAAGGGAAAACTAGCTCATTGCGGACTGGGCAACTGGAGTTCTCAGCAAAATAGTAGGTCCGCTACCGCGTTTGAGAAGTTTACTGTCCGTGTCCGTTCGTTGGAGGAATATTAGAAGAGGCACTGCGCTGAAGTCACGTCTGTGAATATAATCTAATACATATGAATGATGCATGAATGAAAATAAAATAACAAAGAAGAAAGGACTTTACTTAAAATTAAGGAAAAACATTAAAAAAATATTCAAATTAGACAAACCAATGTGTATAAATGTTAACTGTATCACTTATAGATTAATCTAAAATTATGTTAGTTTTATTGCTTAAGCCATAAGGAAGTGGTCCAATGTACACAAACTGTAAAAACAAATTCCCGCCTCCACAGAGCTACTGTGGAGGTATAATTTCGAAAAAAATGTTACATCTCTTCATCCAAGGTAGAGATTTGAAGAAACTGTTGCAGTCCAAATTTGTAGGGTTTCGTGTTTCATGTCACTACGATAGCCACAGATAATCAACAGAGAAAATAAATGTACGTTCAGAAAGATCTGGCAGAAAATTTTTATTATATTATATGTTTGATATATTTTCTAAAATGCTTTTGCTATCAATATTGTTTTCATCCTTAGGTGGTCACAAATGAAATTCTGATCCCTAACATTCCTTTTTTTAAAGATCCTGCAAATGCTCTGTGAGTACAACTACACCCATGTGAATCGTGAGAACTCATTTCCGAGATGTATAAGCAATTTCTTTCCCGGCTATTAATCCTTTCATTTGGTCAAACTACGTTATTAGTAAATGTCCTTTACCGTTAATGTACTTGTAAAAATAAAGTAAAAAGTAAACGTGGCCACCTTGGTCGTGGGAACCTTTCCTGAATACAAGAACTTCAGAAGGAACCATCTGGCTCATGCCATCGGAGCCATGGTAATTGAGGGAACAATATGAGAAACGTGAGGTGTGCTCTCCCTGGGGTTCAGACTCTTCTTAATGACCCCTAATAATGCCACCTGACACATCTCGTTTGAAAGGAACATAACAATACTAAATGTAATCTCCCCTTACTGTGAGATAGGCTCACGTACCGGAGAACAGAAGCAAAATTACTATATAATTACATGCAGATGCCTATTTCACCCCAAAGGTTAGCTTGAATCGATAGCCTATTGCACTGACCTTGACATAAAGAACCATTACACACAATATCAAAACATTTGATCGAATATGTGACAGTAGATTTTCATGAAATAGTCAATGATATTTAATAGTGTATCTGACCGGGAAGTCCTAGTCGAGTCCCGACAAGTAGCAGTATTTTCGACACCAGTTTGTCAGCTAGGTCGAATTCAGCCGCTCTCTGGAGGAGCATACTAGCGGCCGGCTGCTCAGATGCGTAGTTTTCCGTGGTTTCTTCGATCAACACCAGGCGAATGCCGGGGCAGTACATTAACAAATCGGCCATGAACAGCGCACGATCAATCGTTCTTGTTTACTATTTCCCCCTTCCTTACTCACACTTAGACTCACATGCACTATACTGTCACACACGTCGGGGGACCAGTCGAGAGCATAGAGCTTGTCCCAGCTGGGGCAGTGTCACGCTAGTGGGAGATACTTGGTTAGGGAAATGCCCGTACGCCGATGTTGATTGGCATCTGATCTGTCCAGCCAGCGGGGGAAGAACACTGTCATCTCCTGCGATAAAAACATGCACTATACTTATGGGACTAATGACTTTAGCAGTTGACACGTCCGGAATAATTCAGTCAATCAGTCAATGATATTTAAGAAGTGTTTGATTCCTTCTTCATAATCCTTGCGTTTATTTCGTAATTTGACTGAAGTGGGGAAAACACTGTTCCAAAATGCACAGGTGTTTGTGATGGCAACCGGTGAACTGTAAGATTGAAGGTTCATATTTGGCGCGGTTAGCACATAGTGGAGGTGTGTAAATTTAAGTTAAACTTGAATATCACAAGGCGAGTTTTCTAATCGCCAAGATCAGAAAGGAAGATGTCCGTTGAAGGAAAAAACGTTCGGACCCAATTTACACAGTTCATTTGGTTTATATTTCTGGGTTAATTTTTCTTTATAAACAAGTATATTAATTTATTTTGTAAATAATAAACAATTTACATGTTTCTGAAGTGTTTATGTTTCTGAAACGCAAATATTTGTATATAAAGTATTTTTTCAAACCAACTTTTCAGTGCTTATTGCGGCTCAACCATTCAAAATACTGTAGGAGTTAATAAGACAAAATATGCTTAAAATTGATTTAAGAACTTATTTCCGAAGTTTCTTTGTTTCCGTGGACATCCAGTATATACAATACTACATTTCGTACAATTCGTAGAATTTGCTAACGACCAAACTGTTCATTCGCGTGTGTTTTCATACTCATCAGTGTTTTATTTATGTACCAAAACCAGTTGCGATGATCTCTATACGCCTTCGAGAACCCTCCAAGGGGTATGCTGTAACATCCATCGTGAACGCGGTGACATGCGATCAGAAAATCAACACGTTTCAAACAAGCCCCTCTGAACAGATCTCACAAGCAGATCCCCGTCCTTCAAATAAAGTAATTTTTAAATCCATCATTACAGCCTCTCAAAATTACACACTCGCGTGCCTGCCCGGGGGCGCCGTCTCTAACGAAGAATTAATCCGGTGCACTTCATTAGGTCGCGGCGGCGGCGGCGGCGAACGGCGACGAGCGACGGCCCCGCGGCGACACCCGCGCCGCATTTAGCCGCACGCGACCTACGGCGCAGTATTAATACACGCGGAGCGCGGTGAGGCGCGCCGACGCGTCCACCCGCTGCACGCGCGCGGCGTCTAGGACTCGCCAGGCGACGCGCGGCGGGAAGGCGGTGACTCACCGCTTCCCTCCGCGACGCCCGGCCAAGCAGGAACTCCTCGCCCACCGACCGTATTCTTTCCTAAACCCTTATCATTGAATTGGATTGAATTCAATTGATTGATTTTTTCGTGTTTCCGGACGCGTCAACTGCTTTGGTCATTAGTCCCGTTCGTGTAGTGCGTGTTTTTTCTCGAGAGATGGTGGTGATCTTCCCCCGCTGGATGGCGAGATCCGGTGTCGACCTATCGTCGGCTAGTGGGGTTTCCTCCTAACCAGGACTCTCCCACCAGCGGGACACCGCCCCAGCCGGGACAAGCTCTAAGCTCCCGACCGGTCTCCCGGAATATGTGTTAGTGTAGTGCATGTTAGTGTAAGTGCGTGTGTGAGGGGAGAGGATAGGGCAAGGAAGAGGAAGGGAAGATCACGCGCGGTCCGTGGCCCGTTTGGTAGAGTACTGCTCCAGCATTCGCCTGGTGTTGATCGGAGAAACCACGGAAAACTACCGATCAGAGCAGCCGGCCGCTAGAATTTTCCTCCAGACAGTGACTGAATTCGACCTATCTGAAAAGCTAGTGTCGAAAATCCTGTCGCCGTCAGGACTCGAACCTAGGACCTCCCGGTCAGAGGCGCTGCAGTGACATCAGTTGATGCACTGAGCTACAGCTCCTGGTTTGAATTGAATTGATGCCTTATTTTACCTGGCGAGACTGAGACCATGAGGCCTGCTCTTCCGTCTGACCATGCAAATTTCGCTACGCCCCTTGCACCAACTAGGGGAGAAAGAAGGTTTTACGTGGGCGACGAAACAGCCAGTTTGAATTTAGCTCAGAGGCTTCATTTAGCCTTAAGGAGCTTTTACACGCAGTAAATCTACTGACAAGGGACAGCCGGCTTTACTTCCCCTTCGAAGGAAGGAGTACGAAGGATTTTTTGGCCCTTCAAAATCCAAAGCTTCAATCGGGTTTGAACCTACGAATTTAGATATAAAAATCTGATACGCTAATCGTGACACCATCGTCAACCGTTATCACCGCTCTCTAACGATTGGCCAGATTTATTTTCTCAATAACCATGGCTGAAGGTTTCAACTAACGAAATTATTTTCAGGGAAGTGACTACCAGTTACCGCCTTTACGTTATGTTGTTACAAAATTACGCGGCCAATGAACTGAAGAGCCTCCCGGCTGAACGTTGAACTGTCATTGTAAAACAAAAATCAATAAAAAAGCAGGAACTCTTTTTCTCGCTCCTTCCTTTCCAAAGTATCCCTGTGGGGGCGGGAAGTTATATTTTTTTTAGACAGACGCTATTAAAAGCGGTTCTTTCAGAGCATGTGTAGCGTGCTGATAGTACAATTTTTAGCATTAGTGATAAAAGTAACACGGTGCTTATGGGTTCAAATAAATCTGTGAATGCAACTAAGAAAACAAAATTATTACGTCTGACCGCATCAGCTACTTCTAGCCTTAATGTCCCATTAAATGATTTGTGTATTTTAATGCATATAAAATAGTAGTCTGTAAGGCCGACTAAAAAATAGTGTATGATACACATTGTAAAAGTGATATTGTTTTGCTCGTAGGATTGCTCCACTTGGCTCATCGGCCTTATGTCGCAATTTCTACTAGCAAAATAAATGTCACTTTTATCGCTCGTATCATATTATGCAACTGTTATAGATTTAGCCACTACCTTGCGGGTTAAATAGCTACAGGTGGTTTTCGTAAGAAAACTAAAAGTAACTACATTTTAGCTTAATTTAATTGCGCAGTTAAAAATAGATGCACTTTGTCATGCCTAATTTGCCACTTCCCCATTTAATATTTAATACAATATTCCCACAGACAATGTTATGGGTCAGACTGACCTCGGTGACACAATAGTTGTGCTACTCCATCTGATATTGTGCTTTTCAAAAAGACATTTTAATAGTGTTGACGCGGCAATAGGAAATGCTTCAAATCTCTAGATTATAAATTATCTTGCTCATTAAGATTTCAAGGGTCGAAACAGGCGAAAGCTGAAAAAACTGAAATTTCTTCCAACACAAAAATCAAAATATACACCAGATATACACCTCCAGGCTCCTCAATTGTATGGTCAGCACAACGCAAGACAATTATAAAATAATTCAAATCTTCGACCTCTAGAATTAATATTTATTATATTATTAATGTAAATTATTAATATTTTTATTTATTACAGTCAATAATAAGTTATCCAGGCAACCTACTTAAAAGATACGGGAAAGATTCCAGAAATATCTTCTAGAGAAAAATCTTTGGGTCCCTCTGTGGTGAAATATTTCGTTCACGACGCTTTTGTCAGACTCGCAAAACCACTCACTCACTCACACGTTCACAGCACCTCCAGTCCAGTGAAGTAGCAGAGTGTCTATGAAACAAATTATCAAATCAAGGCGAGGTAGGGCGACTATCCCTCTGACCTTTCTTTTTCAGGGGCGAGAAAGTCTTCAAGGTCTTCTTGTTAACATGTCAATTGTATTTTTACATATATAAAATATAACGCTGGTCTATTCAGTATATTTTCCCCTTAAATTACCTCTCGTTTGGGTCATATTCTCTCCTTCCTCCTTTTGAGTTGTGAGCACACCAACCATTTAAAGGGCTTGACCTGAGAAAATCATCTCTGTTCTCTTCTGGAACATGCACTGAAGAGCGAGAAAAATGGTGATAATTTTTGTGAGTGGGATAAGGAGACACGTTTAACACTTACCGGCTTTTTTATTACTTGAAAAGCTTTTCCCCTTTTTTCAGAATCTAATCAATTCAATGAACAAACTTAACTGTTGCAACAGCGACAGAACTTTCACCGAATAGAACTAAATAATGAATGATCAACAAATTCAGAGGGTTACGCATAAAAGAGAACGGCATCTTAAGTCACTATAAAGGTGTCCATACTCATTACCTCTCATTTCTTTCAAGACGCATCCTTGAATAAACGTCATGTGGAGGGAGATGTAGCAGTAGTACTGCAATGGTAGTGTGGAAGAGAATTCCCAAGCCGACACAAGATGGGGAAACAACGAAAACCCGCGGAAGGGAGGGTATCTTTACAGCATCAGTCAATAGCTTTACACATTCAGTAGTGGAAGGCATTTAAATTTACTCTTCGTGACGAAGATATTTCTATTTCTTAATTCTTTCTCAAATAAATATAATATAGATAAATGTGTCATTTTTGTACTGCTAAAATCTAAATTTTTGTAAATATTAATCAAATGAGTAAGAGGGTGCCAGTGAAATCTTTTCGTATTCTTCGTTCTCTCAACTCGCCTCTGACTACGTCGGTACACGTCAATACGAGAACAATTGGTAACGGCCTTGACGTCATGTACAGAGGGCGAAGAATTATGAATTAGCTGATTGAGTCTCAAATAAGTGTGACAAGTTGCAGGATATGTTGTACAACTCAATCCTCCTATAATCTTTCGATTTTTAACGTTTCATTGGCATGAAATATCATTACATCGCTAAACAATGGTGTCCACAGCATCGATGTTATTTGATTCGTGAGGCTCCGGTTAAACTTGTTGCAGAAGTGGAATTGAATGAGTAACATTATGCATTAGTCCAAATGTGAATATGGTAATGTATTATCCAATAATATGCAACCATTCGCGCCAGTTAAATGAAAACATAGGACGAAAAGCATGAGACTTAAAAAAGGTAATTTTTGGGTTAAATTTAGCCAATGATCCTGACTTTCGCTATCGGTAATAAATTTCTTTGTGATACATACAATCAAAACGTACATAAGATATCCAAGATCGAACGAATCTTGTAGCCTTTCATCTGAAATACGTTAAGACTTTTGCCTTCCAAATTTCTTTTCAAGTTTTCAGTGATTGAAGAAAACCATTAATATTCAACTAATTCAATATCAGTGTATTACGTATACAATATGCTTTTTATATAGATCAACATTTCTAGTCTGCCCGTCTCCAATTTCCATCCACACTGTAGACTGAAATGAATCAAAAGAGAAGGACTCGCCGATGTAGAGGTAATCGAACATACATTCCTCTGGAATACGCACAAGCCAATTCCCTCGGGAATTCTTCGTCTCGTTTGCGCCACGCACGGCTGCCGACCCTCCTCCAAAGGAATTCAACCCGGCGGCGGCAGCTGTGGCGGCGACGGCGGTGATGGTGATGGCAGAGATGGCTGTGGCTGTGGCGGTGGCGGTGGCGGTGGCGGTGGCGGTGGCGGTGGAGGTGGCGGTGGCGGCGGCGGTGGCGGCGGTGGTGGCGGCGGCGACGGCGGTAGCGGCGGCGGTGGCGGTGGCGGCGGCGGTGGTGGCGGCGGCGGCGGCGGCGGCGGCGGCGATGGCGGTGGCGATGGCGGTGGCGGTGGCGGTGGCGGTAGCGTTGGCGCTGGCGGTGGCGGTGGCGATGGCGATGGCGATGGCGATGGCGATGGCGATGGCGATGGCGGTGGCGATGGCGATGGCGGTGGCGCTGGCGCTGGCGCTGGCGCTGGCGGTGGCGGTGGCGGTGGCGATGGCGGTGGCGGTGGCGGTGGCGGTGGCGGTGGCGGTGGCGGTGGCGGCGGCGGTGGCGGTGGCGGTGGCGGTGGCGGTGGCGGTGGCGGTGGCGGTGGCGGCAACGGCGGTGGCGGCTGAGGGGCAGCGGCGCGGTCCATAACGCGCAGATTAGCGATTGCATTACTCGGAATCCGGCGCCGCGCGGCTTAATGACGCTTACCGCTCCCCAATTACGGCCACCCGGCCTCCGCTTCCGCCTTCGCCCGCGGCCTCCGATCCCACATTCCCATCGCTGCGCGACGCGCCCCAACCCCTCTTCCCTTCCCTTCCTTTCCTTTCCCATCCCCTCTTGTACTGCTCCTCCCACCCCTTCGTATTCACCGCTCTCACACATCCTTGCCCGTCCCCACATTCTCACCACTAAAACTCCACGATTCTGCTCTCTTTAACCCCCTCTTGGCCCAGCACCGACAGAATCGGCCCCGCCCACCCGATCTCTTCTACCCATTAATACCCCTCCCCACATTCCCTCCATTAACACTCCACGCTTCTGCTCTCTTTAACCCCCTCTTGGCCCAGCGCTGATAGGATCAGCACCGCTCACCCGATCCCACCCAATCTCTTCCACCCATCATTGTCCTTCCCCATATTCCCACAACTAACACAACTCCATCAAGCACCACTCCATCCCTCTTCTGTCCTTCACTCCCTCTTGGTCCAGCACGCACAGGATCTGCCCCGCCCACTCGATCTCATCCCATCGCTGCCACCCAACACTGTCCCAGCCCCGCCTGCCCATAGGAGGCATCGGTGCTGCTGTTCTCATCTCTCGCCCCTTCTTTCCTCTGTTGGCTACGCCCCGACCCGCCTCTCCCCGCCCCACACACACTCTGCCCGGCCCAACTTTGTTTGCGCCTCCCTAACCTTAATCTACCATACCCCTCCGATCACTACCAGGCCAATGCCTCTCAAATGAGCCACGGACCGCGAGTGGTCATTCTCCTTCCTTTTCCTTCACCTCGTCTCTCTCTCTCTGTACACACACACGTACACTTGTATGCACTGTACTAGCACAGATGTCGGGGGAACAGCCGGGAGCTTATGGTTTATCCCGACTTGGGCAGTGAACAGCTTGTAGCTAGAGAGGAACTCCGCCATTAGAGGGGAGGGGGAGGAATACCGCCTCCTCCAGGAATGTAGCGTGCAGTACACTAAGGATTTAGTGGTCATACCCATTGACGCACTTGGATACAGAGGATAATCAATTAATCAATCTACCTAACCCCTCTCCACCCTTTCCCTCAGCACATCAAACTGGGGATAAGACATCGCCAACAACAATGTTCAAAATTAAAACGTCGATGTCAATTAAACATTGAACCCAAACCATCAATTATTTTAAACATCGATGCTTTTAAAACTGCATTAGTAACCATTTTTATTCACCGAGGAGGAATAATTTGACGGTGGTCGCTTTTATTAATATTTAATTCAGATTTAAGTGACAAAATGAAGTCAAAAATTTATCAGGGTAATTATCAAAAGATTTTTTATCTGATTCCATATTTCAAAACATAATATAGACTTTATTTATTTGCGGGGTTCGGATAGCGGGATTCCTCTGTACCAGTACATTTTACCACTACTGAAGATCACTTAGGAATGAGATTGCTTGATTTGTGTTTGCGCAATCAAGAACGCAGAGTTGACTTTGAGAATACAAGAAATAGGTGCACTGAAAAACAGACGGTGTCCGCGGTGGAGATGGACAAGGAATTGGAATCGGAGCATGGGTCGAATGCCTTTACGGCAAGTTTGACGGAAAGTTACCTCTTTTTATGAGGTTATTTTATTTGTGACAATTTTAAGGGTACTTGGAAACGGAGTTGGAGTCTGAGAACAAGATAGAGAAGGATGAAGTAGACCCAGGAGGGTTATGGGTCTATCCAATGCCTTTCAGTGAAACACGGTTTTCTGGTCACCGGCGCTGGAACTCTCAGCTGAATGCAGCATTTATTCTGAGATGATTTTTTTTGTTTGTACCCATTCAACCAGGAACTTGAGCTCATTGGGGGAGCACGGGTGCACTGGAACAGCGGTCGAGACGGAGAAGGGAAGAGGAAAACAAGAAAATGGGAGGGCCAATATTGCGATTTATTAGAACAGTTCAACCTTGGGAAGAGACATTTTTTACTGACTCTACCGGGTATTTTTGCGTTAAAAATTATGCTTTCTATGCAAGTTTTTAATACAAATAAATTTTAAACATAATGGAGTCTCGTTTATTATGGTTCATAGATACACGAAAAAATATTGATAGAAACGCGTCAGAAAAAAATATATCTCATCACACAATTAGGTATTATTATCATCAATATGATTAATCAAGTCGTTAAAATACATGTTATCCACCCTGTTTCATCACTGTTTCATCACTGTAGCAGGTGCCTTGCAGCCCCTCAAAAAATGATTTTTTCTCTTCAATTCTTCCAGAATATTCAGAAGGATTCGGTTAAAAATAGGACCAATCGATTCTTCACGTAGAGTGGAATTGAATTGGCAATTGATCACCGCTGTAAATGCCCGAAATCCTCCAAAACGCTGTGTAGGTTCTTTAAACCACCAAAAATATTTGCATAATCTCTTGGAAAGTTCTGGAAGGATCTCAAAAGATGTAATTCTTCACGAATAGACCGAGACGCGTGAAATATCACCTCCCTTGCCGCGAATCGGTTTTGAATCCGGACACCCGCATGTCACCCGATTCATTTATGAAGGATTCATATCAGCGCGGCCAACGAAAGCATGCACACTAAATTGGAATTAGTAGAGAAAGGTAAATGTGAAACGTTTGCAGCTGGAGCAGGAGCGTTATTTCTGTTAAGCTGTTCTTAGCCCCTTTTAACAAATGACAGTTGTAGTATATGTCGTTCATTCTGAGAGTCATGATTTGTATGAATGGTCGCCAGAAAATGGGCATTAACTGCGGGAGCTGTTGCAGTTTCATTTTCATTATTTCACATTGAGTGAAGAAGGTATTGTAGCGGGTTAAATGTTATGTGACGAGCATTCTAAGATCAAACCAACTTGGGCGGTCCTTCCGATTAGTAATAAAGTCATTGTGATTTTACCACCACCAGCTTCGCCTTCGGCTAAGGTTATTTATTCTCTTTTTCTGAGCACCGTATGAAGTTCATTTTTTTTCATCTACGTTTTTTGTCTATGTATATTTACGTATATGTATCTTCTTGTCATGATATTTATCATTTCGATGGTTTCAATCTTCTACAGATATCTATTTTTCATGTTCATTGTTCTCTTTCCTTCCTACTGTGCTTTACGTCCCGACTTCTGTATCAGATCATAGAAATAAGAATGTAATACCATTCCTCAATCATCACACTGTTCTCTCCTTCATCTATGAATTTCCATTTCCTTTTCTAATTTCTCCATTGCATTCTAAGCCACAACACAAAATTTTCCAGAGTTTTTAATTCCTTTGTTGTACATTACTCCCTCCCCTACTTCTCTCCCTATTTTCTTACGAGTCATTGCTTATATTTTTTCTCAGCAGTTCGGTACCGTTGAGTATTTACAATTTTCTCTAATTTTCATTTTCGCAACGTCTTATTTGGTACCTTTAAACACACACTTAGCCGGCAACCGCCGTTATTCTGCCGCGCCCAGGTCTAAAGCGCGCTGCGCCCGGCGGAGTGGGCGCGGGGGCGTGGAGGGCCGAAACAATCGCCCGCGCGCCGGGGTTCCCGCGAGGGCCGGCCGCGGGCGCGAGGGTGCGAGGGGAGGGCTGGGGATGGCCGGGGACGCGGCCGGTGAATGGGGTGAAAGCCACGGGACAGCCCGTGACTGATGGGGGGGCCCGTGGTGATGGCGGATTAAGAGGGGCGGGGGTGGGGCGGTGCGGAGGTGGAGGTCGCGGTAGGAGAGGGACGGGTGACAGTGAGTGGGGATGGAGATAGGAACGGGAGGGCGACGCCAGGGGCGGAGGCGGGCTTGGACAAGACGGGGAGGGGACGATGTAAGCGGCGATGAGGGCGGCAGCGTTGGTACGGAGATTATGCGGGGGCGGGGCGGGGCGGGGCGGTGCGGAGCGGTGTGGTGGCGGTGCGGGGGCGGCGCGGGGGCGGTGCGTGGGTGGTGCGGGGCGGGGGGCGGTGCGGGGGCGGTGCGGGGGTTGGGTGCGGGGCGCAGCGGGGCGGTGCGGGGCGGTGCGGGGGCGGAGCGGGGGCGGGGCGGTGTGGGGCGGGGCGGGGGGCGGGGCGGGGCTGTGTGGGGGCGAGTGCGAGTGGGTGTGGGAGAGGCGGGGTGGGGCTGGGCAGGGTGAGGGCGGGGACGGCGGTGCGAGGGCGGAGCGGGGGCGGGGAGGGCGGGGGCGGGAGAGGTGGTGCGGTGCGGGCGGTGGCGGGAAGGGCCGGCGCTAGGGCGTTGCGGGGGTGTTGCCGGGTGGTGCGGGGTGGTGCGGGGTGGTGCGGGGTGGTGCGGGGTGGTGCGGGGGTGGTGCGGGGCAGTGCGGAGTCGGTGCGGGGGAAGTGATGGGGTAGTGTGGGGGCGGGGCGGGAGAGGGAGGGCGGGGCGGGCGGGGGCGGGCGGAGTGCGGGGCGGAGGCGTGGAAGATTCGGGTCGTGACGGGGGCCAACGATGGCGGGGTGGGGGCGAGGTGGGGGCAGCGCCGGGAACGGAGGCGGTGCGGTGACGGTATTGGTAATGATGAGGGCGACACGCCGGGTCGGAGATTGTGCGGGGATGGAGACGGTGGAGTGGAGGGCGATGGCGGGGGCCGCGAACAGGCGCCTGACACTGACAGGCGCGGTCCGCCGCACCAAGACGCCCCTCACTGCACGCTCTAAGCGCTTAGAAGGCCCACTGATCATTGTGCTCCGCGCCACAGATGCTCAACAAATGTTAGCTCGGTCAAGAATAGTAAATACTGCTTGCTCCCTGACGCTGCTTTTGTATTCTACTTCCACACAACGGTAGTGGCAGAAGTCGGCGGATGAAGACGCACGGGAAGGACTGCTTTAAAATTTGTTGCGTCTACTTCGACGCAACGCGTCTCCAAGCCCCTTGGGGGGCGTTGAGCGCTTTTGCGCTTCTCGGAGTAATCCTCCTATTACTGCGCTTGTTTTATGGAGTAATCCTCCGTTAACATTTTCTGTCGCGTCTCGTCGTAGTCGGTTGTCAAGAGGACCGCCAGGTAGCATCTCCGCGTACGCGCCTCCTACCGCGCGCTCCTGCGTCACTACCCAGCGGCCAGAATTATGAAGGAATAAGGATAGGGGTAGGGTTTAGGACACTTCACAGGGGTTGGACTAGCCCTTGTGAAGCAGCCTACCTCGTTTTGTTGGAACAAATTTCACATGAGATTCGACGGGAATCGAACCCGGATCTCAGTGGTGAAAGGCTTGCGACTTTGCAATGAGCCACGAGTTCAGCTTTATGTTTTGTATTACTAGTAAAGTCGTGTATTTAAGTGTAGATCAGATATTTTCATTGTGCTTTTAGTATCAATGTAGAAGTAATCTCTAAATTCTGATATTCATGGGATGATCGTTACGTTTGGTGTTCTACACCCAGCTTACTGATACCTCTACGTTTTATTTCCCCACTACATCAACACACGTAGAGCCGGATTTTTCAAGTCAGTTAACGGAATCATAAAAGACACCGTCCGTGTTATGAGGTCTAATATACATGTTCGAAATGCCACAAAATTGGAGTGTGGATGTTGGCGAAACTTCATCTTGAGAGCTCGGGGACTACGTGCCAACACGAGTAAAACTATCCAGAATTACAGGCAATTGGTATTGCCGAGGAAAAAGCGGTTGTAATCGATGAACGCGGAGATGCAGGGTTTTTGTGGTCAGTATAAATTATCTCAGTAGAACCAATCTATTTTTTATTGTAGTCCAATGCGTACCTATTTCATTATCATAAATGTAAGATCATGAGATGAATTATAGGTTCTTGGAATATTACAATATTACTCTGGTCTGTTATTAAGATATTCTGTGCATTTCGACATTACGAGGGCATCTCTATTTTTTAAAATGGAACTCTTTTTAACGAAATATCATTCCAAAATTGCAATGGCTCTATAGGTATTTATGCCTCAAGGGCGTTGTAAGGGTTCTGATGATCGATCGGCGACAAAAAGTCAGAGAGCTTTTTGTAGCCCGAGATCATTAGAACCAGTTAACGGCCGTGATGCTAACAATATTTTAGTTTTTACCTAACTTTAATTATTCAGGTTTACTTATTTACTAATTAGCTAGATATTAACATGTCTCGGTTTGTCTTTTCACATTTCCCTCCCATAATTCCCTTTCGTAACTTTCTCTATAAGAAAGCATGTAGTATGATCAACAGTTTTTATATTTCTTTCGTAACCACGATCCTCTCGATCCAGGTAAGTTATGCAGTGTATTTTGAGCTCCGATCCGAAAAAAATAACAAACAAAAGCAAATCAGTAAAAATAAATAATATTAGTGGCACTGCTCTGCGTATATTCTAACTCTTACGATGTATCCTTACGAGTTCGCAGACCCTTGGCATTTACTTAGAGAGAAGCTCCAGCGCCGGCCTCTTAAAAGTTTGGACGCCGCCTCCGCGGCAGGCGTGATATTCGGGTCAGGGGCGTGGGGGTGGGGCGGGGCGGGGCGGGGCGGGGGCGCGCGTTGCACGGGGCCGTGGGCGTGTCAGAGGGCGGGGACCGGCGCGCGGAGGCAGACGACCTGAAACAAGTGCCGCGCGTCTGGGGATCGTCAGCGGCGGGAGCCTCTCCACTCGGCTCCCCTCCGCCTCCACCGCCCCGCTGCTCGGCCTCCGCTGGCTGCTGCTGCTGCTACCGCTGCAGCTCCTCTCCCTTTCGCGAAGCAACAGGTACGCCGCCGCCACCGTCTCCGCCTGCGCCGCCGCCGCTGCCGTCTTCGGCATGGCGGTGGAGCGGCGACAAGCGCACAGACAGAGGAGCGCCGCTCCCGCCGCCGCCACCGCCGCCGCCGCCGTTTCCGAGAGGACAGACCGCCACCGCGTCGACGGGAAAGATTCCTTTCTTTGTTCCCGCGCCGAGCGATAAGTTGTCTTTGTCAGCGCCTCCATCCACGTTTCGGCCGTTTCAGTGGCCACCCGCTAGTTTAGAACAACAGGAACGCACCGTGTTATGCACGGGACGGGGCTTTTTTATGGCCCCGGCCAGAGAATTGAGCTCGGCGGTGGCGGTGGGGTCGGTGATGGAGACGTTGGCGATAGAGACGGGCGGGCGGTGGGGTGGAGGTGGCGGCGCAAGAGTCGGAGGTGACGACGGTGGACGCGGGGGTGGCGGTTTGAGTGAAAAAGGCGGAGGAGCTGGGATGGGTGTGAACGGCAGGAGAGGCGATACGGAGAGGGAGGGAGCGACGGTGGCATCAACTGAGGAGGGGGCGGAGTCGAACTTGGGGAGGACGGTAGCGACGGTGGTGGCAACGACGGCGGCGGCGAGCGAAGTAAAGCGCAGGAG
Source organism: Teleogryllus occipitalis (assembly GCA_011170035.1). Lineage (NCBI taxonomy): Eukaryota > Metazoa > Arthropoda > Insecta > Orthoptera > Gryllidae > Teleogryllus > Teleogryllus occipitalis. The sequence goes on along the minus strand of BLKR01000162.1, from coordinate 689,140 downwards.
GAGGCGGTGCGGTGCGGTGCGGGCGGCCGCTCGCATTTGTTTCCCGTTTCCGCCCCTTTGGACCTCGTCAAGCAACAGGTATACACGCGGGCGAACGCGCTCGCGAGTGCTCGGACTGTCATCGCCCGCGCGGCGTCTTAAGCGGGCGACAGGTAGGTCGGGCGGGGAGGCCCCCACGCTGCCCCGCTCTTTTGTTCCTGCTGCGCGCTGTCCGCCGCGTGCGTGCGTGAGTGCGTTGGATTGGTTCTTTCGATGCGTGATCGTCGGATGTTGCGTGTTTGCTTGGTCCTGTGTGTTTCAATTTTACTGGTCGCTTGGAATCTTAGATGAGAGACACTCACGTTCACGGCACGTCAAACGGTTTATATCAAGATCTCATGTCTTAACGTGTCCGCTCTTACGAAATATTTCGTCATGCTTTGTTGACACGTGTACAACTTTGTAAGGAATCATGTTTACTTTTTGTGAAAATGAAAAACATGTGGAGATATTTTTAGAGATAACATGAGTCGGTATGAAAACTTATTTAGTTTGTTTATTCTTTAGATAATTTAAATTTTTTTCGTCAAGATGTTTAACGAACGTAACCACAAACACAATTTAGAGGAACTTAGCATTTATAAAACTATGACTAAAATGTTTTTTTTTGTTTGTTTTGTATTATAGTTTATATTTCCACATAAGAACTAGTCGATTATCTTGTCAGAATTATTTAAAAGAAATGTTACGTGTTTCGAAGAACACTATTTATTCTTGATCCTGAATTAAGTTGCGTTACTGTGATGCCATTCTGAGGCAGCCCGTACAACTGGTTCGTACTCCCAAGCTGCGCACCCCACCATTAAGACGTATCGTCTCGTGAAATCCCACGAACACGCTCGCAGCCCCCCGGGGTTCAATCGAACACTGCGCGAAGCGCACTGATTCACTCCTACACGTAGCACGTGACAATGTTCTTTCTCATATTGTCTCTCCGTACACAGGAACGAGCGGATATTACATGACCATCTGAGCCACGAGTTGATTCTGAGTTTCATAAAATCTCCCAGCAGAATGTTCTATCAGAAATACATTTCCATTAATGGTGTTTTTTATACGGAGAACGCGGCAATAAAAGCGTGAGGTAGAAGCCGCAAGAAGCGGAGGGCGGCGTTCGGCGCAACCTGAAGTTCAATAGAACGAGCGCGATCCGCTCAGTCGGTACATCAAAGCAAATTCGCAGTCGGGACAGGTGGCAGGTGGTTAAGGCGGATACCTGCGACCTAAGCCGTCGTAAACTGCGGTGCCGGGGAGGCTCTCCTTGCCGGCCGCTTCCAGTGCGGAACCCGGCTTAAGAAGTTTCACACACATACTACGTAACGACTCGCATTGGGCGTACGGATGGATTCCGATGGATCTGCGACGGGAGCAGTTTACGTCGGCGGGGAGGGAGTCGTATTCAATAATCCTGGAAAGCTTTTCGGGCACCGAGGATATGAGTTGAATGCTGCTCAGGCGATATCATCGTCCAATAAATGGGAGTGATATTGATGTACGGTGGAAAAGGCGAAATACCCAATCAAAAATTTGAATTAAAAGTGAGATACCCCGAAATTTAAATTTAATTTCTGGTTTACAAGCAGAATCGACAGAATATGTAAATAATGTTTACAATTTTCACTTCAATGAAAGTTGTATGACGTGCTTGTGTAATTAACTGATAACACAAATTTGAGCATGACATAACATCGTTCAGGGCCCACCTGGAGTGTAAAGCCGCTTAAAAGCATCTACATTATTCATACATGACGGGCATAGGACGAAAGATTCGATTGAACGTAAAACTAACTGAAGAGCAATTTGGTCTGCGAGAAGCGAAAGGTTTTCAATATTCTAGAACAGTCTTTCTGGCACAGAGGAAATGAACTGAATCCTAAAGATCAGGTAATGCCATCGTTCAATAAATGAAGTAGATATTGATTTACGGCATAAAACGATCTTTTCAGTAAATGATAGCTGAAAATAAGGGGAAGAAAGAGAAGGAAAAAGGAAATGAATGCTGAAATATTTTTAATACCGAAGTTTTCCTCATCCAGTTATATTTGAAATGAGACAAAATAAAGGTATATATATAGACACACACACACACGTCTCTCTCCATTTTGTGATATCCAGACTTCAAAACAGTACACTGGTGTACTCGTAGAAGAATGACACGTATGAACGAGGTGGTTTTTAATATTCAATTCTCTTCTAGTTAGTGTCATTAAACATTTCTAAACTTATTGTCAGAATGTGGATAATCGTGTCACTTGAAGATACTGCTGCAATTAAAATATTTTTTTCTGAATGAGTTGTCCTTTTTGCTGGATTTATTCCTTAAATTTGATTTCCGGAAGGGGCCTCCTGTTTCTTAAAATAAAAAAATCGACCAATGGTAGCATACTTGAGAATCTAAGTGTTAGAAAGGTGTTGCAAAATCCGGATATCATGCACTGTGCAGACATATCCCCTTCATCACAAAATAAACATAATTTTTTTGTACGGAAATGGAATACTTATAAAGGATAATCCACAGTCTCTTAGTGTTTCAAGGACAGCTCTCTTTTTACCAATTCCTGAATTATGTTGACATTGGGTTAAAAAAATGCAAGTCTTGCTTTACAGAGAGAGGAACCTATTTCCAGGTTGATCATATCATTGAGTTATTTTAGAAGTGATACGAATTCCAAAAGTTCACAAATCCCTCGAATCATTCAATCCTTACTTCATAATAATCAATCTTTACTTAATAAAATGAAATATAAATATTGAAATTTTATACGTAAAATATCACCTAAAATGAAATCGCGACTTCAGCCAGATCTATTGAGGAATATCCATTCTGGAGAAAATCGGCTGAACGGTTTAGCCGCTGACATTGCTCACTGTCGGACGGGCAGACACACAGACGAACGGAAGACAAACGTTTTCCCGTCATTCGATTTTTTGGTGTCAAAGATTCACAAATCATGGATTCTGGCAACACCACGTAATAGAGAATTCTCCCTAAATTTAGCAACACGATTTATCCGCTTTTTCCATAACCAGGGCCCCATAAGGGTTGGCCACCGAAAATTCGCCGGTTTTTCGCGCAGCGTTACATAACTTCCTCTCTACTCCGTATTGAGAAAGTAAAAATTAATGCATTTTCTGCTCTAGTACGATGGAGGATTTATCATATTCTATATAAACAAAATAAAGTATAATATATAGTGTATCTATATGTATAGTATTATATAATGTATTGAAGTGTATCCGCCCATAAGTGTTTAGACTGGAATAAATATATGATTAAAAAAAAATATTATTCAGCTTAAGGGTGAGATTTGTATAGATATACGTATGTGTTCTTTTATTGACTTTGGAATACATTGCAGTACATTCACATTGTAAAGCGGCGGTTACCACCTGAGAAACAATTGTAGCCAAATAAACATTATTTTCATTCATTATAACCTCTGGAAGTCTGGAGTAGTGAATTGGAGTTGTAAATGTGTCTGAAAGTAGAAAATTAAAGAACACAAAGAAGAAAAGACACTGCAGATGTTCCACTTTTCAGAGTTCGAGGAACCGACCCCGTACAGGAGATGATTAGCGCCACTCACCCTTCGCAGGTCCAAGGTGAAGGTGACGCGCTCGAAGTGCTCTCCCTCGGCGAGCGAGGGGCTCTGCCACCAGCCGGGGCCGGCGCCTCCGCCCGCCGTGCCCAGCACCGCCTCGGGCGGGTGCGCGCGCGCCGGCGCCCGCGCGTCGCACACGTCGCACTGCTCCGCGCCGTCGCCCCCGCCTCCGCCTCCGCCGCCCACGCCCAGCGCCGCCGGGCGGCAGAAGCGCTGCGGGCCGTCCGCCCCGCACGTGGCGTTGGCCCAGGCCGTGGCACGCGCCGACACCTCCTCCACCGGCGGCAGCAGCGGCGCCGCGGGCCCTGAGCTCGCGCCGCCCGGACCTGCACCACACACACACAAGGCGCTCGTCAGATCCACCACGGACAAGTGACCCCGAAAATACTTTAAATGAAAGAAAAATCTCTGTTCTTCACGATTCTAAAGAAAAAAATGGCCCTTATCGGTAGAGGGCGGAAAAATATGTAATATGAAACGTCAAAATATGTATATAAATATGTAATGAAAACAGTAAGAATATGTAAAAAATATGTAAAATCGGATATAATATGTAATATTAAAATACATAACACATTTACATAATAGGAACTTACTTTTATAAAAAAATTCCTATGCAAATTTTAAAAACAATGCAAACGGTTTAAAATTCATTGTAAAGCACAAGTTGATGCGCATTTGCACCATACAACTTTCCCATAGATATTAAAAACTTCACAAATTGATATCGAGAAATGTAGTTTAGCAGCTAGATTAGACGCAATAGAAGCCATCGTATAAACTCGAGATATCTACGACCAGCAAACAATCAATGCAACATGGAATATTCTCATCGAAGTGCTACACGACAGCAATCGACAAAGTTTCTTGGAAATTAAGGTTAAAGTTCGCCAAACGGCAAACGCGGAAATTAAGGTTAAAGTTCGTCAATGATATTTTTCACACCTAAAGGTGAAAATCGTCTGTCGCTGCCATGCTCTTCCCGCATCTAAGATTACTGAAACAGGCGCCCCGGACTGTGAGAATATCCGACCGCGTCTTCACGTAGCGAACCTCGAGTTGAGTACGCAGTAATAATATAGGAAGAATTGATGAATTTTATGAAAATACTTCTTTTTATACAAATATGCAAGAAAATCGACGAAAATTGATAAAATAAAAAATGTGAAAATAGCGAAATATGTAAAATATGTAATATAGTACCAAATATGTAAAAATAAGTAACGAAAAAATTGATAATGTGTTAGGACAGCGACAATTCGTCAAGGTTAAAATTTTGAGAGCGGTAACAATAAAGACAAAAAATATGTAATTACATAAAAAGCCGGTCTATACTTATCGGCATAATATTTTAATAAAATAAGTTTTTTTGTATACCAGTATTATAAACGACATTTTCTGTTGCAAGAAATCGTTCATAAAAGGGACTTTTACGTCACAAATGATGACGAATTAGATTTTATGGCACGAATGATTGCGTCATCACACATTGAGCAACGAGAGAATCTTGGGGTGGTTGCGGTAAATGAAACAGCCTACCACCGTTTTCTCGTACAGATGTCAAATACCCGAGACGTCACAAGGAAGTTGTTTCGCAACATTAAGTTTGATTATCTTAAAAAATTGTAATGCTGTAATATAATAAATAGTGTATGCAACTCTTTTATAATGCTGCTTTATTGCATTCGTACAAATTTGAAAACTCGCTCCTAATGTCGCTCGTTTTCAAAACATGTACTCGTGCTAACTAATTGCACAAACTACCATTAAAATAGTACAGGCTCTTATGGAAAAACTTTCGCGGGTGTACGGTTTTTCAATTTATTGAAGAAGTTATTCGGTGAAAGGACCTTTTTCTTTTATTCAATACGTAATACATTTTTCAGGAGTCAGATTATATTGATTCTCACATACCTCACCTGGCATTCTGAGGAGTAATGGATAAAAAAACTGTCGCGAAATTCTTCGCAATGGGAAGTACTGGCTCTCAGTCTAGGAGTTATGTTGTAGAAATTATGATATTGTCAGCACTGTTTCTCTTCGGGTACGAGAGAACACCGTCCGAACTTAAAATTTTATGCCACACACTATTTGAGGATAATTCACTTTCAATATAAATAATGTAGACTATTGATGAACGAAAGAAGAAAGAAAAATAGAGTGCCGAAGACAACCTAGCCTATATTAAGAATAGTCCACCTATGAAAATGAAAAATCATGCATGAGACTAAATTTATTAGTAAACATTTTGTTTCTAGAGGGAAATTTCAATACTTCTCTTTTAAGTATTTACAAATAATTATTTATGTGCTCCGTTTACGTTTATTATCAGCTATTATTAATCCGTAGATGTAATAAATGGTTGAGTGTTTGACTGACAACTGGCACGAACTTACCACCTTAAGGTGGCTCCTCACATTCGTTATTCAGAGAACAGCGAGCAACCCCTCTCCCAATACCGAGTAGTGTGGATGAGTTGTTTGCTATAAGCCGAGTGAGAAACATTCAGTGCTCGCCCTACCCACCGCAGATTGATCTTTTGCACGCATTTGAATTTATAGTGAAACGCACTACCATTACTTAGTGCAAAGTTGCATTTAAAATTGGTTGCCTAGTTTCGACCTCGCTACGAGTATCCGTGGATTGTTGACTTAAATTAGACGGCCATATGCTGATATACGATTTGAACCCAATGAATCTGAGTTAAAATGGAAATTCCAAATCCAAAATACAGAAGATATTCCTAGTTAAAAATAAAGGGTAAATAAAAGTGAGAAATCAAGAAGATCGTCAAACGGATATACCAACTATACAATGGAAACTGTTCCTTGTAATTTATGGACCAAGTGCTGTTCAAATTCTATTATAATGATGAAAGCGTTATTCACAATTTCACACATATGAATCGCTAGAGAGGATTCTTCGTAGACGATGGAACTCAAGATGTGTCTTATGCCAGGCGATTCGCCTATTATTAAAACAAATTCACCACGAGTGTCAAGGGCAAGTGGGTAAGAAAGGAAACAAATGCTTTCGTAATTGTGTGTACTTGGACTCCCTCTGTACACATGAGTGTTTTTGTATGGGGTCAAATTATCTTTCAAGCTGTGTTATTTCGAAAGAAGTCATTTAAACATCTAAAAAACGACTTCATGGCACTGTAGTCATTTATTACTAAGTACTCTAAGAACTACGTCACCCTGGACAATGTACTTAACAGGCATCGTTTTGGAACTCTTGTGTTACAACGAAGACTGCTTGATTAAATAAGAAATAGCAGAAACTTATTTCTTGGGTTGCAGACTTCAAATGATTATACCACTTTACTTTATTTCCAAAATTATTAGTGTAGATATAAAATGCACGTACATGGGCACAATTTTTGTGTGTAAAACTTCTCGAAACCACGAAAGCTCACAACTAAGAGTTTTTGAACTTTAATTGAAGAATACCACAGCCACGACCTACATTGCTGATATCATGGCATCTGCAACCTCTTCTGACACTTTTCATAAACATAAATACACAACTTCTCGCGTAATGAAGTCGCAGGGAAGACTGGCATACAACCGGGAATGGCCCGACCAACTTCAGACGTACTCTGTTTAATCGCTCTATAAACACACTACAAGGAGACAACTGGGCGTCGCCGGGCTTATATGACGCTTCTCGGGTTTCCGCGTGTGTGTGCTCTCTTCCTTCCTTCGCGACCCTCTCCACTGCAAGACACAGCGTTCTCCCCGCCTGTTCTCTAGTCTAAATCCCGTCTTAGCTCCCGCCATTGTCGTCGCCCTCCTGTCGTCGCCCATGCCTTTGGTCTCGCCCGCGCACTTGCCCGTGCCTTTGCTCTCGCTCACGACCTCGTCCTCGCCCGCGACCTAGTTCCCGCCCGCGCCCGGAGCCTTTGCCCTCGCCTTCATCTTCATCAGCGATTTTGAACCCGCCTGCAACTCTCCCTCTCCACGTCCCCGTCTCACTCACTGAATCAACTCAGATTTCGCTCTCGCTCTCGCCCTCACTCTCGACCTTTCCCTTGTCGTCACCTTTGCCTTTTCCCCCCTTACCTAGTCCTTGCCCTTGCTCTCACCCTTGCACTTACCCTTGCCCTCACACTTGCCTTCATACTTGCCCTCATACTTGCCCTCATCTTTGTCCCTGCCCTCACCCTTGCCCTCATCCTTGGCCCTCACCCTTGCCCTCACCCTTACCCTCATACTTGCTCTCATCCTTGTCCCTGCCCTCGCTCTTGCTCTCGCCAGCCCTTCGTCACCCTCGCTCTTGATCTCACTGACCTCCTGGTAGCTCCCTCATCCACATCTACCTCTGACTCCGCCTGACCATAGTTTCAACCCAACCTCTTATCCGCTTCCGACATCACCCACTCCTCCACCGTCGTTTCCACCTTCCTTCCCACGTTCTCCCTTCTCTGACTGTCACCGCTTTCACCCCTGCCTAATGTTCCTCCATCGCGCTTCGACTCCTCGTTCTTCAACCATACTTTCTCTTCCTTCTTTACTCCGTCTTTCGGCCAAGCGTTCGCCTGCTCATCCGCACTCACTCCCGTTTCTACTTCCTCCCACCGTACCGCCCCGGCCTTCGCCTCTCGACCGAGTCGCTTTCCGGCTCGGCAACTTCCAGTCGCGGAGTTGGCAAAGCGGCTGCGAATAGCTCACAATCGCACAGGCGGCTGCTTCGGCGAAGAGCTCTCGAGTGGGGAGCCTCGTCGCGGTCGCATTTGGAACCCGGGACCTCGGCTGCGGCTGAGGCTGCGGCTGCGGTCTCGATGCGTGAGGAGGCGGCGCGGGAAAAGGGGCGAGGCGGAGCTGGTGGAAGTGAATACAAACGGCATCGATCGTATTTAAGTTTGGCTAAAAGTGATCATTTAAGAACAAGGTGTTGGAGAACATAATGCATGATTAGTGACCTGCAACAGCAAATATTCCGCTGAACAAAACCACATAAAAGTGTTTTCCAAAAAGTGGAAAGAACCCGGTTCGAAAACAACAAATACAATGGTATTGTGTAATACTACAATACATTAAATATTTTAACAAAACTCTTCATGAATACTACAATATCATAGTATATTGGATTAAGATGGTTATTCTTCACATACATAAAGAGTAACAATAAGTAATAATTGAGTGTTTTCTTGGTGGAGTGGTGGAATTTATACAGGTAGAGCAAACAGAAACACAAGGTGTATAAGAATATACTCTATTTATTATTAACTCAGAAGTTAAAAAAACATAGAAAATATATACTACGAACACTATATATACATAAATGCCAAACATTTTCTTCCTCATTGAAAATGAATATGACCTACACAGACTGATTAAAACTGTTCAATTTCGAGAATTTAAGATGGCGGAACAATGAAAACTACATTCCTTCGACTTTTCTATAACCAATGCAATAGAAACAATAATGTATTGTTGATGTGATCTTAATTGAGGAAGTATAAAAAATTCAATCTACATTAATCTCCTTACAGAAAAAAGATGAAAGTAACGAAGAGAGATACATTAGTGCGGAAACGGCCAATCATGAAACAATTCTAAGGAAACTTAATAATGGCCATAGAATTAATAATAATAATAATAATAATAATAATAATAATAATAATAATAATAATAATAATAATAATAAGCTGTGTCTTGTCGCTTCTGTCTCAATCACGGCAATTTCACAGAATATAATCGAAACTTCGGTTCGTACTAGTGAAACTCCAAGATCTTTTGGGTTACTCCACGCGATTCCAAGCGAAGCAAACAATGTGCGGGCAGGTGAATTACAGGATACAGCGTCTGAGGCGCAGCTGAACGTGAAAGCGGCGGTTGGGGCGGCGGAAGTCGCGCCGAGCAGCCAGGAGGCACCAACAATGCACAAGTTAGCAGCTTGGAGGCGGCGGAGGCGGTGGGGCGCGCGCCGCGCACGTGTGCTTGGCACGTGGGCTGCCGCCGACGCGCCGTCGCCGCCCACGGCGCCCGCCGCCCTCGCCCTCGCCCTCGCCCCGCGCCGCCAAACAGGAAGCCGCAATCCCGACCAGCAGCAGCAGCCGTCACCGCCACCGCCATTGCCGCCGTCGCCGCTGTCACTGTTGCCGTGCAAGAGCAACCGGACCGCTAGTCTTTGACACCGGGTTCTCTATTGCCTTCGTCTCCGCCTTCACCTTTCACGATGCCTCCACCTTCGACATCGCCCTCGCCACCGCCATCGCTACCATCCTCGACAATGCAACCGTTCTGCCACCACAAGCTCAACCACCATCATAACATCATAGCATCGCTACCATTTTCTATGGTACATTCATTATCAACTCTCCAGTTAATAATGAGCGGTCGGGGACTAAGGACTTGTCCGGCTGGGACGGTGCCCTGCTGGTGAGGGTTAACCTGGTTGGGAAAAATTCCGTTAGCCGACGGTAGGTCGGCGCCGGATCTGACCATCCGGCGGGCCCCGCCACCTCCCGAGCAAAAACACGCACTACATTTACGGACTAATGACCATAGTTGTTGACGCGCCCGGAATCACTAACAATTAATCTAGTAAATAACTAACTGTCCCTGCTTTAGCTACCGCATCCTCGATAAATCCTATGTTTACATCCTTACTGCCACAATGTTCAACACAGCTTCCCCCAATTTGTAGCATTCTCCAATTCGTCTGTCTCTACGTTGTTGCGGCTAACGCGCTAGCCAGGGTTAAAAAATAAATTATTCATAGCTGGTCAGTAAAATTAAATTAGCAGTGGTACAATAATTGTTGGTTTCCTCGTTGGTGCCCCATTTTCCCTGCTTCATTCCACCACTGCTCTATTATAATCAGCTACTCATTTAACAAACTCTGATATTAATATCAGCTCTCCTCCACATATCACATTGATGAATGTTGAAGTTTCACACGGAAAAAATCATTACCGTGACAACACGATAGGAAACATTTCATTTTTCTTCCTGTCCATTATTTCCATACTTTATCTGGTATTTCTATAATCGTCTCCTCTTCCATCTGTGCCTTACTGGTCAGTACCGCATTACTTCTGTCAACCATCTTCCTCGCCCCGCCGCATCCACCGATCTCCTAATATGAATTTCCCAACCCTTCCTTTTCAGCCTCATCATCATCCTCATCGGCATCCTCCTCGTCCTCATCATCATCCACCTCCTCAATTCCTCCTCATCCTCACTCTCCACTTTCTCAACCTCATCCTCGTCCTCCGCCGCTCTCTTTCTTACAGTGACGTTCTCCTTCCCTCCGCCTTTCTCCACGGTTGCCGCATCTCCCGTCCCCTGCACCTACGTAACCCCCTCAACCTCCTCCTCTTCATTATCCTTCCCTTTTTAACGTTCTTATCCAAGCCGTTTTGCATTCGCTGTCTCCTTCCCACGCATCCTCCTCCTCCTGCTCCTCATTATCCTTCACCTCCTCATTCTTCCTCTGCCGCTGCTTCTTCTACCTTGACGCTCTCCTTCCCTCCGCCTTTTTCCACATCTCCCGTCCCCTGCGCCCACGTAACCCCATCAACCTCCTCCTCATTGTCCTCCCATTTCTGAACGTTCTTATCCTAACTTGTTTGCATCCGTTGTCCCCTTCACCCCTCGCATCCTCCTCCTCCTCCTGCTCCTCATTATCCTTCTCCCCCTCAACCTCCTCATCCACGTCTTGCTCCGCTGCCTCTTCTATCCTGACGTTCTCCACCCCTCCTCTACGTTTGCTGCATCCGTCGTCCCCTCCTGCCCCTACCCCCCCACCCCTCCCCCGCTGCGCCTTTGTTGGGCAGCGCTCAGCGCCACCCCCTCGAGGGGCGTGTTGATACCGTCGCAAACGCGTCGTGATGCCCTTACAGAGAACGGCTTGTGCTCCGAGTGTGCTTGGAATCCCTATTAAGAACTTTTCTGTTCGCGGCTCTTGTTGTCCGTGCCTTTTTTGTATCTGTTTTAACAAGATCCGTATGCACAACGAATTACTATTTTGGTCCCTGCGGCACGAATGTTCCTCACGTGTTGAGCTGAGTATGGTGCACCAAATGACGTTTTGTATTCTCACGATGACGCGCTTCGGAGGTACCTAAACGTATGCTCTCGTCTTCTATTTTTCTGTTTTACTTCGTTATGTCACAATTACTTGCTATGGTTTAAATGGCCTGTGTTGGCTCTACGTTGTTCAACGCATGCATGTAGACTCCCAGAAGTGTTGCAATAAAAATGAGTTGTCTTTCTTCACATATGCGTAATCGTTTCTGAGTCTATATTAAGAGCATTTCAATAAGGTTTTCTTGATTTTCCTTGAATGATTTATGCACAAGGATAGATGTGCAGAAAAGTTTATTTTAAAGTCTGACAAGTTTAGAAAGTACCGAAATGGAAAGAAAGTTCTGAATACGACATACAAATACGACAATCAGACAATTTAAAAATTAGACAAGTTTAAAGAAAGCTAGTTCTGCGCAAGTCTTGCTCCGAATTAAGAAATTGTATGACGTTACAAATACCAATTTGATGTTTCTAAAATGTTTATCTGCATTACAACACTTTTTTGAATGCTGTATTTTACCAAATGGAACCCATTTTTTTTCGTGATTATGATATTAGATTGTTATGTTATATTAATTCAGTATAATGGCATACCACCGATCGAAATGAAATAGTAAGCTTTAAAAAATAATGAAAAATATAATTAACTTATTAATAAAAATAATAATAACAATAATATATTCCGACTGCTGTTTGCAACAAAAAACTGCAACACAACACAAACAAAAGTTATTTATGCACCAAGGGCGTTAAGCGTTCTAATGATCAAACGGCTATAAAATACCCAAGAGCCTTTGGCCCGAGGGCTTTTTGTCGTCCGAGATCAATAGAACCAATTAACGCCCGTGGTACATACATTATTTTATATTTATATAATTTTATTGATTCAGTTTTACTTCTTTTTTAATTAACTAGGGGTTAACTCGACTAGGTTTGTCTTTTCATATTTCCCTCCCACAATTCGCTTTCATAATTCCCTCCATAACAGAAAACGTAACATCATTCAACTGTTTTCATATTTCCCTAGTAACCATGATCCTTCCCATCCAGGTAAGTTATGCAGTGTATATCAAACTCCGAGTTGAAGGCAGTAACGTATCAAACCATAACGTATCAGCAAAAAACAAAATATTTTATGTGATATTTGCATAGAGCTACAGTTAAAGCGAGGTGGTAAAGTTCAACGCGTCTTCCTCCAAAAATTCGAAGGGGACGAACGTCCCAGTATTTTATCCTGTAATTCATTACTGGAATGACGTGCAGGTTGATTTTTCATCGATGACCCCATACTATTCACAAAAAAGCAAGTTGGGAGATTAATAAATAAGAACCACACCTCATATGACTCTCAATTCGTCCTTCAATTAAGTAATAAAAAACGTGTTCCGCCTTTCATGTGATTCAAGCCTAAGAGATGAAAAGTCGTAAAAACTGTCCTTGGTTGGTCGTCACGCTATTCCAAACACAGCGTCTTCACGCGCGTCTAGAAGCGTTGACTCACTCGCTGCGTATGGGCATGTCGCGTATCACGAACGATCCTGGAAGCCGCTTTGAACATCACAAGCCCTCCGACGCGACCCGGCGACATTGGAGGCGGCGGAGGTAGAGGCCGTGCCGCAGGCGCAAAAGGTGGAGGACACGGGTACGAGACAGAGATGGAGGCGAAAACGAAGACAAATTTCGGTCGATGAGGCGACGGAAATGGAAAAGGTGGGGTAACTATGATGGAGGAGATGATGGTAAAGGACCGAACGGGGATACAGAGGGCGTCAGACGCTGTAGTGGCGAAGGCGGAGGCAGGGACTAAGGCAGAGATAGAGGTGAAGACGGAGGGAGTAGCGAAAATGGAGGTAGGAGAGAGGACGGAGATAATTGGGAAGGTATAGGCAGTGACGAATGGAGAGTAAATGGCGAAGGCGGAGGTAGTGGCGAAGGCGAAGGTAGTGGCGAAGGCGGAGGTAGTGGCGAAGGCAGAGGTAATGGCGAAGATAAAGATAAAGGCGAAGGTGCAGGTAGTGGCGAAGATAAAGATATTGGCGAAGGTGCAGGTAGTAGCGAAGGCAGATGTAATGGCGAAGGCGGAGGTAATAGCGAAGCCGGACGCAGTGGCGAGGGCGGGATAAGGAAGAAATGGTAATACTAGTTGCCATGAAAGCTGATAGGAAGAGACAGATATTTATATGGTAACGCAGGTGGTTATTGGATGTGAGGGAGAAGGAAATGGTAGCGGAGTGTCGAAGACAGGCGATGGTGTTAGTAGTTATGGTACACGCGTAAGAATATCAAACCTGTCACAGAGGTAACGGTGAAGGCTGAAGTGCCGGCTAAGATGTAGAGATCGGTGGCCGCGCTCGAGGTGCTGGCATTGGCTGGGTTGGCGTAAAACGGTGGGCAGTGGGCGAGGAAGGGACGCGTGGAGTTTGGGGCGGCGGCGACGGCCGAGGGGCGACGGTGGAGGCAGTGGTGATGAAGGCGACGCCTGGGAAGGGCGTGGGAGTTCCCGCCACTTCACCCATTTTGGACGGCAGGGAGCCGCCTCAGGAGGAAGGTGTCGTGCCACGTGCCGCCTCCAACTGCGCGGGAAGAGCAGCGGAAAAGAGGGCGATTTTCCGGGCCGCTGCCAAGGAGGGCAGCGCTCGTCAACTGTTTTCCGGTTTGGAGTGGCGCGTGCAACCATGCGCTCGAAAGCAAGCATTCAAATCTATCCATTCCAAATGCAGCCACCTATGTATCTTAATTCGTATTTAAGAACCCCAATAAATACGAATAGAATACACAAAAATCGAGCTATTATTCTAATGAGTTCCTAACCATGAGCTTACTTTGAAGAGAAGATTTTGCGTGACCTTTTTGAAAAACGTGATTCTGCGCGACAATGATTTTGACAGTCAATAATAGATTTATTAGACCATGTTGTGTTATCGTATTAGGTTTCGTTTCCTCGGCAGTTGGCTTAGCAAAACGTACTTTTCTATTAAATCCATTAGTATTTAATAAAAAATGGGAAACATTCTATACAAGAAATCGTTCACAGAGATAGACGAAACGGACGTCCTTTGACAGATCTAAACTTCCCGGTTTATCTCGCGAGACAGACCCGCTTAGGTGGCTTAGTGCATCAACTGATGTCATTGCAGTGCCTCTGACTAGGAGGTCTTCGAGTTCAAGTCCGGACGGTGGCAGTATTTTCGACACTAATTAGCTATGTGAGATTTAGCCGCTACCTGAAGGAGAATTCTAGCGGCCGGCTGTAGTGATTGGTAGTTTTCCGTGGTTTCTCGGAACACCAAGCGAATATCGGAGCAGTACCCTAACAAACGGGCCACGGACCGCGCGTGATCTTTTCTTCCTAGTCCCTGCCCAACCTCACCCCTTACACACACACACACACACACACACACACACACACACACACACAAGCACCTAACTACAACACATATTTGGAGACCAGTCGGGAGCTTAAAGCTTGTCTCGGCTGGTGTGGTGCCCCGCTGGTGGGAGATACCTGGTAGGGAATAAACCCGCTATGCGTCGGCCGCGGATCGCGCCATCCAGCGGGGGAAGCTCACTGCCACATCCCACGATAAAATATGCACTACACTGACGGGTCTAATGAACTTAGCACCGGGAGCGGTAGCTCAGTGCATCAAGTGATGTCACTGCAGCGCCTCTGACCGGGAGGTCCTAGGTTCGAGTCCTGATGGCGGCAGGATTTTCGACACTAGCTTTTCAGCTAGGTCGAATTCAGTCTCTGTGTGGAGGAGAATCCTAACGGCCGGCTGCTCTGATCGGTAGATTTCCGTGGTCCGATTAACACCAGGCAAATGCCGGAGCAGTACCCTACCAAAAGGGCCACGGACCGCGCGCGATCTGTCCCTCCTCTTCCTTGTCCTATCCTCTCCCCTTACACACACACACACTTACACTAACATGCACGACACTACCACATATTCCGGGAGACTGGTCGGTATCTTAGAGCTTGTTCCGGAAACCCTACTAGCCGACGGTAGGTCGGCGCCGGATCTCACCATCCAGCGGGGAAGATCACCGCCATCTCCCGAGAAAAAACATGCACTACGCTAACGGGAATAATGACAAAAGCCGTTGACGCGCCCGGAAACACGAAAAAATCAATCAATCAATCAATCTAATGAACTTAGCATTTGATGTACCCGGAATCACTAATCAATCAATCCACTGGCCGCGTGGCCTGCTTCGCCTTCCGCGTTCGCCGCCGCCGCCGCCGCCGCCGCCGCCGCCGCCGCCGCCGCCGCCGCCGCCGCCTGCGCCTCCGTGGGCGCCCGCGGAGCCGCGACGTGGCTCCGGGGGCAGGCACCGGGCCCGGGCCCGGGCCCGTTTGCGCCCATGGACGGACGGGTGGACGCCCTCAAGTAGGGCGGTTAATCGGAGCCTAACGGGCTCTCTTCGTCGGGCGATATTTATGACGCCGTATTTGCCGCCAGCGCGACCCGGACTTATCAGCAAGTATGATTAGGCTGCCGACTAAAGCGGGAAGGGTGACGCAGACATTCTACGAGAGTGTAAGCCAATGTGGTGTTCCATTTGTATTGTGAAGAAAATTGGGTGAAATGTTGAAATTAGAGAATCAATAATAAACACTTCTCGAAGAGATATAAAAGAAGGTCACTCACATGGCAGAAACCTCCGTCATGTTTTTCATATTTGTCGTGCCCCAAATATAAGTAGATTTGCGTACTTGTAGGAGTTTGCTCACATCGATTAAATATCACTATGAATGATTGCTTCTGTTTCTCCGTCCCATGACACTGTAGCCGCGGTCGGGCCCTCGTCTGTCATCTGTTCTCTCGCAGGCTTGCCGTGTATTTCTAGAATTTGAGACATTCTTCCTATGGGGAAGGGACATTAGCCTATTGTGACGTCGTGGGAATACACAATAATCACAGACACGAGCTTCAATGATAAATATGTACAGGTTTATTCACAATATGTACAGTACTACTTTAAGTTACAGCTCTGGTAGATCTTTACTTTCCTGATCGCAGGAGCGATCCTTAAAAATGAATAACTGACTCGTGGCCCGCGCCACTCCTCAGCGAGCCTCCCGCACACAGCAGACAGCTCCGGCGACCTCTTGTCACCCGTGGATATAGTCCACAACGGCGTCCCAACACATGGTTTGCCGCACGAGCCTAGCTCGGCTCCGCACCGCCCTGGGCGCAAGTTTTTGTGCGTTCGCACGAGGGTTCCCTCTCAGCTCAACAAACCCCACCCCCGCGCTCTGCGTTGGTTCTTATATAGCCCCCACCCACGTGACCTGAAACGTCACTGGGTTTTGCACACGGCCCACACGGACCGCTTTGCCAGGCATTTTTGGACATCCATTTCCCTGGATTCCAAGAATTTGACACGCGGCACGCGGCAAAAATGCGCTGTCCCGTACTTTGGGCATCCCTTTCCCTAGCTCTTAGGATTTCCCAGAATACCTCGGCGTGTCACATCCTGCCTGGCCCCTGGCGTCTAATCCTCTGCCGCCGCCCTTTGTGGCGGTTGCTAACTGTAGTCCTACAATACGTTACATACTTCTCCATACCCTATTTTGAATTTTTTATGCAGGATATAACCACAATAAAAAATTCGTCCCGCAACTAGATTTGTGGA
Organism: Teleogryllus occipitalis; assembly: GCA_011170035.1. Lineage (NCBI taxonomy): Eukaryota > Metazoa > Arthropoda > Insecta > Orthoptera > Gryllidae > Teleogryllus > Teleogryllus occipitalis. The sequence continues at coordinate 671,820 of BLKR01000162.1, read as the reverse complement.
TCTGGATATGATTATACCATTTACCTGGCCATTGGGCTCACACTCTATTGATCTCTCTAACCTACTCTATATTTACAACATATTTTTTTTTTATCAAAATCTAGCTAATATAAATAACTAACCTACTTCACGTACCTCCTTTCATTCTAATATATACAATTTTCTACAATCTTAAATTACATACAGTTTGCTGCAATTACCTCCGTAGTATTCACAATCAAATGATGTGATACTTTCCCTGATACCCCCAGAACCAACAATGTCTTCAGAGCTTCACTTTGTACCCATAATTGCACATACATAAGACACACATGAAACAAACAGAATACACAAACAATACACTTTCAACAATTTGTTACATATATACAGTGATTCTTCTCTTGTCTTGATTTTATACAATGCAATCAAGTGATTCGGTTCAGTGTAGCCCTCCGCATTCCCAGTTCAGTTCAGGTTCCATGTATCAGTAAAACATACGGCTTAAGGCATCAGCATTTACGTGATCCTTACCCCTTTTATGAATAATTTCTAAATTGTATGCTTGGATCATTAATGACCAACGCATCAATCTCGGGTTCTTACTTGAACAATTATTTAGCCATACTAATGGGTTGTGGTCTGTTTCCACTTTAATTTTTGCATTTCCATCCAAATAGTACTTTAATTTCTGTAATGCCCATATTATGGCTGTGCACTCCTGTTCTGTTGTACATCGTAATAATTCCGAATCTGTGAATTTACGACTTAAGTATAACACCGGTTTTTCTTCTCCTCTATCATTATACTGTGCCAAAATGATGCCAATACCTCTTTTTGACGCATCACACTGCACTATAAAATCCTTATTAAAATCTGGCGCGTGAAGGACGGGTTCGTGACAGAGAGCGTTCCTCAGTTTCTCGAATGCCATCTCGCATGCTGGCGTCCACGTTACCCTGCCTTGCCGTTCGCGACCTCGCAATAAGTCCGTTAATGGCGCTGATATACCCGCATAATCGGGAATAAATTTCCTGTAGTAACCCGTTAATCCGAGAAAAGCACGCACTTGCTTTTTCGTTTGAGGTACGGGGTGCTCTTTAATAGTTTTTACTTTGGCCTCTACCGGCCGCATCATGCCACTACCAACCATGTAGCCTAGGTATTGCACATTCTTACGCGCGTATTTACACTTGCTTGGCTGCACATGCAACTTCGCTTTCTCTAATATTAGAAACACCTGCTCTAAATGTCTAAGGTGTTCTTGCCATGTGTCGCTATAAATGGCGATGTCATCCAAGTATGGGACTGCAAATTCTGCACATCCTGCTAATAAAGCTGCCATCATCCTACTACACTGAAAAGGTGCATTTTTTAGCCCGAAGGGCAATCTTAATGGCCTATACGTGCCAAAGCTTGTACAGAAAGCCGCATATCTTTGCGCTCTCGGAGTGAGCGGTATCTGATGATAAAATTTTGCTAAATCCAATGTAGTAATAATCTTAGCTGCCGCTACTGCTTCTATCCTCTCCTCCATGTTCGGCAACGGAAAATATTCTGATTTTATAATTTGGTTTAGCTTGCGATAATCTACGCACGGTCTTGGTTTTCGTCCCGGCGCCTCTACAAGAATCATAGGGGAAGCATAATCAGAGTCGCCTATTTCGATTATGTTATCCCGTAACATCTTCGCGATTTCTTCCTGCAAAATTTTTGATTGACGCGGCGACATTCGATAAGGCGCACTTCTTATCTTTTTCGACTCGTCCGTCAATTCAATGTCCATGGTGACGACATCCGTCAACCCTGGTCTGTCTGAAAATATATGCTTGTACTTTACAATTAATTTGAGCAGTTTGTCGCGGAACTCGTCTTCGACTTCTGTTCCTTCGAGCATAGCTTCTGCATCGAAGTCGACACTATCAAGGTTAATAGCGTACTTATCCAGCTCGTCTTCCTCAACTTCAAAGTTTGAGCTGCGATCTGCTACATAATTCAGATATTCGGTACGTTGCTTATTCGCGTCGTATAATGTTTTGATTTCCGGGTCACTTTGTTGTGAAGCTGCGAACTCGGTCTGGGTAACATTTATGAGTTCATTCACTTCGGGCGTTAGTACACTTGCACTGGCGTCCCTTTCACTAACGGCTTCCTCCTGCCTCAATTGTTCAAGGTTTTCTACCTGCTCGTCCGCGTCAAACTCGCCTGCTTCTCGATCAGCGGGCCCCGACTCTTGAGTCACCCGCGACGTTTCAGCGGCTTTTGCCCGCGTCGTTACGGCTGCAACTAATTGTGGCTCAATAAATCCTGCCTTTACTTCTTCCAACAGAGCAGCTGTTCTATTACTTAATAAGTAATATCCGCTGTCGCATTCCCGAGGCACAACTGCGGCTTTAGTTACTACTTTCCCGAATGGCCCTTCAATAGTGACTTCTGCCACCGGGAGATTTCGTGGTGAGGCATCAAGCGGTTGCAAAATCCACACGCTTTCTCCCGTTAAATTCTCGTCGCTAATAAATTTCTCATGGACAAGATCGAAACTGGCACCACAGTCGCGCAAAAATCTCCCGGGAATTTTATTAATTTTTCCAAAGAACACGTACGGTGAAAACAATTCCGTAGCTGTTTTGTCTGCCACATGATTCATTTTTTCGGCCACGCGGCGCTGCGGGCATTCACGGACCATGTGGTCTGTGGCACCACACCCGTAGCATTTCCGCTTGTCTGGCTTCTCGTATGCTGCCCTAACATCGGTTTTCTTACCGCTCGATTTCCCCTGAAATTCCGGTACTATCGGCATCGTCTTGCTCGTGCTTGCAACTTGTTCCCCTACGGCTTCCGATTTCCTATAAGGCTTGAACGAAGACCGTTTCCAGCCTGCCCTATTGTTTTCATAGTTGTCTAGTTTACGAGCTAGTTCTAACGGCATCTTAAATTCCCCCCACTCATCAATAAAGTGCTCTTTAATATCAATAGGCACACGACGCTTCAATTGATCGGTTACAATTAGATTCATTAAGTCCTCGAACGTATGAATATTTAGTCCTGCTACCCATTCTTTGCAATAATTTTTCAGCTCTCTCGCGTATACGTTCCAGGTAGTATTCGCGGCTTTTACATGTTTCGCGAACAATTGTCGAAACTTCTCGGCATTGAATCGATACATTTCTAATAACCTACTCTTTAAATCGGCATATTCTGTTCTTCTACCTTGCCCTTCTAAAGTTAGCGATGCATTGATTTGGTGTGGGAGCAGTCCCATAAGATTTGCCACCCACTCTTCTTCTGGAATTTCTAATTGTTCCGCCTGACTCTCAAAAACACTTAAAAATGCTGTTATGTCGTCGTCCTCCCCTTTGAATCGGCTCATAACTTGATTTAATCGAATGTGCATTTTGCTATTTACTTCGGACTGCGGACTAGCTCTACCCGCCAGTTGGCCCTGTTCTATTCTCAGTTTTTCTAACTGAAATGCACGTTCCTTCTCTGCTTCGCGTTCGGCTTTTTGATCCTTATAGGCGCGTTCCTTCTCTAATTCGCGTTCGGCCTTTTCTCGTTCGCGTTCAATCTTTTCTCGTTCGCGTTCATCCTTATATGCCTGAGCTATCCCTTTCACAAATTCCTCCTCGTAATCGGAATGCTCCTCTATCAATTTTTTTAGTACTACCAAAGTTTCTCCACCTGTAATTTGGAGTCCTAATTCCTGTGCCACGTGCACTACACAATCTTTCCCGAATCTCGGTAAGTAAGCCATAACTGAAACCTGAACCGAACCTTACAATGCAGATAGCTATACTTACACCAGATCCTTGCTGACTTCTTGATTTTATCAAAGCCGGTAGGCTTTGAGACGTCCTTCCTTCTCCGTCCTTCCTTCCTTCCTTCCTTCCGGCGTTGCCGTGAAGACGTGGGCGTCTGGCTAGGAGCGGACCCTCTCTGCTCCCGTGCGTTGTAATTATGTCTGCCCGTCGACACACCCACGCACTGGCCCACCCACTGTTCGTAATATTGCGACCACGTATGAGTATGGTGCAACAATGCCGTGCCGTTCCGGCGTGAATGTTTTAACTGCTGCTATTATCACAATTGAGCAACACTTCCCCGTGGAATTCTTATAACCGCATCCACCAATTATACTATTTGGTGAATGATATTCCCCGTGGAATTCGTTTAACCGCTGCCACCAATTATACTATTTGGTGGGTGCACGTACTCCCCCGTGGGTTTCTTTATAACCGCTGCCACCAATTATGCTATTTGGTGGGTGATATTCCCCGTGGAATTCGTTTAACCGCTGCCACCAATTATGCTATTTGGTGAATGATATTCCCCGTGGAATTCGTTTAACCGCTGCCACCAATTATACTATTTGGTGGGTGCACGTACTCCCCCGTGGGCTTCTTTATAACCGCTGCCACCAATTATGCTATTTGGTGGGTGCACGTACTCCCCCGTGGGCTTCTTTATAACCGCTGCCACCAATTATACTATTTGGTGGGTGCACGTACTCCCCCGTGGGCTTCTTTATAACCGCTGCCACCAATTATACTATTTGGTGGTGCACGTACTCCCCCGTGGGCTTCTTTATAACCGCTGCCACCAATTATGTCTACCCGTCTGTGACGTCGTGGGAATACACAATAATCACAGACACGAGCTTCATGATAAATATGTACAGGTTTATTCACAATATGTACAGTACTACTTTAAGTTACAGCTCTGGTAGATCTTTACTTTCCTGATCGCAGGAGCGATCCTTAAAAATGAATAACTGACTCGTGGCCCGCGCCACTCCTCAGCGAGCCTCCCGCACACAGCAGACAGCTCCGGCGACCTCTTGTCACCCGTGGATATAGTCCACAACGGCGTCCCAACACATGGTTTGCCGCACGAGCCTAGCTCGGCTCCGCACCGCCCTGGGCGCAAGTTTTTGTGCGTTCGCACGAGGGTTCCCTCTCAGCTCAACAAACCCCACCCCCGCGCTCTGCGTTGGTTCTTATATAGCCCCCACCCACGTGACCTGAAACGTCACTGGGTTTTGCACACGGCCCACACGGACCGCTTTGCCAGGCATTTTTGGACATCCATTTCCCTGGATTCCAAGAATTTGACACGCGGCACGCGGCAAAATGCGCTGTCCCGTACTTTGGGCATCCCTTTCCCTAGCTCTTAGGATTTCCCAGAATACCTCGGCGTGTCACATCCTGCCTGGCCCCTGGCGTCTAATCCTCTGCCGCCGCCCTTTGTGGCGGTTGCTAACTGTAGTCCTACAGTACGTAGGACGTTACACTATTAACATTAGAATGGGAGTGGGGACAAGATGGCTAAGAACAGCGTGCTGTCCGTGGCCCGATGTTTAATGATACTTCTTCTGCACCCACCTCTTATTGATAAGATGAATCCATATCCGATCCGATCACATATATCCGATCACAGCAGTCGGCTTTTAGGATTCTGTAGACTGTGGCGTCGTTCGATCTAGCTACTGTCAAAAATCTTCTTCCAGCGAGATTTGAACGTATAACCTCCCGGTCAATGAAGCTTCCGTTCTCGACTCGCATCTGCATGCGCTAACGCACACGGCTATCCATTTGAAATACTTATTTTCGACGTTTTGCAACTGCCTAAAGTCCGCAAGCTGTCGTCACCAAATCTTGGTTGGCCATCAATCAAGCCTGGCGAACGACCTTCCTCGACTACCTTCCTCTCATAACAAATAGCAGTGTGAATAATGCGGCACGAGCCTCGTCGATTAATGGTGTTTAGAAGGTATAAATCTCAACATATAAATTTGTAGACATCATAAGCGATGAAAAATTAATATTTATTCGCGGGTGAATAAAGATATAACACAAATTAGATGAGATAAATCCACGCAAGCCAGGGTTACTACATCGTTAAGTCTTGGCTGACACTTATAAATATGAAACTAAATGCAGTCAGAACAAGAATCAAGTATATTTGTTTTATTCGCTGCTGGGATTCCGAAGCGAAGGCAGGCCAGTGAACTTTACTGATTAACACTAAAGGTGGATGTTCAAGAGGTTTTGAGACAACTTCATATATTTTTACACGTTTACAGTGTTACTAAAAATTTACGCTATGTAAAGAATAGCTTCAGAATCTTTTCATTTATCATGGATAAATGAACGCGTGGTAGATAAATCAAAGTTCGTATGTATTTTACACTTGAACTCTTGAAGGAGTCAGAATCTGTTGTTTGTCTTACTATGAAATAATATTTACTGATAATTTCATGGTTTAGTTTTACCATCATTTTAAGGAATGACATTTAGATCAGAGAACCATATTAACTTATAACTTGACTTTATTAATGGAAATTACCATTCCAAGAGAATAGGAAACGGACATTTGCATACATGCTTCTAATTTTTGCGGTGCTTTTATATGCCGCCAAATCACAATTCTAGTATTTCATTCCGGAAAGCAGTACTTTCACGGGGGATTAATGTGAAGACTTTAAACAGTATCACTAAGTTCGGCAGTCGACGTTCGTTAACTTTGAAAACATTCGTCGCTAAAAAAACAAAATATTAGGAATTTACCCTCATGTCTTTTATCCACTTCATTTTGCAGAGCATAATTTGACGTAAAATTCGTTCATCTCGTTCTCTTCTCACGTCGCGTCGCTTTACTAACATCAAGAGTACTAGCATTCTTTCTGTTCAATGTCCATGATAGTTTTCCCATAAACTTCAAATCATCGAACGATATCTCTACCTGAATAACATAGTGGTAATTAAGATAGTGATATATGAAACGTTCTAAGCATGCTTTCTGAAACGTCTGCATCAGATAACGACTCGTGGCGCCAACTTTCGCATTCCGATGTGCGCACCGTGGCGCCAGTACGAGCTGCCAACCTCTGCTGGAAATTGCAATTTTTTTTTCTTCCGGGGACTTTTTCCTGCTTTCAGGCGATGCCGATTTCGGTTATCCGTGCTGGATACCCATTATGTCCCTCATGGGAACACATATTAACAAGACACACTTGGGAGCTCCTTGGTCTGTGGTTAGCAGACTCACGAGGTCTTCCGCGAAAACACACATACAAGAAAAGCAAGAGACAAACAACAATGCCCATGGTGGGATCGAACCCGCGACCCTTTCGACTGAGGTGCTGAGTCAGCCATCCAGTTCGGCTGGAAACTGCATAATAAATAAATGTCTTAATTTTTTGGTGATGCTCAGATCTTCGTGCCTACTCTTCTGTTTGACCACTTGTAAATACTCGGTACAAATTATTTTTATTATTTGTTCATTCAATCCTTTGCAGGAAAAAGGTCTCATGAGGTTTCAGGAACAACTGCAGAGTACGCATCAGACCAGCTACCTCTGATGCAAGGAGTTGGTAACGTTTCATTACACCCTTGAGCTGTACACAGTAGTACAAAAAATATACCAACGTAATTGTAAATGAGTAAGAAAAATTAAGAAAAGCATATCAATCAGAAAAATGAAAAAGAAAAGAACAAGAAATGTCATTATAACTACGATAAATAATATAACATTTAAATACGGAAAATTAGAAAAAAGTGGAAGAAGATTAAAGTACAAAAAAAAAACAACCATTAAAATCTTTTAAATAAAAAAATTAATTATAGCAGATAAAAACACTTTTATTGGAAACTTTAGCTTTACACCATTTATTTGTTTGACGATAAATGTAAAAAAATAGATATTTATAATCACATTGTTTTCTATACATTTTAATGACGTCATTAAAATCGGTGAAACGAACCCCTCCGACAATTCCTATCCCGATGCGTGAGGCAGTTGTTAGGTCGATTCCTGACGGCGAAATTGTGAGTCAAGAAACTGTTGGTAGCGATGGGTGCTCACAATATTACCAATACTGACAGTGGGCACAGACTACTGTTCCAAGCCCGGGATTTAGAAATAACGATATCAACAACATAAATAATTTGGAATTTGTACTAATTTTTTTCTGTGTGTGATAAGGTACTCAGTTTGTTGTCCATCATTATATAATTTATATTTATGCGCTATTATGATCTTGATAATCATATTAGTTAATTTGGAACTTTGTTTGACAGTGACAACATCCGTATTTTCTTCGCGTTTGATGTACGATGAAAGCTTACTTCAACTCTTCCGGGAGCAACGGTCGTTCAAAAGACTCAAAGGCAGGAAGTCACTTAATTTTTATGGGACAGGAAGTTTGAGAGGGCGACGATTGAGGCGGGTCTAATGATACCGGTTCCTCTGCCATAACCCATAATGCGGTAGGTAGGACCTTGATGGTTTTGATTGTAAAGTATTATTTCATTCGATGACCAGATTCTCATCGATGAAAAGGAGGACACGGGCTTAAAAAGGAGGACATTTTGTAAAAAAAGAGGACAGTCAATAATATTTTCAATAATAATGTAATATAAGACTCATTATATGTCAGTACATGTTACATTTTATATTTATAGAAGTATTCTGACAGATAAATATTCTAACTTATGCAAAAACTAACAAATCTTTGTTTGAAATGGAGACGTAAGCTCGAGCTACACAAAGTTTGCTTTTAGTTTCAGATTCCTTTCTTTGCATTTTGCAAGATATTTGCTTGCCAGGACATCGTTAAACTTGCATTATAACTTTAACATTTTAAACTATTAAAATATATCTTTACCAAACATATGTCTAAGAATACAAAAATCGCATGTGTTTCCTTTCTCGACAGAAGTACCAATAGTTCATAAAACCACTAACAAGAAAGTATGGATACAATGAGAGTACCTTTCGATTTGCACAAAGAGAGAAAATTCGAGTGTTAGCGCTGCCTCCTGCAGCTGTATTACTATAAACAGGAGTCGAAACAAATCATTTCAAAATATCGTGCCGTTAGATGAACAAGTTGCAAAAAAGGGGACATTTCGTGAGTTCAAAAAAAAAATGTCAGGTCCCGGACAAAAATATAAAAAAAACTGCATGGCAGACAACGAAGAGGGAACGTTTGTGAAAGAGAAAATGAGGTGTAGGTACGCAATATTTAGCCGACTTAAATCATAAAACATATTATGATTCCCTGATCAACCGAATACTGCATTGTTTCTCGAAATCTTGATTCCAATCATTCATGAACTTCGCTAGTGTTTCCACTTAATCTCACTGGCAGAATGCTTCCCCAAATCACTTTTTTTCTTTTAACTCTAATATTACCTCACTTTAGTCACGCACATAATTTATCAACTTACTCATATAAAGCCAGATGTTGGAAGCAATGAACAAGGCGCCCGAGACCTTAAAGTGGAGAGAAGCATCAATCTCCGGTAAATTCCACATAACGTTGGTAGTAGAGAGAAAAGAAGTACTTCTTTGAAGTGCTTTGTTACCACGTACGGAGACAAAGACAAAATAATAACAAATGAGGGGGAGTATACAAGAAGTAAAATGAGACGAGTATACAAGGAGACGGGGAAGCAGATGAAGAGATTTCACAGAAAAAAGGCCTTCCTTAATCAGCCTACAGAAGGACCAACATTCACGAGAACCGTGGCTCCGTCAATTACAGTGACACACGCGCGCGTAAGGTCTGCGGACACGACGAACGGACGGCACCCCGCCCCGCTCCTCCTCCTCTCCCATCCCCTTCCCGCCGTACCCCGCAAGGGCAGGCCAGGCCAGACCCTAGGGGGGGGGCGCCGCGCCATCTGTGCTGCCGCTGCAGTCGCCGGCGTCAGCGGTATGTGCTCCGGCGCGGGGCACTGCTGCTGCCGCTGCGCCCTTTGCGGGCCGAGGCGGTGGCGACGAGGTGGCGTTGGCGTTCGTGTGGTAGTGGCGTCGGTGTTGGTGGTGGTGTCGGCATGGTAGAGGCGGTGGTGATGGCACGGGCAGCGGTAACGATGGTGCCGGTGGCGTTGATGGTAGGAGTGGCGGCGGTGGCAGCAGCGGCGGTGGCGACGGAAGAGATGACGGCGGCGGCGGCGGAGGGGCGGGGGCGGCGGCGGCGGCTTGGCGGTAATTTGTGAGCGGCGCCGAAGCGGGAACAAAAGACCGCGGCGGCTCGCAGGTAGGCCGGGCCCGTGCGTCTTCGGGCCCGCCCTTCCCGCTCGCCCCCCTTGCCTGCAGGGCGCCACCGCCCCGCCCCCGCCGCCGCAGGCGCCTATTACCTGCCCCGCCCTCGCCGCGCCGCTCCGCACCGCGCCGCGCCGCGCCGCGCCCCGACGCCGCCCGAGCCTACTCCCCCCCCCCCGACGCCGCATCCGCTGTCGCCTTCGCCGTGGCCGTCGCGAGCGCAGATGCCGAGCAGCCGAGTGCGCGTTGCCTTCACGATGCTCTTAACGCGTCGCCTTTTCAACCACAAACAGACGTGTTCTCGCAAATGAATATGATCTCTAGCGAGAAGCATTACTATGTTAATTAATGTTATCCCTAGGGAGAAGTATGAGTATATAATATGTATATAATGGATATAGAGAGTTACTGTAAAAAGGGACCGTTTTGACAAGTCCGGAAACAAAAGACTGTCATGCTGGGGATGATACTGAAAGAGATAGTGATGAAACCATTTACAAATGAGTTAATTGTACACGAACGCACTGACAAAATGAGTGCATGGCCATAACCTGCAGCTATTTTGCCAGCAGTGGCCAAGTAGTAGCTATCAAAGATATCCCCTTTTATAGTAATCTCTCTGTACATGTATGCAAATTATATATATGAATGTTGCTTTTATGATCATCTATAAGTTAGATACATGATTAAGAAATTGTCCACTCCCTTCTGCGGCAAGAATCCGCGAGTGTTGTGGCGCGCGCACATATTTCGAGATGTAGTGCCCCTAAGATGAATTCAGTACACTCTCCCCGCCAGAGGCACTTTGCAGGTGCTCATTTCTGCATCTTCACTGACACTAATCATAAACGAAATCTCACGTTCAGTTCGCGCGAGACATTTATGTCGGTTTCGGTTTGTATTCCACTCAAAGGGATTAATCACCGGAAAATGGTCATCATTCAGAAGATTTCTTAATATTCTTGAAATATTTCATACGGTTTTACACAACAGTTTTGCTAAGAAACGTTCATTAGACCTTCAGAAATATTTTTGCAAAGGAACATAAAATCGTGCATGTTTGATTCTTTTGTCTTACGAAAATATTATTGTACCTCGTTCTCAGGTTGATCAGAAACAAAATGATGGGACTAACCATGAAATATTTTGTTATATTTGAAATTATTTAACTCCTGGAGATTCATAATTTAAACAGTAATTGAAACTTCATTATAAATTCTCATAATCTAATAATTATTCGTAAAATTTCTGCCGCCTCATGTGAATTTACGACAGTGTTAATTTCACCTATCTAGACTGACAATTGTAATGATCTTCAACGAACAGAGTACAGAATAGAATCACTGAATCACTTCGGTATGTAACAGAATAATGCACGCACACTCTTAAACATAATTCCCCGGTTCATCTGTTTTCTCACAATTTTCGTGAAACCGTATAAAAATGAACCAGCATTTACATTATTTTCGTACCTTTTCTTCGCAGACTTGCCCCGACAACCCCTACTCCATCACTTGCGTTGTCACTTTCAAAGCCTCCACCGCTCCCCGTGTCCTCGAACCGCCACCCTCCCGTCGCTTTGAAGGTCGGCTCTCTCTTTCGTTGCCTGCTCCCCCGAGTCGTCTCCGCCGCCCACAGCCGCCGCATAGTAAGGCACTTTCCGGTGGCCAGGGCCCGCGGCGCGCTCCGCGGCGGGGGCGCCGCATCAGAATTCGTGGAAGGTCCGATCCGCGCCGCCGTGTAACGGTTGTACGTGTACGCTGGAGAAATAAGAATGGAAGGAATAAATAAGGAAATTGGTCGGAGGGATGGCCTGTTGTTAGGTTATAGTTTATTATACCTCGATACGCCTGTAAAGGCTGTAATGACGTAATAAATGGATGGAAATAGTCCTATGACAAGAAATCGAAGGGAGAGGAGTTCCACGTAGTAGTTTGAAGGTTTCGGTGAGGATAAGCGTCTGTCACTGCTGAATTATTGAAAGTGATAATAATGAAGAGTTCTGGTTCATTCGCCGTTTAATGTAACAGCAATAACTACTCTTCCAAATACTCAATAAATCAAAACAAATTAAAAGTCTGTACGGCACAGTTCGTGATTTATGGGATAATTTCTTCACTTTTCAATGAGCTCAGTTTAATAAAATCCATTTAAATGTTTAAAGATATACTGCCGCTTTTGAAATCCCATTTCAGAACCTTTCCACACTTTTTGTCTGAGTAAAATAATTAAGATATTATTGTTTATAAAATGGATGTGGCTGAGCATCACCAACAAGTAAAAAAATGGGCAAAAGGAAAGCATTGTATGCTTCAAAAATAGGGGTTTATAACTATTTATGCTAAAACTCAAACGCAACAAAATAAGTGCAAACACTTCTTACGTTTACACTTTAGTTAAAAACTGTATAGCCATAAATAATTAACCAGATACTCTTCCTAAAGATAAGTGAAGTATAAAGTGGATTCCAATTTCCTCAATAAATAGAAATAAGTTTACCTTTTGGATGGTCGTTTAAGTAGAGAGTATCAGGGTAATAGAAGTGCCATAAAACCATTGTCTGACAAAAGCTTTTCTTTTTGCCATAGTTAGGTAAAATGCTTTTATTACCAACGGGTCGCGACTCAATGAGAGCACTGTACTCGGACCACACAAGGAGAACAGATTTGGAGACTACCGGAAAACTCAGAAAATTCTGAAAAACTCCACTTCGTTTATCACACATTTCATTTCTCTTCAGGAAAATGTATACAGTACATTTTGCGAAATTTTCTTTTATTAACAGCTTTGTACTTTGATGTCCAGGGTACCGTGTGTATGACATGGTGATCGTGTATTGTATAAGTTCTGAAAGATTTAGCAAAATATCAACAATGTCAAGCAGCGAAACGTCATCGCTGTATACAACACTGTGTTGTTTCATTTGGTAAGAACGAACTCTCTTTATGAAACACGAGTGAATAATTTCTAACTTTTGCTTGTGGTCAATGAGAAAATAAACGGATTTGTAAATGAACATCCTTATAAATAGAAAAACTTTAACATTATAAGATGTCCAGCGATACAGCAAATTTATCGCAGGCAATCATTTCCAGAGATTTTGAGACATTGTAAAATGTGTCAGAAGCTACCTTTATTTCACCATTTCCTGACGAACTGTAGCATGTTTAACCTACGAAGAAAAGTTCACAAATGAGCTCTTTAATGAATTGCGTTCACAATCCCACCAGTGTGGCACTAGGTACTATACCAAACCCCTGAGTTCTGGTAAATAAATGTGGGCTTAACTCATAAGCTTGCGTATCTTTCTCCATTCTCGTAGTAGCATCAGCTACTCAGTCAAATAAGATTCTACAATTATTTTAAAAAAATATATTTTTTAAACAACACATTAAAAATTACAAGGATTCAGTGCAATGTAGTAAAATATATATTAAACCCAATTCATTAATATATTTGGAATCAAAATACTCAGAAAGAATTGTGTAAAGAATGTGTTGAACTACACTACATACTCTCATGATAAGTGCTCATATTTAAAATATCACTTATGCAGTTGGACGTTCATTAACTCACAACTTTATAACTTTACTTAATAAAAATAATACAACCTAATAATACAATTTTGTAATTATCACAGGAAGAATGAAGGGGTAAGTGTAATATTCCAGATAGACAATTTACCCTTCAGTCTTGTACGCCAGGAGACGTGCATCCCACAAGAAACTGGGTGGACAGATGACATCGCCGACACCGCCACCACCCGCTAAGCGACAATGAGTACGGGAGGGCGACATTCAACACAACGAATTGAACAATTTATGTAATGAGAAAACGCGAGCTAAGCAGCAGTTAACTGTACCAAAGAAAAATGAAAACATTTCAATCGTCATATCGCTCATGGAGCTACATGATGCTTAGCTCACTAGTTCCTGCGGGAGTAGAGAAAGAAATAAAGGGGTAAATACAATATTCGTGACAGTGTGCCCTTGAGTCGTGTGACACGTGCACCCCCCAAGACGCCGCAGCGGCAGACGGCGGCGGCGGCGGCGGCGGCGCCAGACGCAGGGAAGAGGGGGCGGGGCCGAGGGTGCGGGGGCGCGACGTGGGGGTCGCGGCGGCGCGCGTAGCTCTCATCCGGAACGCCCCCGTCGCTGGGCCGCGGCGCAGCCCGATGGAGTGCTTGATAACTCACTGCGCCGCGTTCGTGACGCTTCTCATTTCAAAGCACAGGGCGGAGCGCCCCGCCCCCTTCGCCCTGCCCGTCCCTCTCCGTCTCGTCCCTCCCCGCCTCGACCAGCCCCGTTCCACGCCGTCCTCCTTCACCCTCCCGTCCCGTCCCGTCCCGTCCCTCCCCGCCTCGACTCGCCTCGTCCCGCCCCGTTCCACGCCATCCCACTTCATCCCGCCTGCCTCGCCCCCTTCGTCCCTTCCCTTTCCGTCCCTTCCGGTTCCGTCTTCCCCGTTCCACGTTGTCCTACTTCGCCCTGCCCCCCCTTCCGTCCCTCTCCGCCACGACCTTCCTCGTCCCGCCCCGTTCCAGGCCGTTCACCCTACCTGCCTCGGCCCATTCGTCCCTTCCCTTCCCGTCCCGTCCCGTTCCGTCCGCCATGTTCCACGTCGTCCCCCTTTGCCCTGCCTGTCCCGTTCCGCGCCACCCCGTCACGATCCACGCCGTTCTCCATCCCGTCCCTTCTCGTCTCGGTCCAAACCTGCCGTTCGTCATGCCCATTCGTCCTGTCCGACTCTTCCCGCTCGTCCCACCCCGTCTCGCCCTGTTCCACACCATCACCTTCGCCCGGCCAGTCCCACACCGCGCCATCCCGCCCATCATGCTCTGCGAGGTTCCCCTTCGGTCGCGAACTTTTCTGTTGTTCTGCTTGTCTTTCCCACTGGCGGTCAGATGTAACTCTCAATCGGTGGGTACACTGTGCCATGAGATGCTGCGGATGGCGTGTTCCTTGCAACTAGATTGAACTTACTGAAGATCTAAAAATTTGCAAGCTTCAATTATTGTTCTATTGAACTTTACAGTCGTGAATATAAAGATTATTTTTGTTGTAATACTTTTTATTAAATAGCAAAATTATTAGATAAGGATCTATTGAAATTTAGCAGGAGTTTTGTTTGGCAATAATTTACATCGCTTTCATTGTCTTGTGAATGATTTCAAAGATTGGATAAAAGAAAATGATCTTTTTTTTGGATTACGAGTACTTTTCTCATTTTTGTGTCGGATTTAATACACAATACAAGGCGAAAGAAAAAAAGTTAAAAAATAGAAAGTGCGATGTTCACATTTTCTTCGCATTGAACAGGCAAACTAAGTAATTCCCAAACATTGTCCTTGAAATAACAGAATTGGTTTAATATTATTTGTCGTTATTCTGTCGACTCAATCTTAAATGTATTACTTAGATATTTGAGCCTGAGTGCAACGTGATGAAAGACGATTGTTGACAATGTTACCATACGTTCCTCTAAAACTCAATAAAAAGTTATCATTAACTTTCTGAACAACAAACATAAAATTACATTTTCTTGAAACAAAACTATGTATCATTAATGACTGGTACCAAAAATATAAAATCTGATGAAAGAAAATTACTGTAATGATGCAAGTTCCTGAGTAATAAAAGAGACAATGTTGATCCAGAAAAACAATTCAGTTCTTTCAAGAGAACATTCTCCGGACAAAACAAAAAGAAAAAAAAATTCCCGCCTCCACAGGGGTATAGAGCGATTTTCCTAAGGATGAGCCAAAGTGACTGCTAGTGATGGCAACATAACTGAAGGTTCTGTGGTCGAGCACAATGGACTCCCTTCCTGCATTTGTTCGTTAGCAGTTGGCTAACTTGTAAATAGCTTCGACGCTTCCTTTCGTGACGTCCTCATCTGACAAAAATATAGTGCGCCGCGAGAAATAATTGAAATTAGGAAGTGCAGTGTTATGTGCTCTTCTGTAAAAATTCTTTTTTCCTTTTTTATATTACGTTGAATTTACTTTTCATGTGATAAATATTATGTTCATTTCAAAACCGAGACTTGAATACGAGATGCGTACCGATGCACGTGGTTCCGGCCTTTGTGCTGTTGTGTGGCGAGCTGTGATTGAGAGCTGTCTATTTACATTCGTGGCAGTTTTCTTTTACTGCTTGCGAGAGCATGTTAAGAGATTTTCCACATATGTAATTAAATTTAATTATTTCCCGGACTCGCGTACGTGCATATACATCAGCGAAACTCTTAGACTTCTGGATAGTGATGTCTTCTCAGAAGCCATAACCAAACACTTTACGAAGGGGCTGAACAGCTGTCGCGGCGGAGGGATACTTCTCTAAAATACATGTGATGTTCACTTCTGTTCGCGAACTGTCACTTTGGCTCATCCTTAGGAAAATCGTTCAATACTGTGGAGGGGAAACTGAAAAGGAAAAACGCATCTTGTGAGATGCATCGACAGCCGATGGACAGCGGCGTGACCTCGCCGACGGAACACACTCCACGCGGACGTGTAGTGGGGTCTTCCGCAAAGGCGCTCGTCGCGGGCCATGTCGGTGCCGGTGCCAGTGCCGGCCGTGCCCGCGGTGGCCCGTGTTAAGGAGGTCCTCCGAGGCCTTCGGAGGCCCTGGCGGAGGTCGCGCGTGGGCTTTTTGTTTTCTCGGGTTCCCTCGCAGCGGATACCGGTGACCGCAGCGGGCGGATTCCTCCCATAGCTGCGCCAGCACTTCCCGACTCCCACGCCTGCCCCCACCCCGCCCCGCGGCGCCGGAGGCTGCGGCGGCGACGGTGGACGGGCGGGTGGGGGTAGTAAATGGAGGTGACGGTGAGGTGGGGAGGACGGTGGCACTGAAGATGATGGCGCTGGCACCGAAAGCTGAGACGACTGCGGGAAGCTATAGAAGGATAAAGATTAAACGGGACGGTGTTAGTGGTGACAGATGCGGTGATGATAGTAATGGGGGGTGGTGGTAGTAACAGTGGCAGTGGTGGTTAGTATTGTGGACGGTGAGGTGGAGTTGACGGCAGCGTTGCATGGCAGAAGTGCCGAATGCGGCAGCGGTGGCAAAATGGTGAGTATAGTTTTGACGATGGCCAGGATGTCCTAGGTCTGACCAGGAGGTCCTAGGTTCGAGACCCGACGGTGGTAGGATTTTCGACACTAGCTTGTCAGCTATGTCAATTGCAGTCGCTGCTTGAGGAGAATTCTAGCGGCCGACTACTCAGATTGTTAGTTTTCCATAGTTTCTCCATTCAACACCAGGTCACTGCCGAAGTAGTACTCTGACAAACGGGTCACGGACTGCGCGCGATCTTTCCTACCTATTCCTTCTCCTGTCCTCTCCCCTTATACACACTTACACTAACATGCACATCACTGCCACACATGCCAGGAAAACAGTCTAGAGCTTATAGCTTGTCCCGGCTGGAGCGGTGCCCCGTTGGTGGGTGATACCTAGTTGGGGAAACCCCACTAACCGACGGTAGGTCGACACCGAATCTCGCCATCCAAAGGAACCTCCTGAGAAAAAACGTACACTACACTTACGGGACGAATTACCCTAGTAGTGGACGCGCTGGGAATCAATAAGAATGAATCAATCATGACGATGAATATTGTGACTTTCGCAGGAAGATATGGGAGGAGTAGGTGATCGTTGAGGTGGCGTCAAGGCGATGGCATATGTGGCGACTGGCGGAGACAGTGAGGATGCGGTGACGGTGACTTTGAAGATTGTGGCGTCAGCAGAGGATGCTCCGGCTGAGGAAGTGAAGAAGGCGGTAGTAGAGGTCACGTACGCTGGGAGATTGGAGGGGCGGAACGAAGAGGAGGATGAGGAGAACGTAGACGAGTGGACGATGGCGGTATTAAATGTGAAGAAAGCGGTGGCGGCCATGGTAGGGGTAGTGGTAAGTGATGGTGTCTGGGGTAGAGACGTCGTGGTGGAAATATAGGAAGAACGGTGGCGACAGAGATTGTGAATGGGGTAGAGGCGAAGGTACTGATAGCTGCTATGGAGGGAGTAGCTATGGCAATGGCGAAGGCAACGTTGGCGGTGTTCGTTCTAGTGTTGCGACATCAATAACAAAAGATCGATATTACCAAACTTCGATGTCATTCCATCGATGGAAATACGATGTGTAAAAAAGGGCCCTAAGTCCATTGATCATTTTAACCATCGGTGTTTTAAACTGGTTTAGTAACCTCTAACACTAAATTCCTGGGGAACAAAATTTAATTTGATGGTAACCTATTTATTCATTTATAATTAATAATTAACTGAAAACAAAATTTAAAAATCACCCAAGCATGTGCGTAATACATGGGAACACGAAGGAAATACCAGGATATCAGGATCACCTCAAGCGAGGGATAGTCTGATCGATATCCAAATCGCGTTCTTGTTTGTTCGAACACATAAACAAACAGTGGTGCCTTGAGTTATTTCTTCATATTATAACTTTTAGAACTTTACCGCTATGGGAATTTTTCATCCATGAACGAAACAACTAACACAAAACATCGATGTTAATAAACCATCCAATTCAGTACATCGATGTTTAAAACATCGATATTTTAATAGAAACATCCATGTTTTGAAAACATCGTCATCGATGTCGCAGCGCTAGTTCAATGGTGTGATAGCAATCTGGTCAAAATAGGGGTGGAAGTGGTGGCATTGGCGGCGGTGGGGGCGGTGAGGACGGTGGGGGCGGTCGGGGCGGTGGGGGCGGTGGGAGCGTTGATGGCAGCAGAGGCGGTGTTGTAGGTGGAGTCACGCATTTCATCGTTGATATTATCCGTGCATGTTTTCTTGAGCCCTCGCTTCGCTCGTTGTGCGAGGAGGGGGGAGTTTGGTAATTTTGATAAGGAATTTTATATCAATTTTGTAGTTCGTTGTTCGATGCAAAATAGTTTTTATTGCATGGGAGGGAGCATTTCTGGTTATCAGAGTTTGTATAAATGCTCGTCGCTATCATTTCTTCTTAATTCAACTAATGTTGGCAGAGGAGTGGAGGTAGATATTCCGGGGCTCAAGAAAACTTGCGCGTATAATAACTCCACTCTCCCAGAGCGACGCGTAGCCGTGTGGTTAGCGTGCTTGCCCCCGCCGCCGAAGCGCGCAGTCGCCGGTTCGGATGAGAGGAGGGGAGATTTATAGACCTAGACCCTTTCTGGATTTGCCTCCTAGTGGTGAATCGCACGCCTTCGAGTTCGTATGTTTGATAACTTAATTTAGTACTTGCCGCTTACATCTAAACTACAGCACGACCAAACCATAACGACTTACAATAAATGCATGCTACAAATGTTTTCGGTAATATTAGACTCTACAGATCAAGACAAGCTCATCACAATACACTTGTGTCTCTTAATTTGGTTCCATGTTGTATTTTGTACAAGGGCTCCTTATTTATTATATTTCAGAAACTGCGGTGCTTAGTGAATTTAATGAAAGAGAAATTTGATCAAGGAATTCAATGGAGAAAAGATTGAAGTGCTGACTATACATCCCTTTATAAATAACGAACTGAGGGACCATTATCTCTTAACAATTGAGAATGATACTATTTGATTTGAAAGAGCAATTAATGCAAATTAATAAGACTATTCCACTCGTGAAATTCTCACCAAAAGCATTGCACTAAACTTCTGGTATGAACCAATCAACGTGGTTTCTACCACAGAAATTATCGTTTTTTCTTACTTAGTCTTCTGCGCTGGCAAATTGCAAGGTGCGTTACGTCAATCACAGCGCTTTCTAGTGCACTTGGAGCGCGAACACAAAACAATTAACATTTGACTGTTCTGTCATTTTTTGGAGATAACTGCATGCGTCGAATAGTGTTATGAAGACCACTCCTGCACTAGAAATTTCCAATGCAAATTTATCGAAACTTTCCAATCCACTCGTGGTATCTGTGATAACTTTATAATGAAAACTTCACCCTCATCAATACTCATTCTACTTTCCAATATTCCATAATATATTTCTAGGCCGCGTGTGGACATATGAATTCTCTTGATTTCATTAGAAGAAATAATCCATGGTAGTATGCCGAAGAAAAATCGAAATGATCATTTTGGTTGAATTTACTACCGTGATTCCAATAAATATCAGGGTTGTGGACGTTCTGTCAAGTTTCTTGATAAGCACTAAATATATTCTCTACATTTCATGAAAGATAAATACGATATTGATTAAATCTAAACGATAATTGACAATTAGTTTAAATTTATTTTTCTTGAAATTCATCTTTTCAGATAAAAAAATATGTGTGTGTTTCGTCGACTTTCCTTGGCTTCATGGGTCGAAACTTTTATGTGATTTTGTAATGGAGGAATATTCCTTATAGCATTTAGCAAAAACTGGATTTCGTTTTTGACGTCAGGTCCTTGCTCCGTGTACATATAAACTTAATTTTTTTTTAATTTAAGCTCTAGTAAATCAGATATCAAATCCCAAGGAACATACATTTTCAGCTTTATTTGGTGCTGAAAATGTTATCATTAATATTAATATTAATTTCCGATGTGCGCAGAAATTGAGAGAAAACTATGCAGCCTTAGACCATTAGAGGGGTTGATTATGGTTTCGTTAGATATTCAGGAACTCGAAAAACTCCAAAAGCAATGAAACAGTTTCGATTTTGATTGAAAAACCCATATATCTTATTGTTATTCAGTCTTTTCTCACAATATGAGTTCAGAATAAAATTTTCAAATTCAAAGCGTCGCTGATACGACTGACGTCGCGGTACAGCAAGGGTCCAAGGAAGAGGCCACCCGCCATTATATATTGCTATTCACGGGTTACGTTGTGGATCAGAAACTTTTTATATTCTTGTTATGTAAAAATCTCTTGTACTGCATGAATGCGAACGTATTGTTATTCCATTATATATATACGATATACGATTATATATACGATATTGTTATTCCATTATTCGAGAAGAAGAATATTTGTTAACATATTTTTTAGTTTAGTTAACTAAATATGCTCATTAATTCCACGAAAAAGCGTTGATTATCTCTATGTTAATAGCACGCATGCAATTAAAATTACACCGTGCAATTAAAAATTCACACCAACCAATCTGAATTCAGAAAAGGAGCGAAATCGTATAATTAAGAAACTATAACACACACGTAGCAAAGGTATTTGCAGTCGGTCATGAAACGGACAAAGAATTACATCACATATTACGTACCTACAACAACTATATATAAACAACGAATGAATAAAACTAAATTGGAGAAGTAAATGTTAAGCTAGCTGACTTACGGAACAACATAAAATATTTAACGTGAATGTATTAAATGTTTCACATGTAAAACATTTGGCCTTAGAATTACGAAACAAAAAAATTTAAAAGGTCAGTTGTGTTTACCAGTTCTAAAAAGTATGCTATACCAAAACTGTGTCAGAAGTGAGAAGTTTTTTTCAATATTTATACATGTTGTGTTCTCCCGCTAACCCGTCGTGGGAAGTTTAGACTTTGACAGCTTCTAATATTTTATCTGCGCATGTTCAGTACCTTCCAGTATTTGCAAATATTTCGTGGAAACAAAAACTATGCAAGGCCCACTAAAATAGGTAATTTTCAGAAGCAATACTACGTCATGAAATGCATGCCGCGTGTGGAAAAGATCTGCTTGGATTTTATAAAATTTGAATTATTCGTAAATGGAAACGAACAAATATTGAATCTAACATGTGTATTAAGGGATATAATTGCACTCATGATATATAAGAAAACTCGCTCCTATCGTCGCTCCATTCTGCAACATACCATTCATGCATAACATTGAACATACCATTCATGAAACTATCCCCCTCTTTATGTACTCGTTTCGTTAATTACTATAATTTATGGCTGTGTTATATAAGATTATTTTATTGGTTGATCTTGAGCAGTGTACGTGTTGATTAGAAGAAACATTTTGTGTGATTTGTTCAGCAGCATTTGGTTACTGGAAGCCAAGTTTATTTGAAAGTTGAATAATTAAATTACAATTATGAAATTGGAAACCATCTTAATTTTTATTAATTTGTACACAATTTAAGATACAATGCAATGAACAAACATATTCTAGATTTGTCACAATTGTTCGTGATGAGAAAACTCGTAAGTGCTCATAGCAAGTTTGAAACGAATAATAGTTTTTCGACCCTAAGTTAAAAAGTACATACCGTTTATAAACTTGAATTGGTGAAATAAGGCAAGTACATATAACACTTCTAGGTTTCTGGGATAATTGCTCAGCACTGAAAAATCAAGAAGTAGGAAAATCCAGCTTCACTGCATTCACAGTCTGCATGGAAATTCTTGAACCTGCAGGGGCACGACCAAAACCGGGCATCGTCACAGACAGTATCCTGCAAAGGCTTCTTGGTTCCCGCCGCACTTTGCAAGCAGTCGTTTTTCATGGCTTGTGTGATAGACACAACAAGAAAAGGAATCTGACATTATCCCCTGTCTCAGCTTCTTTGCACCGGCATTCTCATGCACCAGGCAATTAGCAATTTCCTTACTCATTGCCTTCATTCTCACGACCAGCTTCGCTGTCGTGTTCGTCTCGTTGGAGAAGTCTCAGTTACACACACCTTTTTTTCCGATGCGGTCATTATACGAAGTGAAGTTGATGCACTTCCGTCTAAGTGAATGAAACCCATTAGAGCCACACTCAGCAGTTTCTACTAGAGAGTAGTGATTACAACTGATGTTTTTTACTTTTTATTTGTGCTTCGAAATGAGCGCGATATAAAAAGGCAGGGAAATTGCGAAGATACCAAAATAGAATGAATTTTTATTTTTTAATTTTTTTTTCAGTGTAATTTTTTTTGAACAAGCTCGAAGTGCAGTCGATATTCACCGCAGAGTACTTGGTTGAGAGTTTGTCGAACAGAATCTCAGACGTCTACATACGCAGTCTTCTGGATATTAAGGTCCGATACACAAGTAAGAGTTCAGATGTGTTATGTGATTTCGCAGTCATCATTCGCAATAATGGTCAGATACGAAGATGAAATGGTATTATTCAGTAAACATTAGAATTGAATATAACGTACTATGCTATTATTTCTACTCAAGAAAGAGGACACACTAAAACTTTCTGAAATATCTGCTTTAACATTCACTGATGAAAAATACACAAATAAAACTATCAACAATATATTTATTAAATTTTACATAGCATTGTCCATTTAATCCGAGATATATTTAAACTTGCAATATTGAGAAACTTGCTCAGTGAACTATTAAATTAGTAAAAAGGAACATCAAATTAGCTTAGACAAAAGAGATTAGGAAACTAACACAGTACGAGAAGGTCTGTGCCATTCTATAGCATAACTTCTTGGAAGTTTATCGTTGCGAGAAGATTCACACTGAGAGTACTCAGTAATGGCTATTATTAGCTGGTGAATTGTTCACCGGCTAATAATAGCAGTCACTTTTTTCTTCAATTACCCAAGGTCAAGTATCAGTTCGTCCCGCTCGCTCGTCCGGCCCGAACTCCAAACCTCCCGAGTCCTCGACACGCGAGCCCTCCCGCGGATTCCAATGCAAACCGTTCTTTTCAAGAAATACGTTTAATTTCCCCCCAGACAATACAAGCTGACGACAAATGTAATTAAAACTGCCTGGGGCAAGTGTTGACTCCGCACGGTCGTACGAGCAGACACGTTTTCCGAGCACGGAAGCGAGTTTCCTCCGCTGTTTAAATTTT
The DNA here is from genome assembly GCA_011170035.1 of Teleogryllus occipitalis. Lineage (NCBI taxonomy): Eukaryota > Metazoa > Arthropoda > Insecta > Orthoptera > Gryllidae > Teleogryllus > Teleogryllus occipitalis. The sequence continues at coordinate 648,059 of BLKR01000162.1, read as the reverse complement.
TAATGAGCGCCCTGCAGCGCGTCGACGATCGTCGCGACACCTGGGCGGCGGCGACGAAAGGGGCGGAAACAGCGGCGGCGACACCCCTCCCCGGGGCCGCGCCACTGCCCGAGGTTGGACAGCCCTGCTTCACGGAAGACGCGGCGACAAGGAGAAGTAATGCAGCGGCCGCGCCCGCGGTCGGCGCAGAGAGCGAGCGGGTGGCGGCGGGGGCGGAGACGGCGGTGGCCATGGAGGCGGCGGAGGCGACAGCGGCGGCGGCGGAGGCAGTGGTGTAGCGTGGGTGTGGGGCTCTCGGGGCGGAGGGAAATTTTGCTGCCACCCTATTGAAGTATTTCAATTAAAAAGACTAAAGTATTCAGTCATTCTAAAGAACTTTTCGGCAAGAACAATAATCATGATTCTGAACTGCGCAGGTTACAAATAAAAAAGTCATGTATATTTGTTTTAAAATATAATAACCACTATACATTGATTTAAAGAAGTCGTCACAGAATAAGTTCTGTAAGTTTCCGTGCTATTTCAATCGGTCCGAATCATAGGTGCGATGAAAATATGAAATGAATTGGTTAAAATTTTTACAAGATATTATTATTATTATTATTATTATTATTATTATTATTGTTTATCGTGAAATTTTTCTGCCCCATAAATGTGCCCCCTGGGCGGGCCCCCCTTTCCGCCCCTACTACGCTACGCCACTGGGCGGAGGTGGCGGTGACGGCGGTCGTACCGGTGGCGACCGCCATGGAGGCGCGAATGAAAGGCTGGTGCAATAGCAATAGAGGCGGAGGGAAGGAATTAAAGGAACTGTAGAAAGCAAGCGATGGTGGAGGAGGAAATGGGAGAGCGGGAAAATGATGTTGTGAATGGGGATGATGAGCGAGTTGGTCTGAAGAGGTGTAAGGCTAGTGAGACGTAAAGACGACTTAGGCAGGGGAGATGCGCTCAGTGATAGGGGTCGAGGCGATATAGTGCCGTACTTTTGAATAAAGGACGGAGTGGTGACAAATTATGGTGGCTGTGCTGACGGTGATGGCTATTATGGCAGTATTTGGAGTTGCACCAGACATGACTGATATGGACATTTGCTCTGACAGTGAGAGCAGACAACTGCAGTCGTTGAGGGTGTGGGAAAGATTGCGGCAAACGCGGTACCTGTGTCAGTGACTATAACTAAGAAAGCAAGAATAGATACAGCTATGGTATCAACCACAACAATAGTTATAAAATGAGTATACAGCATACACGACGGCGTCATTTCAGTCGAGGGCAGCCGGAGAGCGACGGTAAGGAGAGCAGCAGAGGCAGAAACGGAGAGTTGATCACTCGCGGCCACGGCGTGTGACCACAGTGTGTGCGCTCGCCGAGGCAACGGCGACGGAGGTGCGCCAATGGCAGCGGGCGGAGGCGACCGCAGGTCGGGCACAGAAAAAGCAGCGGAAGGAGTCTGCCGTGGCCTGCCCCGCCCCTCTCCGCCGGGAACTCTACCGCCCGCCAGCCACACGATGAGGTCCCCGCCCGCCCGTCCGGTCGCTCAACACGGCAGACAACAGATCCCGTGGGGTGCGGTTTTGCCACTGCTTTCACGACGTAATTAGACCCAAGCAAGCATCCCTTGCGGCTGTTTTTAAAACATGGTGCAAATTGGTTTTTCTCTTTTGCTCGTTTCTTGTATTCTCGTTGTATAATTTTTTTTTTTAGAATTTTGTTTCGTTTAGGAGGTTCACACAATGCTGTATTCCTGGTTTTCGTTTCGATGTTGCAGTGCAGCAGAAAAACATGTCAGTTTACAAAATAAAATGCTGTGATTTGGAGAATCGTTGCAATTGGGAATTGAATCCTTCACGTTGCGAGAGACATTTGTTAAATTTATCGGTTTTATTACACTACTGGCAAAAACTCATTAAATAACTTTAATTAATATTCGGGGTTTCTCTGTTTATATTTTAATACTTTATTTTATCTATTTTAGGATTACCTGTACATGGAGTTTAAACTATCGTTTAAATTGAAATGTTATGATATTACTTATTATTATATTATCATTAATAATGATTGGACGTCGGTTCTATTTTACTTGAAAATACCTGTAAATAATATTACATGTTTCAAAACTATCAAACGAATTTTTGAATCGAAAACTAGAACCAGTTGACTAAGTTATTAATAGACAGATAATAATATATTTAATACATTAATCAGATTTAATAAAGCAGGAGTAACAAGTAAACACACAAGAGGTAAGCGATCTGGAGACAATAAAACCAGTTACGTAATGCGCTTAAACCAAATAAGGAAAGTAGGCTAAGAACTGTTTACAGTCTATAACTCAACTTTAGAGCAATCCGTTATGTTGTAAGTGGAGCCTTCCAGGCTTGAAATTAATGACCCAGAGCTCTCCGTTTCTTACTAACGATGCGCTGTCGCACCAACATGTTCAATCAGAGACCGTAAAAATCTTCAGCTGTTGAATCCAGTTTATACTATGGAGTTAGGAAAGGGGAAACCTAGAACTTTGATTCGCAAAAGATGCTCCGAATCACACACTTAAAATTAGTTAACTTATATAATATTTTTAGGAACTATACGAATTAATACCGCAAAATATTTTGTGCATGTTTATGGTTGTTGAAGATTAGGTTGATTGATTTAAGTGTTAATGAGCATTGATTGGTATGCTGTAGATAATATGAACATTTTATTTATTGTAAGTTGTATTCACTGCGTCGAATTCAACCATTGCCTGGTCGAACATTTTAGCGCTTGGTTGCTCTGATCCATCGTTCTCCATAGTTTCTCCTATCAATACAGGCAAATGATGAATGCAATACACTTACGGGACATACGACCTAAATAGTTAACGCAGACGGAGTCAACAAATACTCATCTAAAGATGAATTAATAGAAAATATATTACACAGCTCAAAAATGAAATTTACAATACATTTAAGTGGGAGAGAAAATGCTCATTATGACCAGTCCCTTCGGTGTTGAAAAAACATTTCACGTTCGGAAAAAACGAGCTACGTAATGTGCGTTTATCTACTTGTCTTCATGGTAAGTTAGAAATTATTCCTTTCCTCCTAATTCCCGACATCTACTTTTACTATTTACTTCTCAGTTTTCGTTACAATTTTGGGTATCAAACTTTTCCCACACTCCCCAACTCATACCTCTCAAGTAAAAGTTTTAGATAAGATATTGTGAGATACAGAATTACATTAAAACTCTGATCTGCTCCATAAATTCAACAAATAAAATTACGTTTATTAACCATTATTTAACATTTTTTCAGATATAGAATAAAATAGGAAGCACATGTCTCTAATTAACATTTCTACTGTATGAAATAATCCACAGAGTCAGTCCGAATTTAATTCGGCAGCAGTGGGTAGTACAACACAACCAAATAATCATACAAAATTATACCTCTAGCATCGTATGTGCCAGTTGCAGAGGACACCAGAAATTGGATGCTGAGCAAAAAGAGGACGCGGTAGAAACGCGGACTGCATTTCTCACTTTAATTTCAGTTGTAGAAAAACATTGAATAATCTGATATTTTACGAGTTTGTAAACCAGCAGGTACGTATGCGTTGTAGAATTCTTTGGTTCACAAAAATTATAAGTTACTCAAATTAACCATACGTTTGCATTAGTTAAGTAAATACATTAATAAAATTGTTGATTCCGTACATCTATTTAGTCTTTTGAATTTATAGTCAACTGTCTTAGAACTTTTACCTCGTAACATACTTTGTAATGTGTATTTCATTATTCGCAGTGTTAAATAAAATTCTACATTAAGTGAAGGATAGCCATACGTGGTATATCAATACTTGGGACTTCAGCTAACTGAACAATCGGGAGGTTATGTAATTGGTATAAACACAAATATATCAAATACATATGAATTGGATATTGACAGATTTTTTAAAATTATATTGCCGATTCTTAGTGTTAGGGACTTTTATGAAGTGTCTGTACGAGTGTGTCATTCACATCGACTCCTTTTCACTAGCTCAGAAATAATTCACCCTTTCAACGGCGTCAGAGGTCCTTGGAAGCGAGATCCTTATCACTTTCTTTGAAGCATCTAAGGGCGAGTCGAACAGTTCTCAAAGAACGTCTTTGCTTCAACCCCATTGGGTTCGTCTTTTTTATTAGTTTTGGCCGTTCTAACAGAACGGATGATCCAAGTTTTTAATAGCAACATTTTCAATTTGAATTTGTAGCTTCTACTTTAACATCTTTGTGCGAAATATTTAATGAAAAGTTAATATTTTATCTCTTCGAAACTATTTTCTCGAATACAAGCCCCCTTCAGGTATATGAATGAACATTTCTGAAAACTTTTGTATGTCTTTTTTTGCAATACTTTTGTATAAAATCTGCTAATTCTCTACAATTTAACGTTGTCAGCAGATCCTTCGAATATTGCAGGACGGAAATAAAATAAATATCTTTCCATTTTTTTCACTGTTTTAAAAATAAAAGATAATTTTTGACAAATTATTTCGCTTCAATTCCAGTTACTCCCGTGTTAGTGTCTACGTTCATTTTTGTTGCCAAATTATTGGAAAAAAGGGAAGCTTATATTCCAGAAAATACGGAAAAATTCAGTAACAACACAATATTTGTGAAGATAAACCGAAATAATTCCCAACAATTATTATTATTATTATTATTATTATTATTATTATTATTAAAATGTTCAATTCTGTAGGGATACTACTTTTATCAGCTCGTTATCGAGTAAAGCAACTGAGTTTGATTCACCTTCTCATTTCTCTCTACAAATAAAGAACGAGAGGCAAATGACCACTCAGTGATCTCAATGTAACTAGACAATAGTCATGGGCATAAGCTGGGGTTCTCAATTGCCCAAAAAGTTACAACACATTCGAATTTAAGTGGAAACGCCGTTACAAGCAGGTTGGTTTGTGTCTGTGGGTGTGTTTTATTTTTTGACTCAAATTGATCACATGTTTTGATGGCGTTATTACTCAAATTCTCTCCCATTCGTTCTTACGTCTTCCGTCTTCTGACGTTAACCGTCAGTTCTCTGTAACCTCTGTTCCTCTCGTAGGTCTTCCTATGAGAGTGAAACAGCGACGATTATAGAAAATTGTGATACTCGACCACTTCGTGTGTCTCGCGGGATAATCCTTTTTAACTTTCATCTACAATATTTTGTCATTGCGAAATAGACTACCACTTTATCATAAGTGGCATGTCATACATCGATTGCAATTCTCCGCAAGGAAGATACAGATAAGAAATAATTGGAATCACACTTTTCTTCAAATTATACGAATTACTGTTCAAGTTCATTGTCTATTTTGCTTTTAGAAATAGATGAATCAAAACAAAAAAATACTTTATACACACACAACTATTTCTTAAAACTTCTCATTCAAATATATTCTTGAAAAGTGAGCGGTTACACAATCCACCATACTCTCTCCATCTATATGATTGGCTATCACCTTCTGTCAGGGAACACAGTCTTTGACTTCTTTGTATCTCTTCCTGTCACCTTATGGTCTTCCTGGATGCGGCTGGAGACGAGATGTATGGCATTATCAACTTATTGGAGTAACTGACAAACAATCCTCTTCTTCATCGTTATAGGCTTCTCTTTGCCCTCTTCTTCTTCTTCTTCTTCTTCTTCTTCTTCTTCTTCGATATTAGTGACAAGTGCAGAAAACTGATTCTTAATGATCATAGCCAATTGTAAAATGATTATTGATTTATATTCGATAATATGAGACATGTGACTTTTTTCTTTGCCAATGACGTCACAATCAGAAGGTGAAACCATGCAAGTAAAGGGCGATTCGGGCACTCCGCAGGTTCAGGCGGTCGCTCCAGCAACGTTAACGCAATTTAGATTTGCAATTCTCTATTAGATTCATTTATATAATAATACTTCGCAATGTTATTAACTTTACTAACAAGCAAATTCGCGACAGCTCGCCATCTGAGCACAGTTGATACAAGAGAAAACTTTAAGAGAACAACTAAATATAATGACTCCCATTGCACCATTTTTCCTGCAAAAGGTAACTTCCCCCGAACCACTTGAAATGAACTTGATTGAATCTTATTATTGAATTTATATTTAACTAAAGAATGAATGTATTTTATGAATGCTGCCTTTGTGTTAGTGCTGAATGAAGTTAATTTATTTGTTATTTATTTATTTTTGTAAGTGTTTTGATTTGAGATTTAAATGTAAACAATCCCTGTAAAGCAGTTATGCTGGTCTGTGGAAATAAATAAATAAAAAAAAATTTAACTACTGGTGGTGGTAGAGTTCTCAATGAACACACAATCAGGAAGATTATAAAAATCAGTTTACATATATTAAGAACATTTGTGTCAATCTGTTTTTTTTTTCACATAAAATGCTTTTGAGTTCTCATTTACATATTGTTTTAAAATTATTTTTATTTGAAAGATGTAAATAAAAGCAGAAGAGCAACAGGTGTTTGTGTACTAAACAAAACGGTACGTTGGTTGTACATTTCTCGGAAATGACGTTCGGGTTCCGACAGCTCCTTCTGTACTTACAGCAAACAGACTACGAACTTCATAAGCTTGCTATTACTCAACCGCAGTCGCATTCACCCTCCCGCACCGAATTGCTCAAGCCACCTCCGTCAGTCGAACACCGTCTGCGACTGCTTTGTGTCTCTCGTCATCGCCGGCCAGAGGTCGGGCTGCGTGAGCGAGCGGCAGCGGCGAGCTGTCAACTCGGGAAGTGGCTCGGCGTCACGTGCGGAGCTGGGCGTGACATACGCAGGTGCAGAAGGCTATGGGAAAGAGGAGAAGAGTAAGGAGGAGAATTAATGGAAGGTTATTAGTAGGGACAGCACTGTCAGAAAGGGCGGGAGGAGGAGAATGGAAGAGAGGGAACAGAACGGAGGGAAATATGTCGAGGAGGACGAGGAGCAGGTTCAAGAAATAGAGAACCAGGGATATGTGGAGAAGAAGAGGGCGAGGAAGAAGAGGGCGAGGAAGAAGAGGGCGAGGAAGAAGAGGGCGAGGAAGAAGAGGGCGAGGAAGAAGAGGGCGAGGAAGAAGAGGGCGAGGAAGAGGAAAGAAAGAGGGGGCGAGGAAGAAGAGGGCGAGGAAGAAGAGGGCGAGTAAGAAGAGAGCGAGGAAGAAGAGGGCGAGAAAGAAGAGGGCGAGGAAGAAGAGGGCGAAGAAGAAGAGGGCGAGGAAGAAGAGGGCGAGGAAGAAGAGGGCGAGGAAGAAGAGGGGGGGAAGAAGAGGGCGAGGAAGAAGAGGGCGAGGAAGAAGAGAGCGAGGAAGAAGAGAGCGAGGAAGAAGAGGGCGAGGAAGAAGAGGGCGAGGAAGAAGAGGGTAACAAAGACGATGGCAACGAAAGCGAGGGCACTGAAGACGAGGCAAGGAAGAAGAGGCAAGAAATACAAGGGCAATGAATATTGTGGAGACACTGGAGGAAAAGGAGATGGAGTGCAGCAGTACAAGGGCAGCGGGGAGGATGGGGCGGAGGAAGGTGGAAAGTTCCCGCCCCGAGCACGCGCTCGCCCACGGGCGGCGTGCGCGCTCACGCTTCGGCGCGGGCGGCTTCCTTTGGAGCAGCCTCCTCCTCCTCCGAGTGCCCGAAACGCCCACCGGCCCACGTGCGGTGGAGGGGAGCCAGAGGCGCGGCGCGGCGCGTCCCGGCGCGGCGGTGCTCCTTTTTTCCTTAAATGGCGCTCCAGGAGGCGGTGCAGGAAATGCGTATTGTAAACCACGCAGCTCCAACGTTTATGAGGAAAGAATCACATTATATGGTTTGAAATGAGAGTACCTTGAGTACAATTTGGGTCGCCCATATCTTTCCTTTTAGAAACAGCCGCATGAGAAAGTCAACGGAAGTAGGTAATAAACGCATACGAGTATTTATTACATAAAATGTGTAGAAATATTATCAACATTCTTACAACTTCAAGGTAAGAAATTCGGTTTTCTAGTAACTTGGAGGGTAAGAGTTGGTGTCATGGAACTTTAATTTACTGAAATGGCGAAAAGCTGATCACAGTAAAAGTAGTTAATTGCTATATGTATTTCACAATATTTTTTTGTAGATTTTTTCCCATCTGGTGAATATTTCTTATTCCGACGGTCACACTACCGAGGAGAATGATATTTTGGAGAAAAAATCTAACAGTTACTTCTTTAGGATGTCTGATACAGTAATCGTGTATTATATTGTTTCGAATTTATTTGTTGAGCACTTGTTGGTTGCCAAGTGTAATTGGCAAAACTGTCTCGGTTAACAAATAACCCGCGTCTCTTGTTCTCGGTTGGTCGTCATGGATAAAGAGCTCTCCATACGATACGGAGTGTTCACATAAGAAAATAGGATATTAATGCAGTTGCAAGTAAATGACCATTACACACGGAATAAAAATTGCTTTCTCTCAGAGATAAATCTTAGAAGAGATAATGGTACCAAAATGTGCAGCGATTCTAGTTCTAGAACTCTAGTTTGGAAACTATTTAAAGCTCTCGCAGAAGTTAAATTTTGTTCTATGTGCACTTATTTCAATTGAAAAACTTGGATGGTGGTCCCTGAAGATGTACAAACGCCCCGGGCTCTTTACAAACTCTTCTTCGTCACTTGACATAATTAACCCCTGAAGTTCAAAACTTGTGGTTCTCCTTCAAAGTTAATACATACTTACCTAATTTGTTGTCTTGTTCAAATTAAATGATTCTTCTTTTGATATTCAAATTAAATACCACAATTTTTTTAAAAACTAGTTTAACTACATTTTGTAGTAATATTTAAGAATCATTTCCTCAAAACGTACGGTAGTGCTCATGAAGTTTTAAATTAAAGTTTTGGGTTGAATCATTAAAAAAAATTGGTCACTAGGAGGGAAAGGGTTGCCTGATAAAATAGCAACTAAGTTACTTGTTCGGAAACATGTTACCCTAATGTCGCTTATATCTTTGCAATCGAATTATCACCTCCTCTCTGATGTCATTGTATGAATCTTCATTACATCTATTAATTAGAAGTGAACATGCGTTTAGAAAACGTGCAAATAAATCAAACTCGTGAAAATACTGAACCATTTGAAATGTTTAGCAAACACTACAGATCGAAATCAAGGGCAGTAGGTTAAATTTGCACAAGAAGAACATAATTTTATAAAAGGGAAGATGATTTTGCTTGTCATCAGGACACACGATATCGTATCATGTTTATTAGAAATTAGTACTTACAATATAAACTATCGGTGTAAAGAAGCTTTAGCCACCAGTTATTTATAAGAAAAATAAAGTAATGAAATATAAATAGAGCGAATTGTAAATAAAACAAAATTAAAACACGTTTATTGATGTGAAACCCTCAAATTTTTACATTATAAAAATTGAAAATTGAGTACTAATTATTTAAGGTGGCACCAGTTTTATCAACAAAAAACAGTATAGGTGTTGCCAACTATAATAATGAACTCAATGTAGGGAACTCCTCATCAGCAGATGAGGTGAATTGTTGTAATTAAAAATATAATATTGAGACCCCTAGTCCTCTTTTTAAGAAATTCAGTATTGTAGAAGTCTAAACATCTCCCAAACAATTGTACCAAGAGCATTACACAATTTCTCACATGCCACACACGTTCGCTTGTCTTGTTAGAGTCGAGCGGTGCTCATTGCTTTCACTTCGCCTGCTATTTGCTTACTCCTTCCCAGCAAACGGACTCGTAGGTTTTGCTGTTAGAACTACATGGAATATGTTTTGGTCGAAAGTCACCTCCTGTGGGTTGTCCAATCGCCTGTAGAAAGCTCATACAAATACTTGAAGAAGAAGACCACCCAGCTCACGTGAAAGAGAACAAGAGAAAGGGTAATAGCGAGAAAAAGTCGATAAAACACTTAGGTCATCCATATAATACCACACTAATGACGTACTAATTTTTTTTCTCACATGTGTGAAGAATATAGTGAATAGTTAACTATATGAATATTCTTTAATGCAAATTTATTAAACTCAATGAATCGTTTTCGCTGCGTCACTTTGTGACATTTCCAAGCGAAAAAGAAATATTTTCTGAAATATATTTACGTCTGTTATCTTGTTTGTTTAGTTATATGACTTCACTTTAGAGTCAAGTTATATTATTCTACACACACATCTTTCACTATTGATATCGGACATAGGTACTTCTGTCACTTTAATGCTCTTCAGTTCCATAACTACTCAAAGACTGTTTGACTTCAACATGGTGGTCACTTCCCACAGCAAGGTATACTCTTTGAAACTTGATTATGTGTATCCATTTGTAAACACTGATGTACCTGTGACTATTTTAAAAAAAATGATTTGGGTCATACTTACATACGTAAACTCTGGTGAACATGTAACTAATTAAAAATTGTGTCATACCAGTTGGTCATACCACTTGTGTCATACCAGTTGGTCAGATAATATTCTCGACCATTGCATGACCAGTGTTTTTTATAACACTGACAATCTTTTATTAAAATGCTGATAGTTTATGAAGCGTTTTCAACAAACCTGGACCCTACGTATGCCACAAATTGTTTCATTATTAGGGTTCATTTCTTCTAATGAATTGCTTCATTATTGTAATTGATGATGTTCTATATTTTATTGATTTAATCTCCCTCATTTAAATGTCACAATTTTATTATTATTATTATTATTACTATTATTATTATTATTATTATTATTATTATTATTTAACTTTCTCGTACACATACGTATATACGGGAGTAATATACGTAGTAAAGAGGAAATATTGCTGCGGAAAACCGATTTCGAGATTTCAACGGAAATACACGTTTTGGGGTCCCCTGTTACCCAAAATGTGTTGTTTTTTTTTTTTTCAAAATGTCCGTCCGTCCGTCTGTCTGTCCGTCAGTCCGTCCGTCCGTGAACACTACAGGCACCTAAACCGTACGTAGGATTTTTCAAAATTTTCTCAAAAACGAATCCATTTTTTTCTTTTAGTTTCTTGTAAGAATAGAGTAAAATACACTTATAAAGTTTGCATACGTACCTTTTTCGCGGTTAACTCTGAATTTTCGAACGTTGCAAAAGTTTGAATTTTTTTGGCGTCTTCCTAAAACTATCAAATTAAAGATAGAGATTTTTTCTTCACATGAATTCTTGCTCATAATTAGTTCTTTTAATAAGGTCATGCAGATTTTTGAAAAATGTTAGTAGTTTTTGCACAATATGGTGTGCAATATTCGCAATTTTAAAAAATTACAAAAACAAGATGTTCTCAAAAAGGCTCCAAATTTTTTCTTAACATTTTGATGTGAATAGTGCCAAACAAACTCTATACCATGACATAAACGCCATGTTGCTCTATTCCTTTTTTTCTCAAAAACTACAAAAATGTAATTTTTTTGAGTTGTCTCTCACGTCGGTAATTTTTACATTAGATATGATTTCTTCATGTTATTGTATTTATGTGTACATGTGTTTCAAATAATGTCAAATAAAATTTCTCGAAAACTCAACAGTATTTTGTTAAAATGATCTCAAAATTCCTCATTTTCAGAAACACTCAAACGCCATTTTCGCAAAAATGGCCCCAAATTTTTTCTTCAAACTTTTCCAACGAATAGTGGTAATAGCACTGTTTAATATAACCTAAAGATCATTTTGGTGCATATATTTATTTTTTCAAAAATTACACAAACGTAATTTTTTTCAATATCTCTCCTGTCGTTAATATGCACATTTCAATGGATTTGTATACATTACATAATTTGTAAGCTGATGTTATTAAAATTACTTCAAATGAAGTTTTTCGAACACTCAATAGATTCCCGTAAAAAAGAGCTTCAAATTTCGCATTTACACTAACGCTTAACGCTATTTTATTAAAGACGGCTCCAAATTTTTCAATAAAAATGGCTATTTATGACAATGTTCTATTTAGGACAATGTCTTCTTTAATATTCTTAAAAATATTTCGGTTCTACTACTTACAAATCGAAAAGCCGAGAAAATTTCAAAAAAATTGGGAAAATACTTTTGGCGGCGATAGAGGCCAGCAGGCAATAAGGAAATGCAAGACTACAGTACCAGTCCACGCCAAGACAATTTGAGAAACTTACTACGAGAAAGTCTGTGCCATTCTGTAGGACCTCTAGTTTAGATTTTGAGAAGGACCGCAACTAGGGTTGAAACGTCAAGGAAGTAAATAAATTGTTAAGAATATTTTAGCGTCAGTTTTTATTAAGGCCTGCAAACCATGTCAATTAAGAATATATTTTCAGTAGCGAATTGTGGTTCTATCTCTACCAAATAAACTTTCTAATGACATGAATATTAAAGAATTTATAATGATAATATGGATATTAATATCAATAATATGAATATTAATACATAAATCTGACATTAGATTAAAAGTAGTTTTGTTTTATTGAACGTACTCGCAATATCATATCCTGGCCTCATATGGGTTAGGAATATAGTTAATATTATATTTATTATTTCGTCGCAGCACCATGCAACCCTTCGAAATTTCCTGTTATGTACTTCAGGGATGCATATCTCTCATAACTTAATAATAAAACCCTAATTACTGGGTAACAAAAGTAACAAATAAGAGTAAAATAGTAAAACTACTAGCAACAACGTAAACAGTGGATTGGCTCCTAAGTACGGTATAAAGAAGGACTCCTGGAATGTGGAGTTCATTCTGCATTAGTAACAAATCCGAATCAAAGCTGCAGAAAGAGACATACGTAGTACGATAAAAAAATGTATTAATTACGATATTATAGTGGTACTCATTTGGATACATGTAATTATGTGAATAATTAGCAATATGAATAATTAGTTTAATTATTAATTAAATGATTATAATTTAAAAACAAATCGTTTGGTATGGTCACATTACGTGCAGGACAGACAAAAGATTTCCAAAACGAGTCCTGCAATGGATGCTGACAGAAAGTCAGAAGAGAGGAAGACCTACAATTGCATGACAGTAGGTAGTGCAAAGGTTATGACGGCAAAAGAAATGCAAGACGATCTAAAATCACATAGAGAAGTATGAAGACTGAGAGCAGAGAAACGGCGACAGCTGCAGAGCAACTCCGTATTATATACTACATGGTTACCATTTGATTAATAATGTGAAATTGTAATGCGAAATTGTAGTTAACACACTACAAAGACTAGCCATCTACCGCTTAGGGGGTAATATGAAGTTTTGTTACAATAGACAACCGCGCGCCAAGGGCTTAGATAATTAACAGGGAATAATGTATTGAGGAAATCAGTGCATTTTCAGAACTTGGAATAAATCATAAATTGAAAACATTGCACAAGTTGATTCACAATTCCTTGATTCAAGTCTTTAATTCAATTAAGGTTCTAGGTCTGAACCTCATATTAAGAAATACATACTCCACACAAATGAACAGACCATTAATTGCAGTTCCTTATCTTATGTTTCACTGATTATCATTGTAAGTCAAGTAATATGAATTCTTTCTCAATCTGATTTCACGAATTTATTTTCATCCCACTATGGATAGAACACATGACAAAGTCGATAAATGTTTGTATCCACTGAATTTTATCTGTTATAGACTTTCAAAACATGAGGTATGCGTACCACAGTGCATAAATGAAATTTCCTTTCACGAAATAGTCGAATGAATGAAACGAAGATATAGTGCTGTATCCATTCTGAAATGTTCCTCTGCCTGCATCTGTGGTTAAAATGAATGATAGTTGTACTCATCTTCTCTTAAATACGAAAATGGGTATTCGTTCAGCAAACTGGGTTTCATTTGCACTACTCTTTCGTGGTCGTCAGTCAACAAATCCCACGGCAGTCAACGCCTAACGTCACAGTTTGTTCGCGAAGTTGTGTGCAGACAACTTGAAAGTGCGAGTTTTGAATGTCGATGGTTCGCCAGGAAAATGGAAGATAATTTCCTTCGAGGTAAGATATGATTATCACTAGAGATTAGCCCCCAATAAAGCAAGGTACAAATAAAAGGGAATAATCATAATCAAGCAGAAATAGTTGTAAAAGCACGTGGCAAAACAGAGTGAAGACAATAACACCGACAGGTATGATTATGAGGATGAAAGGCGTCAAAAAGAGGAGATTAAGAAACCAAAACATGTGTATCAAAAGTGCTGAAAGAACAAAGGCAGAAACCAATGTAATTGCCAACTAAAATTATATCGAAAATTATTGCAGATCTTTGAGCTTAGAATCTGTCGGAACTCACCGAATGTGGAACTCCCTGAATAATGGAAGGTAATTGAAGGACATAAATTACTATTATCTGGTTGCAAGCACAAGTAAAAAAAATAAACAAAACAGAAACAGACGCAACAAGCAAAAAAAGTGTAAAGTTGACAATGCAAGAGGATAAATAAAAATCATGATTATCAAGGCCATGAGCGCGAAGATGTACTACGACAGATGATGACTGTAATAAAAGGGCAATCAGAAGTGAATAAAGGACAATGAATAACAGCTCCAACAGGTCAACTGCCACGGAAGGCTGTAGAGACACATGCAACAAAATCGATAATGTAGAACGAGTAGGCAAGGAAGAGAATGACTACAATTGTTACACACAAGGTGAATTAATTGTAATATAATACATTTTTATCTTAAATATTATAATTAATATAATTCCGTTAATTATTCTCAATGAAAAAAATGTTTGGCGTAATAAGAACCATTGAATTTTGATTGAGTATTTGTACCCGGCATTTCTGGATTTCCAAAAAATTGCGTTGATAATTATCTCTACATTATCTGAACATCTACAAAGAACTCTTACACATACAACGTATAATAAATACAGGATCCTTGACAAAACCAACATCGTAAAAATCAGAAATGTTGAAAATGAAATTAATATATACCCAAATATTTTTTTAAATTCTATGAAAAGAAAAGAAACAAAAATAGTCAGTCCTCAAAACTGAGGTAGAGAAAAGCATAAGATAAAGAACAGACCAATTAAGAAGAAAGAAAATATAATTATGTCGATCAGGCTAAAGAAAAAAAATCGAAGAAAAATAAATAAAACGAATGATATATTGACGGAAGTTCTGTTCATGTTTTGCACAAGTTTCAAAATACGTAGGAGGATCATGTCTATATTAATTTAGAGGCATTAGTGATGCGAAAACTGCACTCCGATAGTCGTCAGACAAAACGTGCTTTTAACAGATGATTTCTGGTCCATCTACGAGATCTGGATGGAAAATGAAGATAATTCACCCAAATGACCTCATGTTCCATGTTTTTGAAATGCAATTTCTTTATATTGTCAATTTAGTGCACCCCATTCACACGCAGCGCTGCCAGAGACCCAAGAAAAAATGACGAAATCACAGTATCCGTGTCTGAATGAACATCTGGAGACCCGCTTACCCGACGAGAACGAATAACTCCCACCGTGGCCTTCGACACCTTCATACGGCTGTCTACGTGCAATACTTTTAACATACGAAAGACGGCAGAGCCGAGGTGCCGGGGAGCGGAGACGACTATCGGAGTCGGCTGCAGTGCGACGGAGTACGAGCGACCGCGCGTGTGTGGAACTAACGGGGCAGCTAGGCGGCGGCTGTGGTGGCGCGGGTCGGCGCGGGGAGGCGCGGCGCCCGGTGGAGTGAATGGGCGCTGCAGCGGTCGCCCCGCCGCCCCGCGCCGCGGCGCCTCCATTGAGCGGGGACGACACGGCCGCCCCGCCCCCGCCCCGCCGCCGCCGTCACCGCCGCCTCCGCCTCAGCCACCGCCGCCGCCGCCGCCGCAACTGCCGCCTCCGTTGCCGGCGCCGCCACCACCGCCGCCGCCACGACTACCGCCGTCGAGGCGCGTGGGCGCTCGAAGGTGAACCGGCGGCCGTGGCGGCGGCGGCGTGGGCGGCCGTGGGCGGCGGTGGCGGCAGTGGCGGCGGTGGCGGCGGTGACGTTGATGGCGGTGGAGGTGGCGGCGGTGGCGGTCGTGGCGGCGGTGGTGGCGGTGGTGGCGGTGGTGGCGGTGGTGGCGGTGGCGGCGGCGGTGGCGGCGGTGGCGGCGGCGGTTGTGGCGGTGGTGGTGGCAGTGGCAGTGGTGGTAGCGGTGGCGGTGGTGGCGGTGGCGGTGGCGGTGGCGGCGGCGGCGGTGGCGGTGGCGGCGGTGGCAGTGGCGGTGGCGGTGGCGGTGGTGGCGGTGGCGGCGGTGGCGGCGGTGGCGGCGGTGGCGGCGGCGCGGTGGCGGCGGTGGCGGCGGTGGCGGCGGCGGCGGCGGTGGCGGCTGTGACGGCGGTGGCGGCGGTGGCGACCGTGGCGGCGGTGGCGGCGGCTCTGGTGGCGGCGGCGGGCGCTGACTCGCCGGAGACGCTCTGGCAGCCGCAGCCGTGGCCGCAGCCGCTGTCTTCTCGCGGCCCACTTGAGCGGCCACAATGGAGCTTCGAGGAATTGGGAGTAAACCGCCCCGCGCGGACCTTTCTCAGGCCCTCGTCGCCCGCTGCTCGCACCCACGCGATCCGCATACAAAAAGAGCGTTGGGCTAACCTACGAGGAGTAGCCGGACTAAAATAGATGAGATGATGCGTTACGGTTGCTTCACAGCCGACCACGGAACTTTTACTTTCCTCCATTCATGCTGCAACACCTATTCCCGATCTTTGCTTCATTTTTACACGTGATTCTTTTACATTTTAGGTAAGCATTAAAAAATCTTGGGTCCAATCGCAGAGAGAACGCAATAATATAATTAATAATGTATAAGTACATACATTCTTTCGAAAGGATTTCAAAGCACTTCAGAAGGAATTCATTTCAATTTATTTCTAAAATTAATATAAATAAATTTTGGAGAGATGACTCAGAATACCTAATTTCAATTGTTTCACTACACGTGAGTATAATTTTTCTGTTTAATGAAACATTATGCTTAAGTAAATAATACTATTGTCACGAATTATAAGAGGCACCAACATACCTAAAGACTGAGAACACCAACACATCTAAAGACTGACCCGTTTATTTCTGACTTACACCTAGCAATTATCGTTTGCAATAATGTAATTACTGTGAAAGTGGGAGAAATGTATTATTAACTTTCCATCCATCTCACTACTTTTTATAATGTTTTTGTAAACTGCAAGACATGAATGGATATAAATAACTGGTATCATCACCTTCGTACATCTCTAGGAACACATGCAATGCAAATTTACTTATGAGCTTCTCCGAGTTGTCGTGACGCAGCAGTTTGGTTCGTTCTGCCAGATGTCTTCGACAATGTACTCGTATTGTCTTTCGAAAGTCAACTCTGCTCTAAGGTCTCATTTGGTATGGATGATATCCAATTTTCAATTCCACCCAATGGAAGATGATTGCACCCATTTGAATCCCCCCTTTAGAAAATTGGTTTTCTTTGCCGCAGAAATTTGCTGAAACAAACTATTTATTTCATGAAATTTGTATTAATTATTGTCAGTCTCATCATTAAATATACGTTATTTCAGCAATTAATACCTTGATACCTTTCTATCCCTAATATGAGTTATCTCTCACAGTCGTTTTATTTCATGACGTACATGATGCAAGAAGTAAGCATGAGTATTATATTATTAATTTGCACTGACTATTTCAGTCATCAGTGATTGTGCAAGTATTACAGAGAAATTAAATTAATTTCAAAAAATAATTTTCTTAATCCTAGAAAAGATACACGAATGCTATACCGGTAGATGGATACGTGAAGTAATGTGTTACCCGAAAATATAGAATCAAAAAACAAAACATAAGAATCAAAAAACAGAATATGATTGAATATTAATTTAAAGTAAACAGTTATTTGGTTTTACTTGTAATGAGTAGATGTTGCATGAAAAACATATGTATAATCCGTGTTCTTGGAAGACAGGGTAGTGGCATTTGAGGCATGCATTTTTGCATGAACTATTGTAGTCTGACCATGGACACACATTTCATTTCAGTCATTAAATATTTTTTTTGCTTTGCTTGTAGAGTAGTTTATTCTTTATCAGAGTGCATATATGAGAGAGTATCAAGACATAGTTGGTATTCATGGTTGAGAGCGAATTAAGAGATATTTTAGGGGGAGACGAAATTACATACCTACATATATAAACGCATACAAGGGTATTTAGTTACCCCAACTTATTTCTAATTTACTTTTCGAGAATGGCAGATCAACAACAACACATACGACAGATGAACTCTAATCTCAAAGGAAAATAAATATAATTTCACGCTCACAAACTTTCATTCGCAAAAACTCCAAAAGAAAACCGAAAGACTTGGATTAACATATTATCCCTGTGTCCTTTCTAGGGTTAATATTGTTCTTATTTTGAAATTTATTGATTTTTCTCCTTTCTGCGCTATCTTTTAGACTATCGATTTATTGCCCTATCTTTCTCTTCACGTGTATGTTTCCAAAAAAACTATCTCTTCACTACGAATGTGTTTATTTGGTCAATACTATTTATAGGTAAAAGAATGAATTTTATAATTTTTTTTGAAGAGGAAATTTTTAAAATTTATTTACTTGATTAATCAAAACTTATTGCTTCTCTCACTTTTACATGTAAGATTTTTGATTAATTAGAATTAAAGTTAACATTTTTATTATGTAGGGCTATATAATTAAAATCTTTAAGAAAAATGAATTGTGAATGAAAGAAATTAAATATTCTTCTTTCCATCTTTGTACACAACACCAAACATAACTTATTCTCAGGGATTATTTGGTAGGAGAAACGTTTACCAGGTTAATTTTAGAAAACTCACCCAACATTTATGCTACCATGTTCCAAAATACATTTAATGTAACTGAAACACTGACGAGTCTCCCGTTAAAGCACTCTATCCAAAAAATAATCATCTTTCTCCCACGCGAATACAGTTTGAATCGCGTTCAATAAACGACTTCCACTTCGTTCCCCGGAAAATAATGCTTTCGTTCCCAAGTTCTTTCCCATCCATTTCGGCAGGCAAAACAAACGACCTTAAAGGGTAGTAATGTAGGAACGAGGAGCTGTACAGAAGTAGAACGTTCTCCGGAGATCGAAAATGTCGTCCGCTGCCCGTTGGGAGCGGCTCCCGAGCGCCCTCCTTCCCCTCACGGGTTCCCCTCCCTTCCCCTCCTTCCACCCCCGGGCCGAGCCGCAGGTGCAGCGGAAGCAGCGCGCAGAGTTTGTTTTCTCAAGGGGCGCCTTCATCCCCCGGCCGCCAGAGCGTGCGCCAGGCGGAAGGGGTGGGAGGGGGTGGCGCTGAGGTGAAGATGGAAACCAAGGGCGGATGGCCCCCGGGGTGGGCGGGCGAGGCGGCGGACGAGACGTCGGGGAGCGGCGAATGGGTTGCTGTCGTGAGGATGGTGAACTTCGAGGAGAATGGAGGCCGGAACGGGGTCCCTATGGTGAACTCCGAGCGGGAAAGCGCCCATGAAAGAAGTATTTTCGCAAGCTAAGAGTTTGCATTTTGGTACGGCTCCCCTGGAAAGCGTATTGAACAGTATATTTGGTGCAGTTAGAACTCGTTTTTTGAAGCATTATTTACTGTGAAACATTAAATCGCAGTTTCCCTGGACGTCACGTTTGAGATTGCTGAATACTTGTTTACACTCGGAGTAATTTAGTTTGGAAGGACATTTATGTCGTTAGTTTAATGCCATTTTTTTACGAAGACTCTTCAACATCGACATAATGATCGTTTTTTGACATTTAATTGTTCCTATAATAATATGATTATAACCTAATTAGATAGACATTGCAGAGGAAGTGTTGACCTGGTTACGAAATAGTAATTTACAAGGCAAGAAAATAGACGTTAACATGACTAGGCGGAAGAGTTACTGCTCGAGGTCGATGGGCCGAGTATAGGAATCCCGCCATGACAAGGAAAGTCACTTCTGCATATGATATACAATAAAGTATTCGAGATCTCAATTTTATGAAAATATGTCCCAGTGAAATACACATTTAATTAACTATCACGAGAACATACCAATTATTTTTCCGTTCGGGAGTGGTACGCATTTTGTTGTCCAATTGTTTTTTAGTACTCTTACGTAAAATATATTTGGTACCTTTCGAAGATGGTGCTAAAAAAGTTGAATTTTCAAGTCCGAATACTGCGTAAATAAGTGTCACTTTCTAGACGATCTAGAATAAAACATGTTTCTTTGATTGACGATCTCGAACTTGACATTACATTTATAATATTCCCTACAACCCACACAGTAAACCTTTCCTATTAGGTCGTTCAGGTTTCCAAAGAGAAGACACTTAGTTCCATGTGGAGTGTAGGAAACAATCCTAAATACGAAGAAGAATTTGTGAAACATTTCGAAAAGACAAACCAATAATTACCGTATTCTGTATCGGACATCGATAAATCATAACTGTTTCACTTTTTTATGAATACATAAAATGTTTTTCCTTTTCGATATTAAGACTCGGAAACAGGAAGTTATATGTTAACCATCTGGTCAAATCTAATAAAGGAATTCCAATTTTGAGATATAGAATTTTATATTGTGGGACAAACCACAAAACTGACTACGATTGTGAATTTCGGAGTTTCGAATAACTCGAACATCCAAGCGAAATATTTGATGGAAAGTTAGATCGTCTACAAATTTTCACAGGGTACTCTGATTTCAGCAGTTTTTTTATTCCATCACATTCCGCTTTTCAATTAATATTCATATTATTTCGTATGAATATATGCATTTAAAATTCGAATAAACATCAAATATTCCTACAAACTAGAATGAGAAAAAATAAAACTGATTGGGCATGCTAGTGCTTATTTTGATTTTAAAAAATACGTAATGAATGCAATTGATCAGGTATGTCTCTGCTATGCTATTGTCCTCGAACTCCAAAATTGTGTCTGGCAATTAAAACAATACTCATTGAAATCTGGCATTGCATTTGTCTTGTATCTGGTTGCAAAGATCAATTATGGCATAAAATTGATGGCAATAAATTGCCTCATTAATTTTCAGACCGACTCGAATTCCTGAATATTCTTCGAAACACTGTATCAACTTTACCCCAAAACTACATTGAACACGCGATTGCACTGCCCGCATAAGAATTACAGGGATCAGTAATAAGATAAGACACACCACCCACATCAAGCTTTCCGCTATTCGTAAATATTGATATTTCGATTTTGATGAAATTATTGCTTATCTTCTTATTACCCATCAGCTCTCGTGGCGCCTCAGAAGGTATTTTTATGATACAAAGTTTTATTTGGCCTTTGAAAGTTCATAGTAAAAATATATTTTGAACATTTTATAGTTCCCTGGCTCATCCATTTTGTTAGTCCAGAGTGATACAGGAAAAAAATAACGATTAAAATATTATAAATATATATTTTAATTTTTTGTTTCATTGTAAAATTAGGTTTAACTATGGTATATATTCTCAATCATTTCGTAAAAATTCACAAAAATGTTGGTAGGAGAGTACAGTAACTCTCAGCATTTTATCCATGTACTCGGAGATATTGAAGCCAAACTTTTCTTTGCGTATTAATAGATATTGAAGCTATACGTTTTTTTACGTATTAATAGATATTGAAGCCATACGTTTCTTTACGTATTAATAGATATTGAAGCCATACGTTTCTTTACGTATTAATAGATATTGAAGCCATACGTTTCTTACGAAAGTACGTTCTTTTAGAGTTCTTTCAGAATATTCTGGAAGGAACCATATAAAAATTATGCTAATAGATTTGTCTTGTCAAAAAGAATCAAATGAGCTATTGATCACTCCTATAGACCTCGTAAATCATCCAGAAACGAATTTAATTGCTTTAAAGAAGCCAAATACATGGTAATTTACGTAACAAGGGCGCGAAACATTGTGATTCACGCACTCGTCTCTTTGTCGGGCGACGTCTCTTTGACGGGCGAATGCCGGAGCAGTGTCCTACCAAACGGGCCACGGACCGCGCGCGATCTGTCCTTCCTATTCCTTGGTCTATCCTCTCCCCTTGCACACACACTTACACTAACATGCACTACACTACCACATATTCCGGGAGACCGGTCGGGAGCTTAGAGCTTGTCCCGGCTGGGGCGGTGCCCCGCTGGTGGGAGAGTCGTTGTTAGGGGGGAACCCAACTAGCCGACGGTATCTCCCGAGAAAAACATGCACTACACTAACGGGACTAATGACCAAAGTAGTTGACGCGCCCGGAAACACGAAAAAATCAATCGATCAATCAATCGGATGACAAACTCGAGTCGTGCGTGAATCACCTCGTGCCCGTGTTGCGTGTACTATTTTTCAACATGCCGCGAGCGAAATGCAATGCGTCAGGTAAAAGAACATAAATTAAATATCAAATAAATAGAAACAGTACCTTACTTGAACAAAAGTAAATGAATTCCAGTGTCGTAACACTATTGTTTGTAAATAATAAACAAAGACGTCAAGACATAAGATAAATATTGCGAATTGTTACAAATGTTTCCCATACGCTTCGCGATGTTTCACACACTGTGAAAGAAACTAGGTGTTTCGCACACGGAAAAGAGGTTCGACAAACTGCGTTTCGCGCTTGGCGTGTTAAAAACTCGTTTTTAAGAGAGATTTCTTAGGATCCCCAAAAAATGATAGTTCCTTTCCAAGAAATCTTGACGCGTCGATTGATTTATGGTTGACTTGGGGCAATAAAAAGGTGAGTCAAACTTCGGACAAATCGAGATATTAAATGTAAAAAGAGAGTGGTAGACTTGCTGTAGCCCGTGGGTTATCGAGCTATTTCCCCATGTCTTTTGGTTGTAAAAGTCGAATTTTCTGATTAGTTTTTCCCGTGGTTTCCTCTTCAGTCGTAGGCGCATTTAAAGGGCGCTCATTGTAAGTTGGGTTCTCACTTTTAAAAATAGACCACCGACTGTGCTATTTTTTTTCATCGTGTCCCATCCCTATTATGAGGGATGAACTCGAACCCATTATATCGTGACCTACAAGATCTTCAAAATGTCCCGCAAAGCTGCGATGTCAGACCAAAAGGACAAATTGGAATGTGACGCTATAGAAAGAATTGTGTCTGGTGTCCTTTGCAGACTTTTACGCAGGCATTTCTAACTGGAGTTTGGTCAGAAAATTTAGAGGTGTGGAAAATTATAGGCTCTAGTGTTCAACAAGAGCGTATCAAATAGGTTGGATTCTGTTTTAATAAAAAAATTGTATTAATGAAATATACGTTGTATATTTATGTCACCTGTAGATGTCAATTGATATTAAATTTATGATATAATGTAAAAAATAATACAGTAGAAACGTAAAACTTATATTTTTTGTGTTGTTTTATTGATGTTATCCATACTATGGAACAGAAAATGCCATTTATTCACCATTTCACATTTTCAAAATAGTAACCACTTTATAATTCAAATGTTAACAAACAAGAGTGTGCAAATATACTTTGGGAACTATAAATAGAGTATTACATATGATTTTTAATTCATTCTTTGCATTTCATTTCGAAGTCTTCAGTATTTTTTGTCGCCAGACCTGCCGCATTGGGTAGGCATACTAATTTGTTGTTGGGTCACAAAATTGTGCTGAGGTACCACACCCCAAGGGGTGGTTGGTTGGCTGAATGTAAATGAGCTCACGCGCGCTCGGGATTCGTGGAAATTTTGCCAGTGCGTCTCGTGTTTTCAGCTAGAATGGACGGCTGATTGTGGCCCCGCCTCTTCTCCCAAACCCATCAGAAACCCGTGGCACGCCTTTGATCGAGCGAGCAAAGCTTTCATCTGATGACAATGCATCACTCCTGTAGAGGACCTTACTCGGAACATGATTACGCGCTGAGATATTACGGACATCCACGAACACCAGGAAATCTGGAGAAACCACCAAAAGAGAGGAGCCGTCGGCATTCACTCGTGTCAGCAAGGGTAACACGGAACGGGTAAATCTGCCACTTATCCCGATCGTGTTCGGGTCTCTTAACGCTTGTATGAAGGTGGCAGGACTAGTATTTCAGAGGCAACTTGACTCTCCCAAAATTATTTTCCCGAATAATTTTCTTTTAATGATTGATTTTATTAAGAAAATACCGTTCCTTAATTGAAAAATCCCTTGCAATGCGGTTCGATCAACTTAGAGTAGTTACTTGGAATACACTGCGAGAAGTTACGAAAAACTAATGGTGATAAAACAGCTCGTACTTTTTTCGCTCGTAATTTCACGCAATATTACGCGAAAAGTACTCAAATTTTCGAAAAAATTGTACGTGGTCTTATTTCAAAATCTATGTTCAAGGATCAGATTTCATTAAGGGAAAAATCTCTGTCTTTAATCTTTTAGTTGTAGGAAGACTCCGAAAACATTTTGAACTTTTGCAATTTTCGAAAAATCTAGGTTTTCAACGAACATGAAATCTGCACCATTCTTTTAAACGTCCTTTACATTATCCAACAGCAAAATTTAATCAAAAATGATGAAGCCATTTTTTTTTTAATTTTGAAATTGTTATAGTGGCTTCATGTAAAGTACCCCTCAAAATTATAATATCGGTTTCAAATTCAAGGGGCAGTGGCATCAGCTAAATCGATTGGGAATACTATTTTGAAGAAAATCGGCTGAACGGTTTAGCCGTAGCGATGTTCACAGACAGACAGACGGACGGATAGACATTCTGCCGTCAATCGATTCTTCGGTATCAAGGCCCCACAAAACATTGATTCTGGCTACAACACATGTTAGAAGATTTTCTTGTAAATTTATTACATGGATTTATCCACTGTTTTGTTATCAGGGCCCTGTAATAAGTTTTTCTGCCAAAAATTCGCCGTTTTTTGCATAGTATTACATAAATTACTCCCTACTGCGTAGCGAGAAAGTAAAAAGAGTGATTTGGGGAGGGGGGTCATGGCCTGTTGCCCCTGCTTGAGGCGGCGCCGCCGGCGGAGGCTAGAGGATCAGCCCAGAGCGCGCGGAGGTGCCCGGTGAGGGCGTGGCCGCGCGGCGGCTACTGGACTTTAAAAAACAAGCGAGGGCGGCGCGCGCGATCCGGCTCCGCACTCACGCAAATTGCGGCCCGGCCACCTGCATGCCGGCGGCAGCGACCTGCGCTGGGCACGGCCGTGGAGGTGGCAGCGGTGAGAGTGGCGGTGGCAGCGGTGAGGGTGGCGGTGGCTGTGCAGCGGTGAGCGGAGGCAGCGCTGCGCCGACTGTAGAGGCGGCAGCGGTGACGGGGCGGTGGAAACGGTGACGGTGGCGGCAGAATCGCTGGCGGTGTGAACGTTGACGGTGACGATGGTAGCGGTATCGGAGACGGTGACCATGGTGACGGTGGTGGTGACATCGGTGACGGTGGCGGTGATGTCAGTGGCGGTGGTTGCGGTGATGGCATCGGTGACAGCAATAACGGTGGCAGCTTTGATTGATTAGTAATTCCTGGCGCGTCAACTGCTAAGGTCATTAGCCTCGTAAGTGTAGTGCATGTTTTCTCCTCGGTAGGTGGCGGTGATCTTCCCCTGCTAGATGGTGATATTCGGCTGCGACCTACCGTAGACTAGCGGGGTTTTTCCTATCCAGGCATCTCCCACTAGTGGGGCATCGCCCGAGCTGCGGAATAAGCTCTAAGCTCCCGACCGATCTCCCGGCATGTGTGGTAGTGTAGTGCATGTTAGTGTTAATGTGTGTGTAGGGGGTGAGAATAGAACAAGGAAGAGGAACGAAAGATCGCTGGCGGTCCGTGGCCCGTTTCTTACGGTACTGCTCTGGAATTCGCCTAATGTCGAAATGAGAAATAATAGAAAGCTACCCATCTGGGCAGCCGGCCGCTAGAGACAGCGACTGAATTCGATCTAGCTGACAAGGTAGAGTCGGAAATCCTATCACCGTCGGGACTTGAACCTATGACCTCCCGGTCAGTGGCACTGCAGTGACATCATTTGACGCCCTGGTACCCGTACGGTGGTAGCGATGTCAGTGGCCATGGTAGTGGTGATGGCGGTGGTGGCAGTGGTGACAATGGTACGTATTGGTAGCGGTGACAACTATGACGTTGACGGTGACAGTAGTGACAGTTGGCGGTGGTTTCATTTTCTGAGGGCACTTGGTGATTATTCACAAGTCTTGCGAATTCCCCTTAAGAAATTCCTTTCCTCTTTGTTTAGGTTATATGCTCATATGGCGAAAACGAGCACATTTGTGACGATAACTTAAATTTCATTCATTTGCTTTGTGAAATTTAAGACACATTGAATGTAAAAAATGATTGGTTTTCACGGATATTGCATCCAATAAAACTGTGCATCGGATACGTGTCGAAGATACAGACTTTAGCAAGGTAGATATAACTTTTGGTGAATCCTGAATGAACGAATAAAGCACGTCATAATGTAAGAAAGGAATTGCGTATATCTTCGTCGAGGCCATTTTTCTTCACACATAAAGGGAATTATGAAATTATTCCACAAAATAAATTACGTTAAATTAATATAATAGTCATGAACCCACAGTATCTCTATCACTTGGGTGGTTAAGAAAACACATTTCTGTATTTATTCACAGTTCTCAGTCATGAACCTAGTGAATTTAACATCAAGGTTCTAAGATATGATTGCGAACCAAAATATGACATCTTTGAAAAAATGTGTAACTAGCGAAATAGGAAGATTTTCTTGTAAATACACGCGAAGTGATGGACCTCATTAGCATCAAGTACAAGAGATGAGACAACGATACAAGGTGTTTTATCGGGACCTTATCGGCCTCCAGTTTCAACCACAGACACGTCATAAGACTTACTGGTGATGATTGGCGGGAAATAAATATGTTTTAAAAGGAAAGTGCGAAAAGGCGTAAAAAACTTCAATTTTACCGAACTTACAAAAGCCTACCGGCCTGACTGTCAATCCCATTGTCCCCACTCCGAAATCTATCAATAAAAAATTTCTTTGTCCTCTCCTCTATTCTTAATGCACACACTTAGATGCATTACACTACCACCCACATGTTGGGTACAGTTAGGAGCTTAGAGCCTTTCCCGGCTCGGACAGTGTCCCGCTGGGGGAAATACCTGAATGGGGAAATACCTCGCAAGCTGATGTATAGGTCACTGCGGATCTCATCATCCACCGGGGGAGGAACACCGCTACCTTCCAGGATATTAATTATTCTCTTCAATAACAGGACTAATGACCACAGCAGTTGACATGCTCGGAAACATGAATTAATTAATCAGTCTTCCATATCGTACGGCCAATCATCTTTCACGAAACTAACTCACAAGAGAAGCCAACCACTGCAGCGTATTATGGTCTCTGTGGGTAACGAAGAGCTGACAGTCTATAACACCTTCCACACTAGCGGTAGAATGTGAAAAATTGGGGATGCTTTCATTCAAGGAATGTAAAACTGATTTGTGAATAAACATTGGTGCGAACTATACTAACGTTTTCACTACTTTGTATCCAATCCTTGTTTAACTAACAGTGGAATAATAAATACTTAAATTACTTCATTTCCTCAAAGCCTTTACATCACCCAAATTATGCATTTCTTAAGACTTAAACGAGAAAATATTTGTGTGCGTCACGCATACTGATGTTGACGATGTTTACAGCTCCTTGTCCTGCTGTTCACACCACAGACTGGTGGATTTCTTTTTGAGGGACACAAACCTTTCAAATTCTTAAAATGTTTGCGATTGAATAATTTTTTATAATGCTACCTCTTGTATTATTATTGAGGTTTCATTTTTCCCATAAGTACTCTTACTTTTGGCGATCTAGACACAGACTCAGCATAGTACGAGTAGAGAATTTCGGCGTGCAATATCATAATTGATTTCTTTCTTAATAGACAAGCGATGCTTTTTATCGGCCCAAAAAGCCTCTCCTTCGTAGATTACTTGGCATCAAAATTCAATTTAGAAAACCTTTCTCTAAGAAAGTGAACATAAATTATAGGAAAACCTCAAATAATAAACTGTTATGAATTTTAAAACTCATCATTTTGTGAAATGTATTAAACCCTATAATTAAATTTTATTACAAACAAATATGATTTTAATTATGATGTTTGGATAGAGATTGATTTTAATAAGACAGTCGCTTTGGATGAATGACCCATTATACCTTTAATACAAGGTCCCAAGGTGCTTATTTCGTGTAAAATAAACATACGGTCCGATGTATTCAATTTGTTCCTTGATTTTAGTGGGGCTATGTAAATAGGAATCCGAACCCGCCTCCAGAAGTTATTCATTAAGGCAAGAAAAAGTTCGGAAAATTTATGTTCCTGGAAGGTCGTGATCTTTCATTTACAACACATAATATATTTTGTACACATTTTTACCTCAATTTTCCAATACTAAGGTTTGTTTACCGGAACATTTAGAACATTTTTATATATTGAAGCGCTGAAATCGTTGTTCAAAAGCAAGTACTGTAATGTGAACCTCGCTTAACGTGCCACAGTTTAAGAAGCCCTAATGCAGAGACTCCTCCCAGGGAATTACTGTGTGTGCTCACCGCAGCGCTTCAGCATTTCCAACTCCCAGTGGCGCAGTTTAAAAGTTTGCAGCCACAGACGGGAGAATACATGCGACTCTTTTCCGCAAAGTTCTGTCGCGCTAATGGCGGCGATTTCTTTGTTTCAATCGCTTAACAAAATAAATAGATATATTGTTTATTTTCTTACAGCTAAATTAAGAATATAATGAAGAATAAATAAAGAAGTTAATGGACTAAAAATAAACGTGAGTCAAAATACATGACTTTCATAGATGTCACATACTAATGTTTTGTTTCTCCTGTTTCTCGTAGAAACTTGCTAGGAAAGTAACATATGACTGTAACGTACTTGGAAGTGACTGCAATATATGACTAACATATTGGACAATATCCAGGCCAATTAATACAAAACTCTGTTTTAGCGCAAATACATTGTGATAGAATTTGTCTATTTTACGAACCTTATTGAAAATCTTAATTTCCTTTCAATTTAAAAATGTTGTGTGAATTCCTTATTTATGAGTCACACGGAGTGGTGTTCTCCCCAAACTCCATTTCCGCTAGTTAGAAGTCTCGAATCTTCCATATGTATGATCGATAACGAGAAGCAGAGGGGGAAGCCGTTAATTGGTCGGTACGGATCGTTTCGGAATCATAATTATCTAATTATCATACATTACCGTGAAATAGCATCAATTCATGCATATGTCTCTGGAATTAATATGATAAACGCCCCGAGGGTCTGGTGTTAATTCAATCATCATATGGCTAGATTAAAGTGATGCAAAGTAATCACTATAGACACAATAATAATCGCCCTGAAATGAACAAATTTAATAAATGCTAACAACAGGTCAACTCAACAAAAGGTAATTAAAATTATGCTATGATTTATGCATGGAAAAGATAGCAGAGAATAGTGCTTATTTACAATGAAACATCAACAACAGAAATCGAAACTTCAAACGACTTCCGGCCTGGTAACTCTTCACGTGATGTATCTGCAATGTATAGAGACTATAGTGGTGAGTAGTTGAATATCAATTAAGTCTATGGAATAAATATACTCTTACAAGAAAAATTCTCATAGCAGAATTGCGATAAAATGTTTTATATAGCTGTCTATGAAGTAACGAGTAAACACTAATAACTATAACCAGCTGATGAGATAATTTAGCCTCACGTTCGCCGAAATGAAACCTTCAAGATAAAATGATGTTTCAGGAGTCGTTACGACGTATGTGAAAACATTATACGTTCGTGGTGTTTCATTGTCTTGGCAATTTTGAATATTTTTCTTTTGCCTTATGTCCAACACGCCGTTTTAGCCGAATTACGTATTACATGTCATTAACTGATGACATCCCATATTATTCATTTAAGTATATGAAACGCTAGGAGAAAAATAGTACACTAAAGAAAGGAGTAGTAGCTATTACATTTAATAAACATGTGCACGATTATGTGTGGTCAGGAAGTTGAACTTCTGTCTAAGTACTTTATGAGCAAGAGCAAAATCAACATTTAGAATAACTGTGTTTTTACTGTACTTTGGTCATTCCCTTTGACCCGTACTCACTTTTAGCGAACAGTAACTACGTTGTAAATGCCATAACTTCAAAAGCTCAAAGCAAGTAGCCCATGATATTCTACGGTAAGCCTTTAAGCCGCAAAGCTGCGTAAGTTTTGCGAGTTGAGGATTTTCTTAGAATTACAAGAAACCACTTGTAACTTCTTTGAGACTTACGACCCCCCGACTTACGACATATAATGGAGGCTTCATTTTACTTCTAGGAATAAAAGATAAGGAGTTTTGTTTCACCGAGAAAAAACCATTCATACCCCCATGAAAGTGCTTATCAAAATTAAAAATGAATTTTAAAATCTGCCATTTCACAACTAATGAATTTATATTAGAAGGGAAGTTTCGTTGCGTGCATACATAAACCTCCACTAAGTGCACCTACAAAAAGGGAGAATTAATCTTTCACGTTTCGAGTAGAGCGCGTTCTCCAAAATTTACAACAATTTACTAGTAACATAATTAGAAAAGTCCTAATCTGCGATACTAAATGGGTATATTGAAAATGCATTATTTCATAAGTTATGTTTCTGTTTTTTAACATTTAGTCTGGGGAATAATAGATCAATTACGTCAATGTTAATAAGCAGTAGTTATAAACCTCAAATTCGATACTTTGTTACTTGAAATACTGCTGCCAAAAACAGGCAACTACAATTTTATAATCTCTCAAATGTTTAGTTGAAATGAAATTTTAAACGACTCTTCACTTAAACTTCGGAGAGCACACGTTCAGCTTCTGTGGAAATTTATTTAAACAGTTTTCAGTCTTTGAAAATTAACTATATAACTGAAACTTTTATGAAATATTAGACTACTGTACGGCGACATATAAAATTACGATAACGATTTTCTCGAATACTAATTTTTTTCCCTTTTTTAATCATTTTTTCCATCACTCGCATCATCGGGCCCCTGGACTTGCGGGACCCTGGGCGATCGCCCAATCTGCCCATACCTAGCACCAGCACTGCCCATAAGTGGACACGCTATAACTCTGGAGAAAGCGGTATCCCCTGCGCTAGAACGTGCCATCCACGCCGAAGCGCAGGTCGCCTTGCGGAGGGGAAGGTGTGTTTCCTTCCAAGCAACGCTACATCCGGGACCAGCTAAAAGCTCCCGACGGGTCTGTGGTAGTAAATGAAGTAAGTGAAGGTCACACGTAACGTACGTGACACACGTAAGTGAAAGTGTAAGTGTATGTACGGGAAGAGGAAGGGACAAATATAAGAAAAGAGCGCATACGGTCCGTGGCCAGTTGTTGGGATACTGCTCCGGCATTCGACAATATTGTTCTGAGAAATCACGGAAAACTATCTATTATAGCAGAAAGCTGCTAATCCTGGCACCGCCTGAATCCAACCTAGTTATTTTTCTAGGGTAAAAGGGGGGACGGAGCTCGAACACTGAGAACCTACAGATCAGAAACACTACAGTGGCAAGAGTTGCAGCCCTGAACAATATTTCCCGTTGGAGCGCGGGGCGCGGGGATGGGGAGCAGGGAGCAGGGAGCAGGGAGCAGGGAGCAGGGAGCAGGGAGCAGGGAGCAGGGAGCAGGGAGCAGGGAGCAGGGAGCAGGGAGCAGGGAGCAGGGAGCAGGGAGCAGGGAGCAGGGAGCAGGGAGCAGGGAGCAGGGAGCAGGGAGCAGGGAGCAGGGAGCGGCGAGCGGGGAGCGGGGAGTGGGGAGCGGGGAGCGGGCAGCGGGGGATGGGGCGTGGGGCATGGGGCGCGGGGTGCTGGATGTTGAGTGCTGGGCGCGAGGCTGGGGGCTGGGAGCGCGGGCGCCGTGAGCAGGGCGGGGGGAGCGGGGCGCGGGGCGAGGCTCCGGGGGCGAGACAGCCGTAAGGGGCGACGTCCGTGGGCGATGAGTGGCGACGTCGCGAAACTACGTGCTGATGGGCCACGTGTGGGTTGGGCAGCCCCCTGTGACGCCTGGGCACAATGTACGACGTCGCGTTTGGAAGGTGCGGAAGAACCAGATTGGCGACCGAGATATCAGGAGCATGGTTACGTCAAAGAGAGAAAACACGATAGTGGTTGTGAGGTTGAAGGAGAACATCGCGATTAACTTAATGCGGTTTTGCAGTGTTGAATAGGAGCTCCAACCTTTAAGTCTTTCACGTTTTTTTCTTTAACCTGAGTAGTCGCGTTGGTTCGGATGTGTAGTGCCCAAGCGTCTACTTTTGTGGTAAGGTTTAAATTTTAATTGGAATGTAAATTCTATCAAACCGTCGACTTTTTGTCAAGTTCTATGAATTATATTTCTATGATCCCAGTGTCCGTCAATCTGAAATCATGACAGGTCAAACTTTAAGAACGGCTCAAGATGCTGGAAAACAGCCTTGAGAAGATCTATATTATTAATATTATAACTAAACGTGAAATGGTAAACGAACCACTCTAATCTTCACTTTGTTCTGAGACTGCTGCTAACACCACAAGCAATGTCAGCTAAGGGGGCTTCAATTCAGTTCTCTCGTATTTGGATGCCATTATTATATGAAGATATATTTTGTAATTCGCTTTATAGTACGTACTAAAACATTTGTATTGTATTGATTGGTAAAGTAGAAAACCACCCCGCTGATCATCATGATCATCATGATGTGAGAGCGAGATGACATGCACTTTTAGAATTAACTTAATTCTCAATGCGGTTGATCCGGGGCAGAGGTTGAGAATGATGAGATGAGCGGAGGCGGAGCTGCGCATTACGGGACATCATGAACGCTTACAATCCGAACTGAAAACTTAGGGGATTAGAGAGAGCGAAATGATGTGCAGAAGTGCATCAACGCGCTCTGCAGCAAAAACACCATTAATGTTCACATTCGGTGATTCACGGCAGGTCCGGGAGTAACATAACGAAAGACTGGAAATGCGTGCATGTTGTAGTCTCGCCTTCGTGAGCAGGTGATTAAGACTAGGCGAAAAACAAGATGAGCGGTTGGGTTGCAATGCATTCTTCTGCCTCACCGACATTTACAAGCTTACGCTGTGATTGATAGGATAGACGAACTTGAGATGATGAGTGGGTGTAGTGCTACCAAAGTTTACATCACGAGAGGGTGATCCACAGCAGAGACATCGTCGTGGCAACGAGTAGATGCAGTGACGTAACCTCTGCAGTTTTATCATCGGTTACACTATGAGTGGACTATTCGGAGCAGAGGGAACGTCGCAGTAACAAGCGAGTGTAATGTTAAGTACCCTGCAGTTTCATAATCGATTAAACTACGAACGCACGGTCTATCGCAAAGATGGTGACGTGATGATGAGCAGATGCGCTTCTGTGCACTCTGCAGTCTCACCACCTTCGGAGCCCTGAGCGGGTGATACAGCGCGGAGAAGCAGGCTGGACGAACTGGTGTAATGCCACACACTCAGCATCCTAGTTCGCGTTCCAAAGAAGAGCTCGCCGCCAGAGTCACGGACGTGATAATTGGGCGCAGTGAGGAGTACGCTGCAGCCTCACCATCCTTGCGACCACTCTACGAGCGGGTCATTTAGGTCAGAGCGAGCGGTCGTGATGAGCGGGTGCAGTGCCGTGCACACTGCAGCCTCATCATCGTTTTACTCAACGAGCGGGTCATTCATGGCAGACTGGCGGTCGTGATGATGAGCGAGTCAGGGCCGTGCACACTGCAGCCTCACCATCGTTTTACTCTACGAACGGGTCATCCAGGGCAGAACGGGCGAACGTGATCATCGGGTGCAGTGTCGTGCACACCGCAGCCTCACCATCGTTTTACTCTACGAACGGGTCATTCAGGGCAGACTGGCGGTCGTGATGATGAGCGAGGCAGGGCCGTGGCCGGGCGGGTGAGTGGGTCGGGCGTCCGGCTGGAGGCGTGGGCGGGAGCGGCTGCACGGCCGGTCCCGCATGGGCTGAAGGCAGTGGCGCGGGGAAGGGCGGGGAGGGGAGAGGACGGGGTGTCGGCGGCTGGGCGGAAGGGCGTTGTGAGTACGAGTGCTGCAGTCATTTTAAGACGCGCCAAGCGGGGGGAGAGGAAGGAGGAGAAGGATTTGTGCGTATAGGGTCACCGACACTCAGCGTTTACTTCCGCCTGCCGCCAGTTGCTCTTTCAGTCTCCACCAACTTACCCCGTACGATCTCGGCATTGTTGTATTGTCGTGCTTTCGACTGTCCCTGATATATCTATCACCATCTCCTTCTACATAATGGCACTGTTGCAACCCCAGAAAATGAGTTGTAATGGGCATATATCTTATACTTGTTCGAAACCCCTGACAGACAATGCTGTCGAAAAAAACTTTATAACCCTTTCAACAACAATAACAACAACCACCGATTTTTCCCTTCCTTTCTGTCTTCCAATATCTTATGTTTTTCTCCAATCCTCCGTCAATCAAGGTAACTTGACTACAATGTTACTGACTGAGAAGTAAGAATGCGAATACAATAATATAAATTTTGAGATGAAGGCAAATTCACCCGAACAGTATGTCGAAGGCAGCAACAGACGGCTAGTTAAATCTCTCTGGTCGTTGGCCGTCTGATTGCACCTCCACTGCTCATTCATCTCCCAGCTCTTCCTTGTCGTAACGCGGCGAGGAGGCGACATTCTTTGGACAAGCAAGCGTCACAACCCACTCTCTGTAGGGTTAAATCCAGATGCGCAAAGATGTTCGAGTTATGGGCAACCATAAACCCGAATGAGAAAATTAGGAACCAATGGATTTCGTAGTCATCCTCTACCTTTGTTGGAGAGGATTTCACCTGAAAAAGAGTTTCGTACGCAGGACTTCAGAGACAGGGTTTCATTCCTGACAGTTTTAAAGCAAAGGTTTCTGATTATCCAAACGGGAAAGACAGTACGGGAAAAACTGGCAAGTCGTTGGAGCGTGTGTAGATGTCTTAAGCCTGATCGGAAAAGGGGTTACGCCCTTTTAGATCAGGAGACGCCAGGTTTCGTTCATGACATTTTTTATCCGCAAGGTTCTGGTCCCCAGAAACGAACGGATAAAATTGTAAGCCGTAAACTGACATGTTTCGAGAGCGTATACAACACCTGACGCACCGCCTTACCGCTTTGTTCCTGGCGTCCTGCGCCACTCCACTAGCGTGGCTAGGCCAGCAGAATAGGTCAACAATAATTCCGAAGAAAATCCCACATTTCGCTCATGCCATCTTTTAATCACGTAGTCCGAGACACCAGACCTGAACAGGTAAAACCAGATCCGAGGTTTCTCGCATGACATTCTTTAGCCACATGGTTCTGGCCCGTAGACCCGAACGGTGCCTTAACCCGACGTGCATATGGAGTACGTGCGGGCCCTGGCGCGCCGCCACACCGGAGTGCCAGGCGTCCTGCGACTGTACTAGCGTCGCTTATAGACCAACAGAATATGTCAACAGTATTTCCGAAGAAGATCCAAGGTTTCGGTCAACTCGAACGGGTAAAACCAATTCCCACTTTCCGCGCATGAAATTCTTTAGCCACATGGTTCTGGCTCGCAGACCCGAACGGGTAAAGCTACGTGCCCTAACCCGACGTGTATACGGAGTACGTGCGGGCCCTGGCGCGCCGCCACCAGGCGTCCTCAGTGCCAGGCGTCGCTGCCCTGGCGTGGCCGCCTCGCGTCTGAACCAGCCGCCCGCGCGCAACGCCGCCCACTCGCGCCGCCGGGATTTATCTGCCTGTCCTTCCCGCGCGGGTTTTTGCCCTCGTGGCCACGTGGGCCGGCCGATAAGGAGAGGTGGCCGTCTTCCGGTCCCAAACGAGATTTTGGGAATGATTCAGGTCCATGCCCCCCCGTTACACGAGTTATTTGCATTTACGCTACGTTCGCGATTTGTTTACGTTAGTTCTCGCTACAGATGTTTACGTCTACTTTGAGGGCCGTAATTTTTTATGGGTTTTTCTTCCGTGAAAAAGGTTTCATTGAAGAGCGCCCCCAAAACGGTGGCGCGGAATCCGAATTTTAATTCATTTGCCTATTCCACGAACTGACTGATTGTGTTTATATTTTTGTCCAGTTATCATTTTGCACATATTACCTGCTAAATATTTTTTGAAAATATCTTAAACGTTCATCACAATTACATCTATTGTAAGTACACGTATAGAACGTCCCATAATTAGTGTATCCCCAAAAACACAAAATTTTACTGCCGGCTAAGAAAGAAATTGTTTCTTCCCAACACCGGGAATCGTAATCAATGAGTGAAGTAATTACCATAGTTAACCATCTGCGATTTATTCATTAAAATTAGTGTCAAAAATCGCACGTGGTTTTGTGAATGTATTAGCCATGAGTTGTAAAATTAATTAAATGAAATACATTTTATTTTATGTTATAATGTTAATAATCTGTGCTTTATTATTATTATTACATTTTAAAAGTTTTTTTCTGAAGATATCCGCCCACAGACACTTCTTACCTCAAACAATCATCAATCTTCTACGCATTTATTCCTCGTTGTTGTACTCGAAAGATGAATACACAACACATTTTAGATAGGATGCTAACTGTAATAACATGTAGAATAAAAAAGTTAGAATATTTCTTTTAAAGAAATACGAGATTGGATTCTTTTATCAAGCGAAATTGAAGACCAGTTTAGATCGGCAAGCAGTTATGAAAAAATAGAAATACTTTTCATATGTTAATCATAAAAGAAAAAGAAGAACACCGAATGACTGAAAGAGAACTGTTGATACAATTGTGAAAATAACAAAAGCGACCAGTGTGCTCCGTCAACAGAATCTGAACATTCATTGTGGAGCCTAACCTACGGCAAGCGAGTAAATTGGAGCGCTGGTAGCGCGAGCAACTCGCAAGTGGAGGGGCGTGGAAAGTTGAAGCAAGTGGAAAGAGCGTACGGCGAGTACGATGACCTTCCTTAGCTGACCAATGACCGTCTTCGTGACAATGACCACGATATTCATAAGCGTCGAGAGGCAGATGCACTGCTTTCATGGTAATTTCACGAGCGACGATATGAATGCACGTTCGTTCTGTAGTCGCAGTACATGAGAACCGGATTCGTCATCGGTCATCAAATGAAAATGCCCTGGCAATTGCGACTTGAGAAGTACCGTATTCTCGGTGTATCGCATTGATCTCACAGATCTTATATCGTAATATCTTATATCGTAAATTGATCCCGGTTCGAACGGTAATGACCGTTTAGACGAATCATGAAGTTCCTTTAATAAAAATATGACAGATAAATGTTCCCTGTGTGTTTACGTCATGCAAAAACGTCTTATAACGATCAGATGTCAACAGAATCTATTCGCAATTTCTTGCAAAAAATTGCAAACATCGGAGCTTGCCTACCAC
Source organism: Teleogryllus occipitalis (assembly GCA_011170035.1). Classification (NCBI taxonomy): domain Eukaryota; kingdom Metazoa; phylum Arthropoda; class Insecta; order Orthoptera; family Gryllidae; genus Teleogryllus; species Teleogryllus occipitalis. Next base: position 610,649 of record BLKR01000162.1, on the reverse strand, counting down.
CATTTATTTGGCCTCCGTGCACACCAGCCCGCATAAATCAGAGCACCCATTTCGCAGGAGATACAAACCAACGACGACAACAAATACTTACCAGGAAGTTCACAGCTTAACGACCTGCACTAAATATTCAATGTGAAAAAAAACTTGCACGTGAATGTCGTTCATATTCTGCCAACTGTATTTCCGGCAACCGCGAAATGTAATCATTTCATTACCGACAATAGTAATTGCATTAAATATAGACCTATTGAGACGATTATAATTTAGTCCCATTTGTCAATAATAGTTGTAGGGTACGAAATGAAGACAGGGTTTTTTTTGTTTAACGCCCTAACCGACTGCGATAGCGTACGCAATCCTTCCGTCCCCATCCTAATATCATTCTTATTCTTAGGGTAGAGATTGACCGTTGCCCTTCATATGGCTCATCCTCATGACAGTGAAGAAAACTGTAATTGAAGTCGTTGAAATCCAGGAATTAACAGGTTAATACACAATGTTTAGTGGATGGTATAGTTGCTTACTTGCACGATAACAAGTACACTATCTGCATTAGTAATTTAAAATACATACGTATACCAGCGGAAAACTAAGAATCATCCAGTCTAGTGATAGGTGGCAATAGTTTGCTAAATACACAGGAACTGGAAAAACATAAAAACAATGAAACGGTTTCTATTTTGTCTGAAAAAAAGTGCAAAGATATTATGTTAATCCACAATTTTTCATACCTGTTTTGCAATTATATTCTCATATTCAGTGACTCACCACTTATGGCATAGCTGATGTCATGCAATAAGACACAATGAAGCTTCGGTATTCACGGGTGCCGTTTCAGATCAGACGATTTTTGTTGCTGCAGTCCCCAATTTTCCACACATTTGAAAGCAGAATTTAATATTATTCGCAAATCTCCAAGAAGAGACACATATTCAAGAGACAGCGACGAGTTGTGAGCTTCATGAGTAATTAATTGTTTCTCAAGGTGCGATCACCGGAACAATAATACTCACTCATTATATATAGCAAATGTATTCTTCAAACATAAACATCTCATGCTAACTACATATCTTACTCTTCACAACATAGCAAATGTATAGTAATATGAACTTACATTTATTCATAAAATGTCCCAGTGTGCACTCTTACATCCTTTCCTGACAAGCAATATTCCACCTTGCCAGAACCAGCTTTAAGACCAAGTTTTATGACCGAAGTCGAAATATTGTAATTCTTCGCAAATCATACGCTTTGCATCGAAACTCGTCTCAAAAAGAACGACGGCGTAATTTACGACCATGCAATTAAATCCAACGTACAGAACAGACAATATTCCGCCATCTATTCTTAGCACGCCCGCCGGACACGGTGACCCGGCAATTTGCTGGATTTCTACGCTGCTTCTCAGCGGGGAGCAATCTGAGCAAGCGCTCGTGCGCCGGGGAAAATAATTTGGAGTGCGCTCGCCGTAACCCAGGGAGCGCCCTCGTAAAAGTAGTTCCAAGTGCGCGCGAGACCGCCCGACATCCCCCCCCCTCGCCCTGCACGGCTTTTCCCCGTCCCCGCCCGACCCCTGCCGCCACAGGCGGAGCTAGATTTTGCGACGCTCGGGACAATATTGAAGATGTTACCCTCCCGCCAACTTCAATATAAAAATGTAAACTTTACAACAACATATAAATGTCTATATTTTTGCGTAGTTAAAATGCGCGTTTACCTCTACCCTTAAGATAGTTTAATGATTGTTTAGTCCCAAGAGTTTTTAAAAGCAAATTTAATTATTTAGGGAGACACTTTGTATATTTTCAATATCTAAAATCAAACTTTATAATTCTGAAATCAGTTTTGCAATAAGAATTATTAAAACACAAGTGCTCTAAAAATCCATGATCTTTATTAACAACTGTCATTGGTTTTGCAAAAAGTATAATTGAAACTGATGGCCTTCATAATTCATGACAAGTGTAGATAGTGATTGTGATCACGATCTAAGACGTAAGGGGAAATAGTGTACATAAATTAGATAAAACAACAATAACATTAAGTATCTCAGGTTTTCGGAACTTATATTTCAAGCTACAATATAAGCAAAGTAATACAAATACTCTGTGCAAAATAAATTATAAACTATTAACATCAACTTCAGTATATCTTTCCCAGGATAAATATTTCAATGTAATTGGTTATGTTTAGAAGAAAATTATAGTACACTTATTAAATTATAGTACACAGTGGATGCAACATTGTACAATATTGCCGTTGTAACATCTTGTTACAAAATTCCATCAGTTATAAAATGAGACAGTTAGGCCTCGATTGATAAACCCCCCATCTCTTATTGTAATACGATAATTTATGACGCCTTTTACGTAGTAAATAAGTATTAACTCTCAAGAGAAGTTAGAACAGTTTCACCATTAAACAAAAACAACTTCCTTCATATTGAATAGGATTTTTACTTGATTCACTTGATTCTAATTTTAAGATTACGATACTGAAATTTCTGCAAGTTGGGGCTGAATGAAATTCACCTCTTGTACTTCTCAAATGTAACACTCCAATCTACCGGGAAGACATTGCCGACTATCAAAGTCAAGTTATTTGATTCTTTCTTAATTGAATTGAATTTCATTGCAGGGTAAAGTTTCTCACTCGAAATTTGTGAGTACAACATCCATACTACAAGGGATTAAATACAAGGACCAATGAATATTTTTTCCTAAATCTTAAAACTGTAGTATATGCTAGTTGTACAGGTAACTATTATTTCTTAATCAATCATATCACATCCATCTAATGGGGAGCGGAAGCTCAGTGCATGATCTGATGTCACTGCAGCGCCTCTGACCGGGAGGTCCTACGTTCGAGTCCTGACGGCGGCAGGATTTTCGACACTGACTTTTCAACTAGGTCGAATTCAGTCGCTGTCTGGAGGAGAATTCTAGCAGTCGGTTGCTCTGATCGGTAGTTTTCAGTGGTTTCTCCGATCAACACCAGGCGAATGTCGGAGCAGTACCCTAACGAACGGGTCACGAACCGCGCGTGATCTCTCCTTCCTCTTCCTTGTCCTATCCTTTACCCTCACACACACACACGTACACTATCATGCACTACACTACCACATATTTCGGGAGACCAGTCTGGAGCTTACAGCTTGTCCCGACTAGGGCGGTGCCCCGCTGGTGGGAGAGTCCTGGTTAGGGGGAAACCCCACTAGCCGACGGTAGGTCGGCGCCGGATCTCACCATCCAGCGGGAAAAGATCACCGCCATCTCCCGAGAAAAATGCGCCACACTTATGGGACTAACGACCAAAGCAATTGACGCGTCCGAAAACACGAAAAAATCAATCACATCCAAAACCGTTGCCTAACGAACGATGCTTCCTCGAACCACAACTTTTTCTCGGTCAGTTATCTTGTCCTTATTTTAATATACAGTGAACGGTAACCTTTTACAGAATTGATTATTGTATTCTTAAAACGCAGATAAAAAGATTGCATTGAAATCGTAATAAGTCATTAATATCTGGATAAGTAACAATAACACAATTGTAGCGACTTCTTACAAGAGGTAGTACACGTGAAGCAGAGTTTGATTTGAATTTCTATAAAACAGTGTTTGCGCATCTATAATGTGTATATATTTATTTACTAACGTAGTTCTAACATGACGATTTCTACATAACCTAAAATAAGACATATATTGAAAACAAAACAAACAACTATGCTTAGATTATGTTATGCTATGTCGAGATTGTAGGCTAAATTGATCGACATTAGAAATTCAATGTTGCCTTCCCATATAATAATCAGTAAAAATAATTAATTGTTAGCAAACAACTCCTGTTATCATATAGTGTTTAAGAACATGAAATAACTAGTTACTATAAGAAACCTGCAATTTTTTCGCACTCAGTCATCAAATAAGTATAAATAAATCACAATTATTACAAGACATATGAAGAATTTCTACGCAGTCTTACAAATAAGGTCTTATAATTAGTTGTAACATATCACGTAATTCTGAACCAGTCACCCCTTTTGTAGAAACATAGGGACTTCCAAGCTCTAGTACGTAGAGGTTAAGAGTACCAAAGACAAAGATCTGGAATGAAATGTGGTTTTATTTCAATTAAGCGCCACAGAGCTGCTCAGAGCAGCCTTTGTTCCACGTCGCAGGAGCTTTCGCTGCATTCGTTATAGATTAACGTGGCTTCGCTCCTGCGGCTCCCTGTAGACTCGCTCTTCACTTTGATCTAATTAAACGATCTTCACACTTTTTAAGGAGGGATCACATAAAATATTCTGAAAGGAATGGGAGTCCATAAAACGTGTGTAATTTTTTTCAATTACACGACTTCAATCCATTTGCATGTAAGAACAAGTATTTTTTTACGAGTCTGTTGCAGCGTGAAAGATTGAGAATATAGGTTGGTAGTGAAATTTATGAGACAATTATGTTTTTTGTAATAAAATACACGGGGTTATTTTTGGCCAACTTAGGTTTTTTCAATTTCTCAGGCGTCATTTTATTCACAAATCTATTTTTTAAATGATTCAAAATCTTGATCAAGATTGATTCTGTCCATGCAACTATTTTGAATTTAACCTCAAAAGCTTATCTTTATTGATCTCTCAAAAGCTCAGCTGAAAGGACTGACTTCATTCGATTGATCTGAAGTTGAATTCAGCTTTTATACGCATAAAATTAATGTTAAGGTAAAATTGACAAGCAAAGACCGTTTGTGAGGTGAACACATTACATTTATTTGATACAATAAATTTTAAAATAAGTGACCAACAGAAAGAGAAGTGAAATGTTCACAATGACAGAAACATCAAAGCAAGACATACAAACGAAAAAAACAACAACAACGAATACTGCTATTGGAAAAAAGAGAAACTATTTGTAGCTGATTTCTATAAGCTAGCTGGACGGCCGGTAAAATTACTTTGGTGGACCGTATGTGCTCCCATTAATGCTCAGCGTGCCCATTTGAGGAAGCACATTTCTGGTCAACGCAAATTTGCTTCTTTTGCAATAATTTGCGAATTTTATGACTTCAACAGACGTAGGCATCCTAAACGTCACACTTAATTAGGTTTTCTCATTCCTGACGTTGGTACGAATCTTCATCTAAAACTGCGTTTAGGTGCTCCATAAAAATATCCATATTTATCTAAATAATCTAACTCTACCTGACCGAATGATTAGGGACTAGAGATTTCAGTCAAAAGGGAGCGAGTGAATATAGTGAATGCTGGGCCATTGCAACTGCACGTTGCTATTGCAACCGAGCCGTTATACCCCCAGTAACCTTCGAATTTCGCCGTAATAATAATATTTGTTGTGTTTCTTAGTTTAGAAATATTATTAAAATTCTGTAATCTTTTCATAATTCAACTTAAACGAAACAATGTGCCTATGAAAAATACGTGGAAAACGTACGGCAATGATCTCAAAAGAAATCCTCACATGACAACTCTAAGTAGGAAAGAATGGTAAGTGTTGTGTGTGTGTGTGTGTGTGTGCGTGTGTGTGCGTGTGTGTGTGTGTGTGTGTGTGTGTGTGTGTGTGTATGTTTGTGGGTGTTTATTTCAACGAGGTGTACCGCGGTGTTTCTAGTGAGCTTCTCAATTTTGGAGACAGGTTCGTCTTTCAAGGATCTTGTTTTTAAGAATGACAAAGAATGTGGCCCATAGTATCGTTCCAGACACCCTTACTAATGTTGACTAGAGAGAATAACTGGATAGACGTCCTACTTCATCTCCACATGGGATCGATATTTGAGCTTTGAACTAGCTCAAAATTGAAACTGAAAATGTGATGTGAGCATTTTCCTACTTTGAAGGTCGGCTTTGCGCATCTGACTGATCAAGTTTTAATGTGATGACAGTTTTCATCAAAGAATTGAATGACAATTAAATTGATGACGACAATTTTCATCAACAATTCTTGAACATGGAATGTCGCTCTTTTTCACTAGACAGGAAACCACCACTTAATACTAAATGCTATTCTGTGAATAACATATTCTTACCATTTACTTTGAGATAACGCTTGTAAATTATTTATAAAACGTCCACATAAATTCCTTCCTAACAGTTGTGTTTGAATATTACATCGCGTCCCACATAAACGCTAAATGTGGGCGATAACGAGTGAAGAAAATGCATCTAATTTTCAGTGCTCAAAAGCTTTGCCGATATTCATGGCAGGTTCAACGATATACCATCTCCATTAGGCAGTTAATTGGCAAACAGATTTGTCGTTTAGAGATTACTTGAATTTACTGAGAGGTACCTGAGTGTTAGTGCGGAAATATTTCTGGTAACATATATCAAAAGAATTTTTCCTTAAAAAAAAATCGATTTGAGTTCACCATTATTTATTTGAGTAGTAATTAAAGTCACATTATTGGCAACATCTCAGCATCACTCAAAGGGTATTTTGAAAAATGCTACGCAATAGATTTATCATAATTAGGGAGCGGATTTTAATAAAATGTCATTTTTTCTTCAAGAAGTAGGAGTAGTTTCGCTAACCACCCAGGAACTTCGGAAAAGTACAAAAATAATGAAACAATTTCGACTTTGTAATACACAAATATTTTATCTTTTTCCGGCTGTCGTTACTGCGCGTGCTGACTGAATTCTCGTACTCTGTGCATCTGTGCTTATGTCACAGCTAACATCATGCGACAGAAAGGCTCCAAAGAGGCTACCTCCTTAAATTATATTTGAAATTCGCATTTGCGTTATGGATCGGGAACATTTTTGATACTTTTGGTTTGTAAATAATTACTATACTGTCTTTCCGTATAAACTATACTATGTACTCAACAATTTGGTGTTTAATATGGTTTGGTATTCCCATAAAATCAATATGCGGTTGCGACTTTCCCTATCTGTGTTTCGTATGAAACAATTAAGCGCGACTATCTTCAGCTACTTATCGAAAAACCTTCCCATCTACGGATCTAAACTAAAATACATCCCCTCAAAACACAGAGTCTATTTTAATTCAAAATTCCAACTACTACATTAATAAAATCCACATTTACAATTCAAAACTACTATTTAAACAATACCAAGTTGTCAGAATAATCATAAGCTCCCGTCTCACTATCATTTAGATAGTACCCCAGCCTCTGATGAAAATCCGTTCGCACCTCACCAACCGCTTACGTGTGTACGCTTCAATATCCTTTAAGAGACTGCTTCTTTTCTAGAGAAGCAAGGCTTTCAATGCCCTCTCCACGCCTTTTGCATGTAATGGGTTTGAGGCCTTGTCTATCTGCACAGCGCTATGACACCAAGAATGGAATATTACACTTTGTTAATCTGTTGTCCTAACAACGCGTATTCTTTGACTTTCGAGTTTGCAAACAATGCCATTATTACTAACGCTGGATGCAGATTTTAGCATTCAAATTAGACCCAGGTTCTTGGCTTAAAACAGTTGTTCTTGAATAATGGGTGTGCCACTTTCTGGAGAATCATTTTGTGAGGTTTTGTTTAGCATCAGTTAGTTGCCGCAGGTCACTAGTAATAAAACTTTAAATTTCTATGAGTTGATTGTTTACAAATATGTTGTGTATGTAAACTGCATTGTTACGAAAGCAAAATAAATGTTTTCTAGAACATATTTGTGCCCAACATGAGCAAAGTATGGATTCGAAGAAGGCGCTATACGCTCATTGAAATTCATTTGCATTGGAACTTTGACCCCATTCAACCAATCCTGCTGGTTAATAAACAGACCAACTTGGGAAGGAGTCACGACTTCACAGGCAGGCAGAACTCCTACACGTTCATGTATTTACTTACAACTGACAGGAAGAGCGATAACATAAAGTTGCCTTGTTCTGCACATCATTTAAGATGTACGATCTTCACATTGGCACTTTACTACGTTTAGAATACAATACAACTTGAACGAGAGAACACAATTTTTATTCTCGGAAATCGCTTAGATGAGCGTAAGTCTCTTGTCATAATGGCATGGAAAATTAAATTAAATTTTTGGAACGTTATTGGCTCAAAACGAAAAAAGTTAGTATAATACTTTAGTGAACTGACGGTCAAAATGTCGCAAAATTATGTCCGGATAAAAAGTAAAAATTTTTATTGAAGATTTCCATTCAATATCCTATCTCCCATCTCACCACAACTTGGATCGCAGCGGGATTCTACCATGGCCTCAGCGATGATTCTCGAGCAGTCTGACGTCGACCTATTGCCTATAAATAGATGAGACATAAAAGCAAAAAGAATAAATTGAACTCTTAATCTGTTTGTTTTTTGACTTCATATTAATTCGAGTAGTTTTCGCAATTATAAAATTCGAATTAAACAGATTTGATAATGCATTCTGTTAAAATGTGCATAATTATATAAACATTTTGCTACTAAAAATTTAATTTTTTCAAATTGTAGAAGTTTTGAACCATCTAGCTATTCGTATCAATGAGGGATTGCGAATGAATTTGGAGTACAAAGCTTTTAAATAATAATTCACTGATGACCTAAATATTAAATTGTAACATATCACATATCATTTAGTGATATATTCATGATCCTTCACGTTGAAATGAGCTCAGACGAGCTACTTCCAGTCTAATTGAAATAGTACCTGTAAGTAATCGAAGGCAGCCTATTTGCCGCCGAGGAGTTGCAGTGAGAGTAAGTAGCCCAGCCGCCTGCGCGCGCTGCTCGGCCGGGCCATCGTCCGGCGCGCACAAAAGGGCTCCCTCCGTTCGCCACCCGAGGCGCGGGGCGTGTGGTTCTCTGCCGGTCGCACTAACGAGCGTGGGCGCGGGCGAGGCACGCACGGCGCGGCGGCGGGGGCGTAGGCGTGCGTGGGTGAAAGAACGGGCGGGGACGGTCGCGGTGCCAGAGAGACCAGTGGGGCTGTGAGAGCAGCGGGGATGCAGGGGGTGTGGGCGTAGTGGAAGGGGGCAGGCGGTGATGGCTTGGGGAAAGGAGAGGAGGAGGTGTGGGAGGGGCGGGGGAGGAGGGGCAGGGGTGAGGCTGAGATCCAAGGTCGGGAGTGAGGGGGAGGACGAGGGCGAGGGAGGGGACGGGGGAAGAGAGGTGATGGAGCTAGGAAGAGGACGAGGCGAGGGAGGATGCTGGAAGGGAGGGGTTGGGGTGAGGAAGGGGACGAGACCGAGGGGGCGGGGGAGAGAGGGGATGGGAGCTAGGAAATGCACGGGGGCGAGGAAGGGGCGGGGGTGAGGGAGGGGGCAATGACTCTGAAGTGGGGTGGCGGGTTCGGAGGCGACGAATGAAGCGAGACTGAGAGCAGGGAGCGGGGGGCGGGGGCGGGGGCGGGGGCGGGAGCGGGGAGCGGGGGCGGGAGGGGGCGGGAGTGGGGGCGGGAGGGGGCGGGAGAGGGGGCGGGGGCGGGAGCGGGGGCGAGAACGGGGCGGCGTCATGGGCGGGGGAGGGGCGGCGGGGGCGTAGGGGGCGGGGCGGGCGGGCACCTGAGCGCCGGATCTCGAGTTTCTTCGGGTCGCGCGCCCACAAAGGAGGGTGGACGGCGCGGCGCGCTCTCAGCGCAGTTGAGCAGCGGAGGAATGAGGACGCACGCATTACGGGGAGGGGCGGACTGGAAGCCGTGATGCAGAGATCCCCACGAAATTTTGCATTAAGCAGCCTGAAATTAATGAACAGCGAGAACACGTTCTTATTTTTCTTTGGTACTATTGCGGGTTTCCTTACGGCGAAACCTTATCACACTCGATCAGTTTCAGTCGTTATTTTGAGATTGAAAATCGTAACGTATGATTAGAAGAAATTGTACGAGCGTCCATCTCAAATAAATGTCTGAAAATAAGGCTAATACCAAAATGACAGTAGCCAAGATGACATTTAGTTCTATAGTCCCCATTTTAAAACTTTGTCTTGAGATGCGATATCTATAACACTTTTTTGACCATCCCATTTTTGAGTACATGAAACAGGCTGAGAAGAAAAATGAGTAAGGAGAAAATGGGGAATACAAAACGACGAAAATACTGGTGACGTGAATAATGAAGTTCTAGAACTGAAAGAGTATGTATCATAGGAATAGGAAATAGTGAAGGAATGATAGAATGATATTTGATTTGTTTGGCATTTGTTACTTGTTGGCATTTTATCAACATTATGGGCATTGAATGAGTGGTTACTATCATGTAACTGGAAAAACGTTCTTAGAAAGATGAGTATATAAAGGTATTACAGAAAATTGAAAAAGTTGGCTTTGACAGAGAAATTGAGCAAAAAGTATAAAAACAGTTAAAATATCGAAAAAATGGAGAAATAGTGAAATACCGAATTAGATTTTAAAAGAAAATTCAAACTGTCATCCCCCCCCCAAAAGAACCGGGAGCAGTGGCTCAGTGCATCAACCGATGTCACTGTACTGCCTCTGGTCGGAAGGTCCTAGGTTCGAGTCGCGACGGTGGCAGGAGTTTCGACACTAGCTTCTCAATTAGGTCGAATTCAGTCGCAGACTGGAGGAGAATTCTAGCGGCCAGCTGCTCTGATCGGCAGTTTTCCGAGTTTTCTTCGATCAACTCCAGGCGAATACCGGAGAAGTTCCTAACAAACGGGCTGCGGACGATGTTTCCTTCCTTTTCCTTGTCCTATCTTCATCCCT
>BLKR01000161.1:600000-766428 GCA_011170035.1 Teleogryllus occipitalis | reverse complement strand
CCCCGCCCCCGCCCCCGCCCCCACCCCCACCCCCACCCCCGCCCCCGCCCGATATGAATAACAGAGAATTTGCATTTTAACGGTATAAAATATTTCATTTTTGTCACTGCAGTAATACAAGAATAACTCGGGCTGTGGAACTTTTCACATTTAAGGAAATCAAAAACGCCAATTCAACCACTTCCCAGAGAAATAAGATGTGAAAGACGAACAGAGCCTGTATTTCTCCCTTCTGGAAGTAAACGCGCTATTGGATTATAATTCATTGGCGACCTGTTCATTAATTCGTTGGAGCCACAGACGGCGCGCGCGAGGAGGGAGGGTCGAAGGAACAGGACTCGGTTCCTTCCCGGACGAGGTACCGTAGCCCGCGTGTGCAGTGAAATACGCGCCGGCGGAGGTAACGGTTCTCTCCACGAGCCGTAATTTGATAAATGACGCGTACGATGCGAAATGATAGATAACGATCGACGGCTTATTCCTAAGCAACAGTGCATGCACATTGTTTGCCCAACATGTCTGCATTTTCAGCCGTACGACGCATGTGACACATATCTGACTGCCGCGACAGATTAAAATGCAAGGCAGTCGTATTCCCCAGCCTGACGTCCCAGTCGACTCCTTCGTGTGCCGAGAATAAGCAAACAGGTGCAAACATAACGTCGGTGACACAAGTCGTTTATCTCTTTTGAGAACGTTGACCGTTCGAGACTAGAATAAGTTGTGCGAGTTATAATTTGATATATTTTGTATTCTGGTCCTTCGTGGTCGAACGAAAATTTAAGTGCGTGAAACATCAATAAAATTGATACTGAGAGGACTCATCACGCATTTCGTGTGTTCTGCAAATATGTACTTAGAATAACAGGATGCGCGTCTCGACCCCTGATTTAAACTTTCGATGCTTATTCACCTCAGTAAAACAGTGTTTGTACAAAAGGATGAACCTTAAGACGACTAAAACACACTTACTGAAATCTCATACCACTCTCTGCCTCCCTCTGCTCGCCACCCACCGCCCACAAACAGCCACCCACCGCCAGCCGCCCACCACCCACCGCCCACTGCTCGCCACCCACCGCCCACCGCCCACTGCCCACTGCTCACCACCCACCGCCCATTGCCCGCCAACTGTCCATTGCCCAACGTCCACTGCCCGTCAACCATCGCCCACTGCCCACCGCCCTCCATCCACCACCGACCGCACATTGCCCACCGCCCCCACCCACCGCTCACCGCCCACCGCCCACCGCCCACCGCCCACCGCCCACCGCCCACCGCCCACCGCCCACTGCCTACCACCTACCGCAGACCACTCACCGCACACAGTCCACCACCCACCACCCTGTCCGGTACCCACCTGCCACTGCCCACCGCCCACCGCCCACCGCCCACTACTCTTCCTCCGCGCAGCGACCGCCGCCTTCCGCCCACCGACCGCCATCCGCCGCACTCTCCATCCACTGCCCGCCGCTCACCGCTCTCCCGCTCCGCGGCGGCGCGTCGGGCGGGCGGGCGGGCGAGCGGTCGGTTACCTCAGGTATTCGCCTGAAGCCTCGCTCTGATTTCCATGCGCGAGGCAGAGCACCAAGGACGAGCCATCGCGCCGCGTCGGGACGCTGCACTGGGCCGGCACTCGGCGCCGCCGCACCGCGTCGCGCCGTCCTTGCGCACGACGCTGCTCTTCACAAGCGCTGGGGAAGGCCCGCTGGGCGCTCTATTCAAAACTGTGGTGGGCGAACCAGCGAGGGGGAAATTCGGGGACGAAATGATGATTGATTGAATGTTTGATAGTGATTCCGAGCGCGTCAACTACGGAGGTCATTAGTCCCGTTAGTGTAGTGCATGTTGTTTTTTTCTCGGGAGATGGCGGTAATCTTCCCCCGCTGGATGGCGAGATCCGGCGCCGATCTACCGTCGCCTAGTGAGGTTTCCCCCTAACCAGGACTCTCCCACCAGAGAGGCACCGTCCCAGCCGGGACAAGTTCTAACCCCCGACTGGTCTCCAGGCATGTGTGGGAGTGTGGTAGTACTTGTTAGTGTAAATGGATGTGTGAGGGATGAGGATAGGACAAGGAAGAGGAAAGAAAGATCGCGCGTGTTCCTTGGCTCGTTTGTTAGGGTTATTGCTCCAGCATTCGCCTGGTGTTGATCGGAGAAATCACGAAAAAATACTGATTAGAGCAGGCGTCCGCTAGAACTCAACATAGCTGAAAAGCTAGTGTCGAAAATCCTGCCACCGTCAGGACTAAAACCTAGAACTTCAATACACTGCAGTGACATCAATTGATACACTGAGCCATCGCTCCCGGTAGGGACGAATCTAGGAACCATACGGGATATTCCTAACAAAATTAAACGCAAGGAGAAAAGAGCAGATATTACAAGATAATACCTATATATGGCGATAAGTAACACTAGGGAACAAGTACGTAGATTACGAATATCACAATAAAAACTTCATATCAAGTCACAGTTTTTGAATTCCGCTATAAATACAAATACTAAATACATTTAAATTGCATGTGTAAGATATGTAGAATCAATACGCATGAAGTCTATTTAAAAAGAAAGTATTTGTTCAATTCATCTATGTCACTTTCATGAGATATCAACAAAATTTGGCTTTCGTGATTTTTTAACCTTCTGTATTCGCCTTTATTCTCGCGTCCGGTAGTTGTGCTCAATTATTACGAGTACGTGGTAGTGGTCTTAGTACGTCTTAGTGGATGCTTTGATTGATTACTTGATTGATTGAGTTTAAGGTGGATGCTTTGAGAACACGTCACGGCACCCTCGTATTTTCTACTGCGCATTAGTCGTCGCCGAAATTAATTATTTTATTCTCTTACCTTATCGCAAGTATACAAGTATCCAACTGTAGAGGTGGCAGATTCTGAGTCGGTCGGTGTCATGCGGAACTGTACACGCAGTGCGCGTGAAGTTCGTGTGTGGTTTGCGTGCGTCTCAGATGCATTTATTCATTAACAATTCTGTGTTTTTTATATAGTGAAATTCGCCACATGATCTGTAGAATTGAATCGGTTTGAATAAAATAAAAATTGTCATTTCACACACATTGAAAGTGTACGAATCAACCCGATAACTTCTGTTACGTTTGTGGAAGATTTACACCCAAACTGCAAGGGAAAACATATATAGAACACCATTTTGAAATTATAGTTATAAATTATAGTTTGAAATTTCAAAACGTGCGTCTTTTTTATTCTTTGGCTGTCGTATTTGTGATCAGGACAAACCATGGGCTGCTCACCAGTTTTGTACCACCTGAACAACGAACCTTAGGTTGTAGTTGTATGGTGAACTCAAATCATTGTCATTCACTCTACCAATGTCGTGGAGAATTCCAACAAATCATTTTAATATCTGCATATTATTGCACGAATATTCGTATTTCATTTTTAACTTGTTCTTTCCTCATATGAAGCATGCTCATAAAATTTTGTAGTAATACAACCGGAGTGACAATGCGAAAATTATTATAGGATTTTGTTTATTTCAAGTCCTAAATATGTTCATATCTTTTCAACCTTGCGTGATAGAAACTTTTTTAATGATTTTCGAAATAAGCGTGATCGTTTCCCTTAAAAACACCGACTTTCATCCTGGAGGTATGAAAAAAATGGTTTTATTCCCTAGTGTAATTAGAAGATCGTACCAAAACAGTCTTTAGAACATTTCCTCGTAAACTACAAATATCCGCAAAGAAGTTACACTTAAAATAGATAAGTTAGGAAATAATTATATTTACTTTATGTTCACTATTTAAAACAAGTAAATATAATAAAATCTAGCAATGTCTAATGCAGCGTAATGTGAAATTAAGACCTAAACGTGAAAATTGTGTAAAAGAAAAGAAATGTAGCTGATTCGCAGAGTGCAATGACATTGACTAGTGAAATCGAAAGTAAAACGAAGAATAAACAATAACATTTCCTTAATTACTTAAATTGGTTGTTATTATAATTAATATTGTTATTTTTCACATACTTTAACAACTTTGGAACAAATAGTACATCGTAATTCCCATCTACGATGGACTTCAAGATATTCTTGTGATTTTTGAATTTTATTATTGAGGTGGAACAAATGGTGAACTTTTTAAAATTTTAGGAACGACATTAAACATGCCCTCAATTATATTGCACATATTGAATCAACTATTTACCTTTTATATTCGTCTTTGCAAGTCTAATATGTATGTACGTATTTTGCATCTTAAGGGTGTTCCCAGGGCTGATCCCTATTTTTATTTTTTGTTCACGTCTGGGGGTAACGGGGTCATATGTCATCACGTATTCTAAACTCACGGCCCTATCTCAGCCTTTTCTTTCATCACATAGCAATAGAAACTGAGACGGTTTGTATTAGAAAGCTACAGCTTCAATTTTAGCCGGTCGGGAATCGAACCCGGGACCGCCTCAAAGAAAGCTAGCTCGTTGCCCATGGGCATTCCCCCGAAGAGCATACACACCAAGTATTTTTGCACATTAATTAAACGTCATAGAAGTTCACTATTGCTTACAAATTAAATCATATTTTTAACTAAAAATGTTTACAAAATATTACAAGTACGAAGAATGACAGACATATTGAATTGCCGGCCATTTTCCTAATAACAAAACAAATGTTCAAATTTTGGAGGACATTTTTGGGATTAATCATGTATGACTTTAATTACTTAGTGCTCTTCGGCATGGTGCAAGAAACGTAGATCATTTGCTATTTGGATACTCTTATTTATCTTCAGGCTATCGGTAGTTACCAATTTTTACTTTCTCGCGTACTGCATGTAGAGGAAGTATTTTAATGCTGAGTGAAAAAAAGGCAATTTTTCGACAGAGAAACTCTTATTGCCGGGCCCTAGTAACGGAAAAGTGAATAAACTCTGTTCCTGTATATAAATCACTTCCTCTTACAGTTAGTGCAGTCAGAATCCACGTTTTGGTGAGCTTTTGATTCTGAAAAATTGGATTAAGGCAAAATGTCTATCCATCCGCCCGTCCATCTATCTGTCTGTCTGTGAACAACGCTAGCGGATAAACCGTAGGTAAGATTTTGATCAGAAGTGATATTCCCCGATAGTTCTGGCTGAGGTCGCAGCCTCTTGAATTTGAAACGGACATTTTAAATTTTTGGAGGTACTTTACATGAAGTAGTAACATTTTCAATATTTTATCCAGAAAGGCTCCAAAATGTTTTCTTTTAATTTTTTTCCTGTGATAGAGCAAAATACGCTTAAAAAATGGCGTAGGTCGCATTTTCGCTGAACTCCCTGAATTTTCGAAAATTACAGAAAACAAAAATTCAATGTCTTCCTACAACTACAATATTGAAGATCTAGATTTGTCCTTAATCTGTCCCACAAATACAAATTCAAATAAGATTATGTAGTTATGTACTGTCTATTATTCGAAAATATTAGTAGATTTTGCGTGAAACTTTGGCAAATTTTAAACTAATATTTTCTCAAAAACTACTTCAATTTTTTCTACTAAATTTTTCTTTAATTTTTTCCTCGTATGTGGCAAAGAACGTTAAAGAATATGGTCCCATTTTAAGCCAACTCTCTATGTTCGAAATTGCAAACAAACAACTGGGAAGATGGAAAGATGAAAAATTAAGAATATTGATTGTAAGAGATTTTTTTAAAGGAAATCTGCTCTAAACAATAGTGTTTAAAAAAGGTCATGTACACTTTTTTAAATCAGTAGTTTAGCGTAATTTTGAAAATTTTTGAAATTGCAGATTTGAATTTGGTGCTCTTTCTTTACTAGAATCTTTCAAGAGTTATGAGGTTGCAGTGCAACAATGAGAAGGCCGGCACGGTAGTTTGAAATTCTCAGAATACCTTCTCTTTGATAGGCGGTGTTTCTGAGTGAATGGAACGGTGTTTTGGATTGTCGAATGTGTTGATGAATTAGCTTGAATTGTCTGGCCTAATGCGCTACGTTTTATAAGTTCTGGCTGAAACATGTTATTACGGACAGAAACTATGGTATTATAATTTTACGTGACCATTCTGAGGCGAGAAAGATCTGCCGTTCTAGCCCCTCTACTTTCTTAAATAGATTGCTGATTAGATTAAATGAGATAAATATAAGCAGTGAAACTTGGGTTTTCGATTGTATTTTTTTAATATTCGCCCTCTGACTTTTCCCATTGAAATTGCTTCCTAGTTTAATCCATTCTGTTTTCGGTAGGTAGAAAATTATCCATCCAAACTTGTCCGTCTGTCCGTTTCATGAGACCTCTTATTTCAAAGAATCGAACGCCCTACCAAATCCCCCGATACGTTCAAGATTCAAACTTTCTTTTCCGTTGAGTGAGCGTTGGCCCGTGCGTTCACTTAAAACGCAATGACTAATTATTTTGTGTGCTGCTTTATTAAAGCTCGACTGCTCTACACCACAGCTTAGGGCCAAAGACAGCACAGAGTTCCCGTCCTTTGATGAAGGCCAGAAACACGATCGAAATGATGATTTAAAATGTAATTTTGGTAATATTTTTGGGCTTTTGTAACATATTAATTGAACTTACTGTATTTTTTGTGGATAGTTTTACTTCAATTTATGTACTACATTCGATATTCGTCAGACTTTTTCGAGTGAATTCATCTCTCATTCAATAGTTTCCATTGGATTGTTATTTGAAGGAAAAAAATCTTCAAAAACGACCTTCAAAATATCTGAATTAATGTGTTGCATACCTTCTACAGTCGAGGTCAATGAAAACAAATACTTTGATTATTAAGATGTGAATTATTACGCACAAGTTGTCAAGATATTATTACTATACGCCATATTTTTGTCCAATTCAAATGAACTAATGTTCGCCGCACTATCTCGGAGTATATGTCGTCAATAAATTTCAAAACTCTTCTCGCATCCGCGAATTTTTCATCCGCTTTGTCCACATCAGGCAGGAGCAAGTACTAACATGACTCCAAAGATAAACATCTAAATTTGTTTAAAGTTTTTTTACAGGAATTTTGGTCCTCTTGATGGTCAAGATACACTGCACTAAGAAATATTATTGTACTATGAATTTTCTTTCAAAGCGCACATGTTTCTTTGAAGTATGACGAAAAAGTAAAAAAAGAAAGATACGCTTTTAGTAGCATGCCATATGTTGGTTGATTTACGATTCAGGAAAATTACAAAGTCGAGTGGTAATTGGCATAAGTACGTCATAATGAACTGAAGAGTAATTTCACAAATGATTGCAGTATCATGGGACTAGTAGTTCTATTCTTATCCATTGTACTGAGAAATAGCATATTCTTTATATTAATTTGCATTTATTACGAAGCTTTTAGTATGTTTTCTCAAGAGTGTAGGTTATTTTGCATTGGAGACTTCAATGCCTGTGTAAGCGATTAACGTCTTCCAGGACGGGCTTTGAGTGTAATGGATCCACATTTTGCATTAATAATTTTACACAGATCTAGATGTCACTCACAATGGGTACCAAATCTTCCATTGGAAGTTCATTATTTCATTTACTCGAAAGCACAACTTACCATGTTCATTGTTGTTCATTTATGTATTTATGTTTATTATTATAATTACTATAGTTCTCGTTATTTCGTTTCTTCTACGATTTGAAGCACTCAGTGGCAGATATCTACGTATGTATTTCCTCTCTGTGAATGAGTTATATATTCATTCCGTTAGAGTTCACACAAAGGAAGGTACGGCAATCGACTTTCAGCTTGCACGTTTCTCGTCTTCCTCCGGTGCTCGGAAGGCGTTGGAACGTCCGCAGAGGTTCGCACAAGAGCCGAGCACACTTGTTCCGTGTAACCCCTTCGCACCGCGGCAGCGGCGGCGGCGGCGTAGCCGTGTCGCGGCGCGTGATTCATTTCTGGGAAGATGGTACACGTTGTTCGCGAGCGTGGTGTGGCGTGGAGCGACGTGGCGCGGCGCGGTGCGGCGCGGAGCGGAGCGCGGCGTGTTGAGTAACTCGTCTGCTGGGCCGCAAACAAATGGGACGGGCGCGAGCCCAACTCCTTCGCCGCCACCCCGCCCCCCTCCGCCGCCCCCGCCGCCCCCGTCGCCGCCGCCGCCACCGCCGCCTTCGTCGCGAAGCGCCGAGCCGAGCCGCAGGCCCGTCCCGTCCCGTGTTGTGACAAATGCAAGTCGTGTTTGCGATGAGATTAATGAGTCTGCAGTGGGAAATGTCTCCTCGCGCTTACTCAAGCATGAAAAACCGCCATATTTTAAAAATCGTGTGGTTCTGCTGTTTGTATATCAAACAATATATTGGGCAATATATCAAATGCCTTCTCACTGTTGCTGTCGGAGGGAAACTTTTGCATTCAGACAAACTATAATGAAGTGGGCATGTAGCCTGTTACATTAATAACCCGGGGAATTCTTTGAGGCTTTGGCGAAGGGTGCGCGGGGCCAGGTGCTGTGGCGGGACGGGGAGGGACGGGTAGCGGCGGGGCGAGGCGGGGCGGAGCGTCGAGTTAAGCGCGAAGGATACGAAGCAAGATTTCAATAACGACGGCCGATTAGCGAATCGCGCTTTATCAAAAAACGAGCAACGTCTTCAAAGCGCCTTCGCGGCACATCTCATTTATAACGAGTCTTCACTCGCGCGTACCATTGTCGGCGAGAAATGCGTACTTCAGGCGCACGAACAGTAGCCGGAGTAAAAATGAGAGAGATAATTTTAAACTTCGGTGAGGGTGGGATTAGGGCTCTTCATTGTTGCGGGGGGGGGGGGTCTTTTAGGCGTCACGTAATTAATAACAGGCGTTTGGGCCATTTCTCGGCGCCGGCGGCGGCGCTGGCGTCGGGGACGTGTGAAGTGAGAGGGGCGGGGACGTAATAGAATTAGCGGCGGAGGACCACCCATCGGCGCTGCAAAGGAACGCGCCCGCGCCCGCCTCCCGCACGCGGACAAATAGCCCCGCCCACCCGCGCGCGGGAGCTCAATAGGGTTATTTATGGAAAGCGTCTTGCGGGCGAGGTTGCCACCTGTGAGCTTTTGCCTGCGTGTGGACGGTGAGTCCACACGTCTAACCTGCGGTGCTACTACAGCAACAAGCGGTTCGGGGGACGGCTTGTAATTGGGAAGCGAACAAATAACTGCTGACTTTAAATATTTCGGTTGTTTTGTTTTTATACTTCTTAAGTTTTCAAATGTCATCTGAGAGGGATTTCATTGACAAGAAAGGTAAGATACAGATAAGTACTTTGTTTTTCAATTGGGATGATGTTGCTCGATGGCAGAATGCTAAAATACGAAAATATATATATAATTACAAATAAAAAATACACAAAATTATCATTCGTCTCCTCCTTACCTCATGTAGATGACATTTAGACACACACACACACACACAAAATATATATATATATATATATATATATATATATATATATATATATATATATATATATATATTTGGCTTGGTGCAAGAAGACTCAACGTCAGTTTTTAGTGATTTTCGGTTTCTTTGGCCAACGTTTGCTTTAAAGCCCTTTCTTTCAGTGCAAGAAAGGCCAAAGTCAAAAGTCGATTCTATCTCCTAACTTTACATTGATTTACGTTGGCCTACAATTTTTTTCGATTGATCATTTCGATGGTGTAAGAAAAGCACCTATTCTTTAAAACGTTGAATATTGACCTTGACCCTTATTGCACCAAGCCGCTGACACACAAATTTGATTTTTTTTTGTTGAAAATTTGAAAAATGTCCCCGAGTTTCATGTATAGTATCACCAAATTCCTAATAACGGTTTCAAATTCAAAGGGTCGCGCATCCGCCAGATGGATTGGGGAAAATTGGCTGAAATGTTTAGCCGCTAGCGATGTTCACAGAAAGACAGATAGACGGACGGACAGACGTTTTGTCGTCAATCGATTTTTTGCTATCAAGGGCCCACAAAGCAGGATTCTGGCTACACCAGGTGTTAGAAGATTTTTTCTAAATTTAGCAACTGGATTTATCCACTTCTTCGTTATCAGGGCCAGGCATTAAGAGTTTTTCAACCGAAAATCCGCCTTTTTTCGCGCAGTCTTACATAAATTTCTCTTTACAGCGTAGCGTAAAGTAAAAACCATATAAAAATAATAATCGCAGAGGGACTCTAGAGTTGAAAGCGAAGTTGCGCGGGGCCAGGGAAGGGGATGCGGTCAGCTACTCGTCATCCGATATTCCGAAATGTTCCGCGCCTCTAATTGACCCCGCAGCTTCTTATCTGCGGCGTGTTTATTGCTCTAATAATCCCCTCTTCCTCGGCTTTCAAGTAAGTAAAACAGAAATAACTTTTATTTTGTGGTCGTTGGTAGGCCTGGTCGTAAATTTGACTCACGTTATGGCCGTCATCAACGCGACTCCATTAATGAAAGCAGAACAGTCGCCGCCTTATGCACTGGACAAGAGAGAGAAGGAACACGTTCCAGAGAATGTCCTTTTTTCCTTGAGTGCAAAATTCCGTTTTATGTTAATCGCCAACTGTTGCTGGTAATGGAGAGTTAATTTTTATGTTAATTTGCTCGCTCCGCTCCACCTGGCTTGTATGCGTTCTTGCAATGATCACGTAAGTGCACACAAGCAAGAGATCGCTTCATTAGAAAGAGAGCTTTCCTGAATAGACGACGTCTGCCGTTAACAACATTCATTATTTCAGAAGATGTCTCAGTACGATTAGGAATTTTCTGCAGAACCTCCACAAATTCTCCAATTGTTCCGTCGTAAAAGGGAAGTCGTTATGTACGAGCGTGTACTTTTATGATGAATAGAAGAGGTTCTTATGAAGACAGAAATAATTTCCAGAAATTTAAGGTTAGAAAGTGTAAAACATAAATATAGCCTTAATAGTCTCCAATGTTGCCTGACACTCGTTTTACATCAACTTCACTGAGATTTATGATATTGTGGGCACTAAATATGGCAATGAAGCCTAAAATATCTCGCGTGATGCCAGATGTTATTAAGTTTCGCTAACATTTGGAGGACGCTCATAACAGGCACTAACACTGAGCGTGGTTTCTCTGTCACAACGAGTTTGACTGCCTGCAGAAAGAGAAAGGTTCCGGTTGTAGGAACACCGTTTGTTATGGGGATAATTTGAAAACTGTTCACTATGGGGAATTGATGCTTTGTGTGTTAGAGACTGAAACAATTTTAATACTGCACTATTCTTTGAATAGCAGCAGTCTTAACGAAGATACATTGATGATTTCTGTTTGTTAACAACATTATGCACTTTTAGAAATACTTTAGGAGACATTGATACTTGCAACGCGCTTAGAAAACTTATTTCCAAATAGCACACATTTTCTAGACTGAGTATTTGATTCACGGCTGCCTTGTTTGGCAAACTTTGGTGAACACGCTGTTGAAACAAAAACAATTCATACACCATGTTCATAAAAGATGGATCTCTGAACCATTTCTTGGGAGAAGGGGTGCGGAAAGTGACAGCTCTGCTCATATACGATGGCAGTGACGACTTAATAATGCTTATTGCTTTAAACTAAGGTTCTTGAAGTATTAACTTTATAACTTTATTATCTTTTCAGTATTGTATGTGCTTCCTAGTCATAAAATTGAAGCTGGCTCTTCGTAATTCAATCTTTAGAAAGAGAGAATTGGACGAGAAAATACCAACATGTTGTGAGAAGTACGTTAGACAATAATATTGATTCTCTGGCGGCGGCGATGGTGTAGCGGTTACCGTATCGGGCTGTTATACCCAAGCTCACGGGTTCAAACCAGATCAAAGCCGTGGATTTTAAGGGTGAAAAAATCCTGCGTACGCCTTCCGTCGGAGGGGAAGTAAAGCCGGCCGTCCCCTTGAAAGTAGATTTACTGCATGTAAAAGATCCTCAAGCCTAAATGAAGCCTCTGAGCTAAATTCAATTGCCTGTTTCGTCGCCCAAGTAATACCTTCTTTCTCCCCTAGTAGGTGAAAGGAGCGTAACGAAATTTGCGTGGTCAGGCGGAAGAGCAGGCCTTATGGCCTGAGTCTCGCCACGTAAAATAAGTCATTCATTCATTCTCTTAGTATCATCTGTTTATTTGGTCAGTGAGAAACTGAGGTAACTTGAATTTACTAGTAACGTCAATCGGTCTTCAAAACAGATGATGAGCCAATTAAGAGATGGCTATCACACGAAATAAATGTGATAATAAATATTGTGATTAGAAAGAAGTACAAGAGGTGGAAGTACAGTAATATATAGAATTAGCCATATTTATTCAAAACATAAAAAATAAATAAATTCATTAAAATCATTAGTTTATTTTTTTAACTCGTTTTAAAATATTTTTTTTCCAAATATGTTTCAGCTGTTATTTTATTTCTGATTGTTTAATTTAAATCAGTAAAAGACATATAATAATAAGTAACGGTACGATAGAAAAGAATGTGATTTAAATACATCTAAACTAATGCATGTTGCTTATTATTGTAAAACGATGACAATTTTTTTATTCGTGGTGTCATTTATAGACAACATTTTTTAAAATTTTCTTCGTTTATAAAAGATCGTCCAATATATGTAGATTAAAGTATTACAATGAAGAGACTCTTTCTACCCAAATTGCCTCGGTCCGCTCCTAATAATTCGCATGTCGAGGGAGTTCCACAGATCGAAAACGTGTGAATCAACAAGTAGATCACACACCGAATTCATAACAAATGAGATGTCAAAAGAAATCGAAGTTACTGGGATATAACACATTATATGCACTTAATGAATATCAAATACTTGAAGAGGTGGATTCCAAAGCCCACTAAGTCAGAAAATGCTTTATTCCAGCAGAAGAGTTTTTTATGTCTTACATACATGACTATGCAGAATTTGCAAAAAAAAAAAAAATAGTTTTTCGGCTTAATAACTTCTTGACGAAGTATTTTTAAAAAATAATTTGTTTCCATTTATATCTTGTTAGATTTATTAACTACGTATTAGCAGGGATAGCTTTGAAATTAAAAATTGACTTGGTTTTGGAATCCACCTCTTCCTTTGTTGAAAACCGAGTTAACGTAAGTTAGATGGACTGAAATTCAAAATTCAATCTCGCAGCGCATGACCTACTCAATACTCGCAAATCAATGTGAGAGGGTCGTGATATATACATTCGCCTTTGTCATGCTCAAAAAATAGCATTTACTTTCAGAAAATGACCGGTAGCGGTAGCTCAGTGCATCAACTGATGTCTCTGCAGCGCCTCTAACCGGGAGGTCCTAGGTCCTAGGTTCGAGTCCTGATGGTGGCAGGATTTTCGACACTAGCTGTTCAGCTAGGTCGAATTCAGCTGCTGTCTGGAGGAGAATTCTAGCGGCCGGCTGCTCTGATCGGTAGTCTTCCGTGGTTTCTCCGATCAACACCAGGCGAATGCCGGAGCAGTACCCTACCAAACGGGCCACGGACCGCGCGCGATCTGTCCTTCCTCTTCCTTGTCCTATCCTCTCCCCTTACACACACACTTACACTAACATGCACTACACTACCACATATTCCGGGTGACCGGTCGGGAAGTTAGAGCTTGTCACGACTGAGGGGAGAGACCTGGTTAGGGGGAAACCCCACTAGCCGACGGTAGTTCGGCGCCGGATCTCACCATCCAGCGGGGGAAGATCACCGCCATCTCCCGAGAAAAAAACATACACTACACTAACGGGACTAATGACCAAAGTAGTTGACGCGCCCGGAAACACGGAAAAATCAATCAATCAATCCAGAAAATTATTGGAATATATTGCTAAAATTAGTAAACTTATTTCTTCCAGAGTCTATAAAACGTTCCTACGAATATTGCAATTTCTCTCGGGGTCCACCTCGCTCCATCGGTGTTCACCGGGTACCGAAATGACATTGGTATGGAACTGTTAACGATCTCTTTGTTGTCATGAATTGCGCATAACTCGTGTACAGTGGGGTCTAGGCCCTTGAAAGATCGAGTGATATTCCCCACGCCCCTCTCTTCAAAAAGAGATCTTTTGGGATTACATTTGAGGACGTCCGGCTCTTCTGTATGACGCTGACCGTGCTAAGACATAGGGGTGTTTATCTCGAATCGAGAGTCGCGCAGCATTTCGAGTTATATTAACACGTTTCGCTAAGATATTGTTCCCTTCGTGTGGATCCCATCTCGATCGGGTTTTTGTCCAGTTTCCCTGATCCATCGAGCAAATGCTGAGATGGCCCATCGATTTGCTTCTGGACGTAAATGTAGCTTCACTATGCGCACGTTTTGTTGAGCTTTCCATTTTGCTTGTAGTGCTAGTAGAGCTTAGGCTGAGTTTCTATTTTGTTAGCAATACAGAAAAATCAAATCTGTTCTTTCGTTTACCGCTACAAAAAAAGTTTTCTATAATTCTGCAACGAAAATATCTAGTTTTTGAAATCTCTCGCTTTTTAAAATTTATTATTATTATTATTATTATTATTATTATTATTATTATTATTATTATTATTATTATTATTTTAATCTTTGAACTATTAATAGTTAAATTGTTGGAAAGGGATTCTGAAACTCAAGAATGCGTGCGCAGATTATTTTCTCCCCCATTCGTCACATACAGTTTTTGACTAAATAACTAAAAACATAAATAAATAACTAGATGGGGAAATTGCTGTGGAGAGGGGTCAAGAGTCCTCTCAGGGAGATATTTTCGTAATGTCGCGCCACACGAGGAGTGCAACACCGCCACCTTCCCTTCCCTCCGCACTCCCCCGCTCCCGGCTTGTGTTCCACGCGTTTGGCATTCCTCACCTGCGCCGTATTTGCATAAAGGCTACGCGACGCGTCGCGACGCGCGAGCCGGGGCGGAGGTGGGGGCGGGGGTGGGAACTTCCTAGAAGGCTAGCTCGCTGCCTCAATCACAGAACGCAGCACGAACCTCCTGCCCCGCCCCGCCCCGCCCCTCTCCTCACATCCCAACGGCTCAGGTAGCTCAGGGCATCAATTGATGTCACGGAGGTGCCTCTGACCGGGAGGTTCAAAAGTTGGAGTCCCGACGGAGAGAGGAGTTTCGACGCCAGCTAGATGGCTGGGTTGAATGCAATCATTGTCTGGACAAGAATTCTAGCTCCCGGCTGCTCTGGTCAGTAGTTTTCCTGCCTTTCTTGGATCTACACCTGGCGAATGTCGGAGCAGAATCCTAATAAAGGGTCACCGACCACGCGTGATCTTTCCTTCCTCTTCTTGGTCTATCCTAACCCCTTACTTACACATACACTTACACGCTCTACAATATCACTCATGTCGGGAGATCAGTTGGGAGTTTGGAGCTTCTCCCGGAAGGGGCGAAAAGCCCCACAGGTGGGAGATGCCAGGTTGGGGTTAACCCCACAAGCCGACGGGTACGTCGGCGCCGGATCTCGCTATCCAGCAGGGGAAGACCACCGCCACCTTCAGCGATAAAAAACATGAACTACACTTACGAGAATAATGACCTTAGCAGTTGACGCGCCCGAAATTACTATCAATCAATCAATCAATCAATGAATCCTCCAGTCCTCTACCCCCTCCCCGACCGGGATCGGTAGCTCAGTGCATCAACTGATCTCACTGCAGCGCCTCTGACCGGGAGGTCCTAGGTTTGAGTCCT
This sequence comes from Teleogryllus occipitalis, assembly GCA_011170035.1. Taxonomy (NCBI): domain Eukaryota; kingdom Metazoa; phylum Arthropoda; class Insecta; order Orthoptera; family Gryllidae; genus Teleogryllus; species Teleogryllus occipitalis. Next base: position 750,826 of record BLKR01000161.1, on the reverse strand, counting down.
GATTGCAGCAGGATTTTCGACACTAGCTTTTCAGCTAGATCGAATTCCGTCGCTGTCTGGAGGAGAATTCTAGCGGCTGACTGCTCTGATCTGTGGTTTCTCCGATCAACACATGCCGGAGCAGTACCCTACCAAACGAGCCACGGACCGCGCCCGATCTTTCCTTCCTCTTCCTTGCCCTATCATCTCCCTTTACACACACATTTACACTAACATGCACTACACTACCACATATTCCGGGAGACCGGTCGGGAGCTTAGAGCTTGCCTCGGCTTGGGCGGTGCCCCGTTGGTGGGAGAGTCCTGGTCAGGGGGAAACCCCACTAGCCGACGGTACGTTGGCGCCAGATCTCGCCATCCAGCGGGGAAAGATCACCGCCATCTCCCGAGAAAAAACATACACTACACTAACGGGACTAATGACCAAAGCAGTTGACGTGCCCGGAAACACGAAAAAAAATCAATCAAAAAATCCACCCTTCCTCATAGCTTTTAGTTTGGGCCGCGAGCGTCCGGTGCGTGACGCGGAAGCTCTGCATCCGAGCTAAAAGTTTGCATGTGCAATTCTACGTGTCGTATGCACTCGCGCGAATTTATGTAGCACTACAATTTTGTTAGATTTAATATATTCCATTACACCCAGTGCAACCGCCAATTGAGGGTGACAATGAGGGTGGTGTTACGATAGTAATGAGGTTGGTGATATCATTTCTGCAGCCGCTGCTGATGATGGTGACTTAGAAACCTCGATGATAGTAACACGGAATTTGTAGGTAACACCTTTCGTTCGAGCACGCGTGGGAAACTTCCTTCGTGTGCAACATCGGTTGCTCTGTGCCGCCTTGAGGAACAATGAAGCGGCAAGCTGCTCAGAATTGTGGTTTTCGTGTGTTGTCGCATCATTTATGGCCGAATGTGGTACCTTAACAAGTGCGCAATATTCCTTTCGCAATCCCGCGCGACAATGCTGCTCTTCTTGCTGCAGAATCTTTAATCCGGAGATTACACAGTTCGATTCTCGCCGGTAGCAGGTTATCGACATAAGTTATACACCTATTACGACATTAGTTATTCAGCCACTGGGAGTTCAGCGGCCGGTTACTGTGATCAGTACATTTTCGTGGTTTCCCCGATGAAAACCAGGCAAATGCCGGAGAAGTACTCCAACAAATGGGTCACGCATCTCCTTCGATCTACTCTTCCTCTTCCTTGTCCTATCCTCATTCTTGATACACACACACACGTGCGTGCACTACACTACCCCAGATTTCAGTTGGCAGATTAGAGTTTGTTCTGCTGCGGCGTTTTCTCATTGAGGGGAAATACGAATAGGAAGGAAACCCCGAAATACACTATGTAAGTCGGCGTCAAATCTCAAATTCCATCTGGTGAGGAACCGCCACATCCCGGTTTCAAAATACACTACTTACGCCAGTCTAATGACCAAAGCAGTTGACGCGTTCGAAAACACGAAATACTGATTTCCTCACTTTCTCAAACAATCAATCACCCGTTTGCCAATAACCACCAATAGCAGTTGGTCATTATTGAAACCACATTAATCAGTATCAACTTGCCTGTCTGAGACACCGCTCCATAGATCCAGATGCCAACGTTTCGGCAATATCCTGCGACTTTCCACTGGGCGAAATTGTGCTTGGATGGACTGCATGGTTTCGATCTGTATAAACTCGTGCGCAGTTCATCCCCGTACAATTCGTCTTGAGGAAGGACGCAGCTTGATGACATGGCTGAAACTCTAGCGTTTGTGCCTGGGACGCGGCGTCTCCCGAACAGCCAAGTAGATTCTGACTCAGACAGCCCAGAACTCTGCTTTCACATTAATCAATGAAAAAATCAATTTATCTGACATGAAGATTTCGTCCATGGAGACGCAGTCGACGTGCCATCGTGCCCCGCTGCGTCGTCGGGACGGCGACCGCCGGTTCATTGTCTCCGCGACGCGTCGGGACGGAACAGGACGCGGTTCCAAGTGTGGGTCCGCGGGGGGGGGGTCCAAAGCAAACAGCGCGCCCCGGCGCGGCGCGACGCGGCTCGGCGCAGCGCTGGGCCGGGCGAACGGGCGATGACGCGGCGTCGGACGAGTTACATTTCGCGACGCGATGCTCGACGTCGTCAGCTGTTTGCGACGGTGAGTGCGGCCGCGGCCGAGTGCATCCTGTTGCTCCCGGGGGAGGTGAAAGCGTCATTCAGAAGTCGCCGCCACGCGTTCGCGGTTGCGGACGTCACGAGTTGTGGACATAGAGCGGTTCTTCGGACGAACGACCGGCTTAGGTGGCTCAGGGCATCAACTGATGTCACAGGAGGATGTGGCAGGAGTAATAATAATAATAATAACAATAATAATAATAGTAATAATAATAATAATAATAATAATAATAATAATAATAATAATAATAATAATAATAATAATAATAATAATAATAATAATAATATCTCTATTAATGGCGAGGCTCAGGCCATTGGGCCTGCTCTTCCACCTAACCACTGAGTCTACAGTGATATAGGGTAGTAACATATAAGAGGGGAGGGAAATCTGTACATACACAAGGAGTTTCGACACTAACGAGAGAGCTAGATAGAATTCATCCGCTTTCTGGAGGAGAATTCTAGTGACCGGCTGCTCTGATCGGTAGTGTTCCGTGGTTTCTCCGATCAACACTAGGTGAATGCCCTAATAGACGGCCATGGTTTGAAAAATTTTCTTTGGTGAAACAGAAGTATCAACTGTTTTGTTTCCACACCACTTTTAACTAACTTCTTCTATTACCCCAGCCGCTAACTGTGCTCTTAACAATAGCATGAATGTCTAATAAACATTTTATTATTATTATTATTATTATTATTATTATTATTATTATTATTATTATTATTATTATTATTATTATTATTATTATTATTATTATTATTATCATTATTACTAGCAGTAGTAGCTTAGTAGAAGTTGTAGCAACTTGCTGAATGACACTGCACAAGGCAGATTATAAATCCCGAAGACTTCGGACTCTCAAGGGAGTCAATGTCGCCTTCTAGGAATTGTGGCATCTGTAACTCCGCGCCTTCCAATGAGGGGCAACGAATTACGCCAGCGAAATTATTATTATTATTATTATTATTATTATTATTATTATTATTATTATTATTATTATTATTATTATTATTATTATTATTATTATTAAAATTATAAATATTAAAATTTTCCTAATAATTATTTTCCTAATTTTTATAAAAAAATAAGATACCTACAGTCTATTATTACGGAGTCTCCTACCTCGGGCCAGAATCAACGTTTTTTCCGGCAACATTTCCTATTCCCGTCCATTTTGAGAAGAGTACTTACCACCATTCAGCCCGAAACGTCTTGACGGCCGGGTGAATGCCTTTTGCCGCCGACGGAGCGTGCACCCTTTCTCTCAGCCGGTCCTGCGGCTGTTTGACGAGGTCGAGTGCCAATGTTGACGGAGGATCCCTGTCGTCGAAATTCCCTCATTCGCGGCGACGACCGCGGCAATTATTGAAAGAAAAGGAGAAAAGCGACGCCGCGGCGCCGCCTGGGAACCAGTCGCGATGTCGTCATGCGAGGCCCGCCGCAGCCAGGGGAATTGTCGGGGATGATCACCGCCGCACCTTGCGTTGCAAAGGCGAGTCTGCATAGGCATCGTCTCGAAGTAAAGAAATGATTTCATTGTTGATGGGCGATCATAAGAGTGCAAATGACATTTGTTTACAGTAGAGCGAAAAAACTGTTTCAGCTCCTAGTTTGAATATTAAAAATACTTGTAATGTACAGAAATACAGTTTTTATTGCAAGATTTGACTTGTACCTTTTTTAACAGTCATTTATATCGAGCTGATAATGAAAAAATGTACATATACCATTTTTGACAAAAAATGACTTGTTCTCTTATGATCGCCCATTAAACATCTCACGTAAATGTAAACATAATGTATATTATAAGTTAAGAAAGTTCACTTTCGAAAGGTGTGGAATCCCACTTTAGTTTTTGCGAAATGATCAGTTTCTTCATTATTACGAGCGTGTATTTAGTAATAAACTACATTTCGATGTTTAATTGACTTCAACCAAAGTGTGTGATTAATATAATATTTACACTGGAATATAATACATAATTTTTTTCTAGACACATGCTTTGAAATGATAGAGATCTAATGAATGATGTTAAATGCTCCTAATATTTAAACAGATCTACGTACAATAATTTATTTTCGTGGAATTTGTTCATATTGAGTTTGCCTGTATCTTTAACTCGATGTGACAATAGTCTTCATAATTTCACGTCCTTCTTGGTTAAATAATCTCGGAAACCCTCTCATCAATTGTAGGCAAGTATTGGCAGTAGTTAGAGGGAGAATAATGCTGGAAATTGCATGAAAAGCATGATATGTTATGACAACAGTTTCATTTATCATTCTCTACTGTTTTTGTTTCATTCCAGAGATAAATGTTGCTTAAAAGTATTACCGCCGTTGTACCAGAGACAATAGCGTCATAACACGTTGCGTCGCATTGGAGAGATTGTAATCACTTCTCCAAACACTTCTGATGCATTTGAACTTGGAACATGGTGTCAGGTGCAGTTTATTCAAAAACTCTTTTAAGGATCGTGTGAGGTATTTCCACTTAGAGTTTATTTTTAAATTTGAACAATCTTTTTTTTAAAACATACATAGTCGTAGAAAGAAGGGTGGCGTATGAATGCACACCAGAAGTTTTCCATTTTAAGTCAGTGTGTTGGAGAAACATAGTAGTAGTGTCGGCTACGACTGCAGTTTAGGATTCTGTCCTATTGCTGGATAGATAAGTTTGAATCGTTGTGAAATGTACTGCTTTAGCATTCAGCACAATTGATATCTGTAGGAACCATCATATAAAATTATGTGTTATCGGCGTTGGAGATATCACACTCAACTGTCTCGAACAGAATCTCTTTAATGTATTTATCACTGCTGCAATTCAGAACTATTTAGGCAACGGCAAAACTGATGGAATATGCGAACCACAAGACAATGTGGTACGAACCACTTTGTTTACTCTTCCGATTAAAGTTCTACGTGGAGTAACAAATAATTATTTTTATTTCCGCTTCTTCTTCTCGACTGTTCACGTACATTTGAAATTGCATGCAAGATATAAATGAATGAAAAATGCTGGAATGAGAGGACAGCTTAATGAAAGAACTCTGAAGGAACTGGGAGCGGTGGCTCAGTGTATCAACTGACGTCACTGCAGTGTCTCTGACCGGAAGGCCTAGGTTCGAGTCCCGACGGCGGCAGGATTTTCGACACTAGCTTTTCAGCTAGGCCGAATTCATTCGCTGACTGGAGAAGAATTCCAGCGGCCGGCTGCTCTGATCCTCACCCCTTCTTCCTCTTCCTTGTCCTATCCTCACCCCTTACACACATACCTACACTAACATGCACTACACTACCACATATGCCAGGAGGCCCGTCGGGGACTTAGAATTTGTCCCGGCTGGTGCGGTGCCCCGCTAGTGGGAGATACCTGGTTGGGGAAACATCGCTCTGGATCTCGCCATTCAGTGGGGGAAGATCACCACCACATCCCGAAGAAAAAATGTGCTACACTTATGGGACTAATGTCATCAGTAGTTGATGCGCCCGGAATCACTAACAATCAATCCCGCCGAGGAATAAGTTTGTTTTCTGTAATTCTCTAAATGAGGTACTGGTCTCTTTTCACCCTGCGCCTCACAGGTTGAATGGTGGACCCTACATCAGTGTTCACCAATTTCTGCCTCATTTTCCCCTGATCGCCTAATAGATTTTAGAGGAAATTCATTTCCCTATGTTACTTGTACAATCGGAAAGTCTTAAAATCGTATGCACATTGCCATTTTTATAAGGTACGGTTCATGTTGTATATTCTGCTCAACACTGAAAGGAATATCTGATATCCAAAACAAAAAAAATTAGGGGAATCAAGGAAGATCACGAAATGACTGAAAACAGGAGAAAGTGTCGGAAACAAATTCATAAAGAGCAATGAGTGTGAGAGGGAACGACAAAACGTTCTTTTGCTGCAACTAGTCATCGCACAGTGCCAATACTTGTTACAAAAATGTTGCCGTGAAGATGCCAGCAAAGCGGATGAGAACGACTAGTGAAAAGCTCCGAGGAGGAGGGAGTCACTTCTCAGTCGTGTTCTTCCGCCACACTCGCCCCACCGCACTTCACAGTGTAGCGTGTAGGATGTGTCAACAAAACGCAACCGCAGGAGTGCGCCCCGAGCTGGGTAGGTGAGCGCCATATTTCAATGGCAGCACCTTAGGTATCTCTCTCTCAGGGCATCCATTGAAGTTACTGCAGTGCCTCTGACTGGGAGGCCCTTGGATTCAAGCTCCGATGGTGCCAAGATTTTTGACACTAGCTATATAGCTAGGTCTAGTCCAGCCTCCGTCTAGAGGGGAATTCTGACAGTCTGATGCTCCAATCGGTAGCTCTCCATGGTTTCCTATCAACACCAGGCGAATGACGGAGCGGTACCCTAACAAACGAACCATGGACCGCGCACGATATCTCCTTCCTCTTTCTTGTCCGATCCTCACTCTTTAAATAAACACAATTACATTTACTTGCACTTCACTACCACACAAACCAGGAGACCAATCGGGAGCTTAGAAATTGTCCCGGCTGCGGCGATCCCCCCTGGTGGGCGATTTCTGGTTGGGAAAAATACTCGTAAGCCGACATATATGTAGGTCGGCGCTGGAGTTCGTCATCTAGCGGTGGAAAATCATTGCCGCCTGTCCCGATATAAAAACCATCAACTACACTCACGGGACTAATGACCTTAGCAGTTGACGCGTCCATATCAATGCCTTCTTTTTAATTTATTATTTATATTGTTAACAATACATGTCATAATACTAACCGTCGAAATTGCAGAATCGTAACAGAGTTTTAATGAATTGAAGAATACGTATTAACCATAATATCACGAACCATAATAACAGGAATAACCATAATCATACGAATAACAGGAATACGAATTAACTGTATTAAAAATACCAAAGAAATTTATTTTTGCAAGAACACGGGACATCCAGTGGTGGGCGTGTCTCTGTGGAAGAGTGACGGGGGGCTGCGCCGCGAGGCGTGGTTTGTCTTTGCTTCTCGGCGCCGCTCGAGGAGAGCCTCCTGTGCATTGACCGAGTGGCGATTCGCCCCGCTCTGCGCTAGCGCAGCCCAAAACGGCTGGCGAGGAGGACTCACTTTCGCCTTATGCAATTGCTTTAGAGGCTTACTCTCCCTCCAAGACGGTCGCACTAAAATGTGACATCTGTATTGAATTATAGACGTTCTTATTTTTACCAAATTCACATCAAAGTCAAAATACTCATATTTACATATTTACGTCCATTACTGAAACAGAGTAAACGTGTTTAAATCGTTTAGATAGAGAAGAGAAAATTGTAAATATTTTCCTAGGGCTTTTTACAGCGGACAGTTGGTTACTCTTTATGACCTGACGGGACGCATATTCGACCATACACTAGACACTAATACACTTGTGGTCTCATTTGTTCTGGGATAAGCGGAGCGCGAGGTTCTCCACGACAAAACATACATGGGAGATAAGGGACAAACAATCATGCCCAAGGCGGGACCCTTCGGACCGAATCGCTGAGTCTGTCCGCGGTCTTCGGAACCTTGGCCACCCAGGTCGCCGAGACGAAGTTATGTAATGTAGAAAAATAATCTTGAGGTTTTGACGAAAGGACACCCTAGATACTGATTAAGTGATTAAAGTGATTTACGTCGGTGATTTCAATTATTAAATTGCATGACTTAAAAAGTAAATATAAGCTTTTGGGAACTTTCGCAGACTAAACAGGTAACGTGCATAAAAGCAAAGAACAAAAGACGTGTTGCTGTACCGATTACACGCACTCCTCAACAGCTGCTTGCGCGCGCGGAGCGTGTCTTACGCCGTGGAGGCGCGAGCTGGGCCAAGCGTCCGCGGGCGGGGGCGCGGGCGGGGGCATGGGCGGTGGCGTGGGCGGGGAGGCAGGGCGCGGGGGAGGTGCGCGGGCGGGGGGGGCGAGGGCGGAGCGGGGCGCAGGCGGGGCGGGGGGGCGGGCCGGGCGGTGGCGCGGGCGGGGGCGCGGGCGGGGGCGCGGGCGGGTGCGCGGGCGGGGACGCAGGCGGGGGCTCGAGCGGTGGCGCGGGCGGGGACGGGGGCGCGGGCGCGGGCGGTGGCGCGGGCGGGGGCGCGGGCGGGGGCGTGGGCGGCGAGGGTCCGTGGGCGAGACCCCTCGGCAGCCGCGGGCGCTCCCGCTGTTTGATCCTCGCACCCACACTGCGGCGCGCGGCACAATTTCGATAATTATCATAATTCGGCGGAAATCTTCTAAATCCGTAAAACGGCCGCAAATGAGGGAGGCGCGTCGCGCGGGCCCAGCGCCGCTTGTAATCTGCGCCCCCGACGCGACGCGCAGCCACCGCGGCGGCGCCGCTCTCCAACCTTCGTCCAAAGAGGTCGGCTGCGAGCAAAGGGACCGGGTTTGATCAAGGAGGCCGGGTGGGACCGAAGAGACTCAGTGCGACTGAAGAGACCGGGTGAAACCAGAGAGACCGGGTGCGACCAATGAGAGTAAGTGCGACCAGAGAGCGGGTTTGATCGAAGAGAGCGGGTTCAGGCCGAAGGGAGCGGGTTTGGCCGAAGAGAGCGGGTTTGACCGAAGAGAGAGGATTTGACCGAAGAGAGTGGGTTTGACCGAAGAGAGTGGGTTTGACCGAAGAGAGCTGGTTTGACCGAAGAGAGCGGGTTTGACCGAAGAGAGCGGGTTTGGCCGAAGAGGGCGGGTTTGGCCGAAGAGAGCGGGTTTGACCGAAGAGAGCGGGTTTGGCCGAAGAGAGCGGGTTTGGCCGAAGAGAGCGGGTTTGACCGAAGAGAGCGGGTTTGACCGAAGAGAGCGGGTTTGACCGAAGAGAGCGGGTTTGGCCGAAGAGAGCGGGTTTGACCGAAGAGAGCGGGTTTGACCGAAGAGAGCGGGTTTGACCGAAGAGAGCGGGTTTAAACGAAGAGAGCGGGTTTGACCGAAGAGAGTGGGTTTGAATGAACAGAACGGATGCGTCATGGACATGTTCTTACTTTGGATGTTCGTATCTCGGATGATTTTTTAAAATATATTTTTTGTATTCCAGCATTTTTAACAACTTGTTCGTTACCAGAAATCATACATGAAATTATATCCTATGGCGCGGATGACGTATTTGCCTTTTATGGAACGAATAATTGCGTCATCACACGGTCAACCGATCGCAGTGAGATAATCGTAGGGATGTAGCGGTAAACCAAACAGCCGACCACTGTTTTCTTGCACAGCTATCGAATACCCGTGACGTCACAATAAGCTGTTTCCAAAAATTGACTTCTATTATAAATTGAAGAAATATATATATATATATATATATATATATATATATATATATATATATATATATACACACAATGCACTTCTAATGCGACTCATTTTCAAAACATGCACTCATTCAATAAAACGTCATGTTATAAACTAGTTGCAGAATATAGTTCTATTACTTTTAGTCGCTGCATGGTTATTATCGACCACGTAGATAACATTTATAAATCACAATTTTATATTAAAATATTCTTCACATAAGAAATAGTTACATTAGCATGAAAAGATCGAAGTAGATTTAAGAATTTGTTCATGGCACTCAAATGTACATTAAAAGTTTTATTAATCATTGTTATTTTACGTTCCGTAATCTTATGGAAATCAAAAAAATTTTTTTGTTTTTTAATTTTTATTTTTACTTTCATTAAATTCAGTTCTCGAAATTAACTGCAAATTCAGTAGGAAACGAGGTATTTTGCGTTCATTCCTTTATAGGGTGATTTATTTTGATAGATGAAACTACCTTGGAATGCTACCTGCTTGTTATTGTGAACTGCTGCAGTTTTTTCTTGTATGATTACTGCAAAGTCTCTGTGGTAGTACATCAGTAAATGTAAGCACTTAACATTCTCACCAGTAATGAGAGTTTCCAACATTCATCAGTGTTCTGAATGCTGAAAAGGTAATGGTTTGTTCTAACTCACTTTAACTTCCATTTCGGATGTCATTTCTTTCACCGTTTGAGATCATTCTCCATTATTGCCGATCGTGTGCTTCCAAGGTTATCTCTGCACGGGGCTGAAAGCATCGAAATGAGGAAAAAGTGGACCGGGGTTGTCGCAAAGCCTCATTCCTGCGGAGCGACAGCTATCTGCTGCTGGGACATGCGGCCGGGGCAGGCCGCATCCTTGACTGTGCTCCGCTGCTGCTCAGTGGCCACGAGTCCTTTTGGAGGCCGTCTCCTCCTCCTCAACAAACTACAAAACCCAATATCGCCGTGTGTTCTTTCGTAGTAACTAGATGGTTGGTTAGTGATTCCGGGCGCGTCAACAGCTTAGGTCATTAGTCCCTTAAGTGTAGTGCATGATTTTTCCCTCGGGAGATGGTGATCTTCCCCTACTGGATGGCGAGATCCGGCGACGACCTATGGTCGGCTAGTGAGGTTTCCCCTAACCAGGACTCCCTCACCAGCGGGGCACCGCCCCAGCCGGGACAAGCTCTAGGCTCCCGGCCGGTCTCCCGGAATATGTGGTAGTGTAGTGCATAATAGTGTGTGTGTGTGTATGTGTGTGTGTGTAAGGGGTGAAGATAGGACAAGGAAGAGGAAAGAAAGATAGCACGCTGACCGTCGCTATGGTGTGTTAGCGTACTGTCCCGGCATTCGCCTGGTTCTGATCAAAGAACCATGGAAAACTACCGGTCAGAGAAGCCGGCCGCTAAAATTCTCCTCCAGACAGCGACCGAATTCGACCTAGCTGAGAAGCTAGTGTCGAAAATTCTGCCGCCGACAGGACTCGAACCTAGGACGTCCCGCTCAGAGGCGCTGCAGTGACATCCCTAACGAGATCTTTCAAAATTTACATTGTTCATTGCGTTGACATTGAAATTGCATGAATTCTAAATCATTATGATTATCATCATTAATTTTCTTTTTTAAAACATCTCAAAACGGCTTAGTGGGTTCTGCCCCGACCTGTTCTAGACGGCTGCATTTCTGAAGAAAAAACTCACTCAAGATGGTTTTCCAAAAGTGGAACGCACACTGCACAAGTATAAAATTAAAATACTCTGGTATATATTTTAATAAATTAAATATTTTAACTATATTTCACGAATACTTCTATAATATAGTGTAGCATATATATAGTGCAAGAGTTACTTACATACCAAGAATATTAAAAAAATTGTTCCACAACGTAACAGGTAAATGGAATAAGTAATGACCGGCGGTCCCTTCCTTGGAGCTTTTCTGTTGCAAAACGTCAACTGTCTTGGAAACTAAGTATGAGAATTAAATCAGTACGAATAAAGAGAATCAGCGAAATAAAAAAAACAACTAATATTTGCATGATTACCCAACTTAGAAACGTGTTGTTTGGATTATTTCTCGATTTCCTTGGTATCTAACAACCGCAGGCATTTTTCACATGGCAGTGGCTGCATACATTTCATTCAATTTTTGCGGGCATTTGAAAATAGGTAGTATTAGAGCATATGTATATTTATTTCTTAATTTTGACATAGTTAAAGGGCTGATATTTTATTACATAATCGCTATTAGTTTATTTTTGAATTACTACAGAACTTGAGCCAAAACGTTTGCTAACTTTCTTTTTAGAGGGGATTCTATGGATCCTCGGGAATCATAAGATTACATTGTGCATTGTCTTTAGCGATAACAGATTCTAAACTTCATTCATGTTCGCCATTTTCAACAAGTATTTCCTTGGGAAGAAACTCCAATAAGTCAGTACAAATTTTATTTACGTCGAATACTGTCAACAGTTCACCTCTTATGCAATCTTATTCACCTCTTATTAATCTTATTTACAGGCCAATGAGTATTTACAAAAACATACAGATTCACAATTCTGTTCGTAGCATTTGATGTAAATCGTTTCCACTGCCGCCAATAACATTCCTGTCAAATTTGATGTCATAGGTTTTAATTAAATTGAATTGGAGCCTTACTTTACGTGGTGAGACTCAGGTCATGAGGCCTGCTCTTCCGTCTGACCGCGTTAATTTCCCTACCTTCTAGTACCTAAGTAATATCTTCTTCCACCAACTAGGGGAGAAAAAATGCATTACTTGGGCGACGAAACTGGCAATTTGAATTTAGCTCAGATGCTTTATTTAGGTTTGAAAATCTTTTACATGCAGTAAATCTACTAACATGGGACAGCCGGCTTTACTTCTCCTCCGAAGGAAGGCGTACGAAGAATTTTTTCGGTTTTAAAAATTTACAGCTTCGTTGGAGTTTCAACCCGCGAACGTGGGTATAACAGTTCGATGCGCTAACCATTCCACCATCTACGATCGCGAATTGTTTTACTTCTACTACCACTCCCACTCCCATCACCATTACAATCATCAACACCACATCCCTCTCCACGTACTGCACCGCCACCGTCAAAATTGCTCATCGACCTACACAACGTGGTCACTGTCGCACTATCTCTGTCATAGCATAGCATGTCATTATTAGCACTATCTCTGTTATAGCCAGTCATTATTACCATAACAAATTCCGTATCGGTATTTCCTTTTCAGCGGCTTAAGTGACTAAAGGCAACAACCGATGTCGCTTAAGTACCTCTGACCGGGGGTGCTAGTGTTAAAGTCCCGACGGGGTTGGATTTTCTACACTAGCTAGATTTCTTCACTAGCTAGGTCGAATTCAACAGCTGTCTGGAGGAGAATTCAAGCGACTGGCTTCTCTGATCGGAAGTTTACCATGGTTTCTCCGATCGACACTAGGCGCATTCCGGGGCAGTGCGCTAACACACCACAGCGATGGTCAGCGTGCTATCTTTCTTTCTTCTTCCTTGGGGTATCCTCACCCCCATACTAACGTACGCTTAAACGTATATACACGACACTACCACTCATGCCGGGAGATCTGTCAGGAGCTTAAAGATTTTCCCGGCTTGGGCGGTGCCTTCCTGTAGGGTGATACATGGTTGAGGAAAATTCGCTAGCTAACGAGTAGGTTGGCACCGGAACTCACTATCCAAAGGAGGACGATTACCGCCACATCTCGAAGAAAACATATAGTACACTTGCATAACTAACGACCTTAGTAGTTAACGTGTACGGAAACACGAAGTAATCAATCAACTACTTCCTTCACAGTTACCAATGCGACCACCTTCACTACATCACCATCACTACTTGATCGCTACACTGTCAGAAATTACATTAAGTTTAATGAAGATTTAATGTACGACTGTACATGAAATTTAATGTACGACTGTACATGAAATTTAATGTACCTTGTACATTAAAGTGACATTCATGTACATATGCATTAAATTTAATGCTTAAATTAAAAGCAATGTACATATACTCTTAACTTATTTGTGCACGCTAAATTTAATGTACACGTACATTAAAGTTACTATATGTGAACATTGAATTTATTTTCCGTACATGAAAATTACATTCATGTACTTTTACATTAAAAGGAATGCAGAAATTTTCTGACACTGTACCTTCGTAACCGCTTCCGTGGCAACCGCGCACCCAGATGCCGATCGACGTCTTGTTGCGCGGCCCCGCCGCATTCTCTGGCGGCGGCGGTGGCGGCGGCGTTTCCGTCTGGCACCGCGCCGTGCCGCGCCGCGCCGCGCCGCGCCGGCCTGTGCGTTCAGACGCAGGGAATTTGAGGCTTTTTGAGGAGCTGCGCGCCAAAAAACGGGTCTCTGGCGCAAGTGCACGCGCAGGAATTGTGCGTGGTCGCCACAAAGGAGGCGCGGCAGCAGATGGACGCCAAGTGCTCATCAAGCGCGGGCATTGTCATGGGCCGCGGGGCGGGGCGATCGCCGGCTGGCTTTTTACGCGCGCGCGCTGGAGCGGCCGGAGGACCATCCGGCGCGCCGCCATTAATTCGCTTTCGGAATGAGCGCTTGTGTTTGCGACTGATCCAGTTACGGCCAAAGACGATTCGGCGCGGCTTTGACTTGCGGTCCAATGCGCTGAGTCGTACGTTTTTCGCCGTTGCGGCTTCTCCCGGTCTGGATAGATTGGCATCCGGTTTTACTTAACGCTTCTCTGTGTCTTCCTACTCATTATTTTATTTCTCTTTCCGTGTGTTTTCTCATCCTTTTCTCACCACTTTTCAGTTCATCTTTGTCGTTTCTTCCACGCTGTATACTCGCAACACACTCGTCCGCGACGCCACTTCATTGTCACTTTGGGATGAGTATGGTTTGGAATGAGCCCTGAGATTTGCGATTTCGCTTCGTATTCAGTTGCGGCCAAAAACAATTCAGCGCGGCTATGATTTGCGGTCGGCTTCGCAAAAAACTTACGTTTTTCGCTTTTCTGGCTTCTTTCCGTCAGGATAGTTTGGCATCCGGTTTTACTTAACAGTTCTCCTTGACCTGCTATTCATAACATTTCTTTCACTTTACTTGTATTTCATCTCATCATTTTCTCACCAATTCTCTGTTCATCGTTGTGATTTCTTCCATGCCGTGTTCTGGCCTTACACTCCGGCGCGTCCCCACTTCATTGTCACGTTGGAATGGGCATCGTTCGGAATGAATCCTGATTTTTGCGATTTGGCTTTTTATCCAGTTGTGGCAAAAGGCGATTCAGCGCATCTTCCGATTTGTGCTCGGCAACCATGACATAGCGCTTTCATTTTTCGTCCTCACTGCTTCTCCTCGTTTGGATGGACATAAGAGTATCCCGATATATAAGGGAGAATTTGTTAGCGAAATCAGATAAGCATTTCCTTTATACAGTTTCTGTTTGACCTCAAAAACTCAAATAATTAATATTTTTTGGATAAGACGATTAGATAAGGATAACCCATGCCGACTTGATGCCAAACATTAAACTTGATCTTTGTACTGAGTCTAGAAGAAATAATTCTAATAAAATTCAATATTTATTTCGTAAATAATGTACGAATATGTTCAGTTTATATCCATTAAAAAAATGAAAGTATTATTTTGAAAATTTTCTTTTCAAACTTTGCTTTTTACAACCAGGATAAACCTTCTTATGATCTTGTATGCAACGTAAAAAAACATTGATTCTATTCCTCTTAAACCGTAATTATACCATGAAAGTCTTGCAACAACTTCATCGCTCTTTCAGCTAAATCGTTGACTGATCTAAGTGTCAAAACTTTCTTTCTAGCTTCTTGAAAAAAAGTATTTTTTGATCAAAAAGTGAGACCATCGTAGAGAAAACTTTCATTAATTCTAAGATCTTCAAACAAGAAATTGCCTTTGACCGAAATAAAGACATAGTTTTCTTGTCGTATAAAGGATCACAATGTTCTTCCTTTTACTTTCTCGTATATGTACGTATATACGGTGTAATATACGTATTATAGAGAAAGTTATGTAAGGCTGCACGAAGAAACGGCGGATTTTTGGGCAGAAAAAATTCATTACCGGGCATTAACCCCATTTATAACCACAACCAAAAAGCGGATAAATACAGTTGCTAAATTAAGAGGGAAAAGGTCCTCTAACACGTGGTGTAGTCAGAATCCCTTTTTTATGGGCCCTTGTTGCCGGAAAACCAATTGAAAGCAAAACGTCTGTCCTTCCGTCCGTCCGTCCCTCCGTCCGTCTGTTTTTCCATTAGTGAACACTATTACCGACTAAACCATGCGTAGGATTTTTTCCAAATTGAAGAAAACCCGGCGGCGATTTATGGCAGCAGAAATGAGGATGCGGGCAAGACCGTAAACCTATCCCACACGAAGGAAATTAGAAAACCACAACGTCTACGAGATACTCTGTGCCATTCTGTAACATCACTAATAACTTTATGTTATGCGTACATACATGTAGAGTAATATAGTACGTAGTATAGAGAATGTTATGTTATGCTGCGGAAAATCAGTTTCGAGATTTCAAAGGAAATACACTTTTTGGGGTCTCCTGATGCAGAAACAGTGATTTTTTTAAACGTCCGTCCATCCATCTGTCTGTCCGTCTGTCCCCCTGTCTTTCCCTCCCTCTGTCCCTCCGTCTGTCCCTCCCTCTGTCCCTCCCTCTGTCCTTCCCTCTGTCCCTCCCTCTGTCCCTCCCTCTGTCCCTCCCTCTGTCCCTCCCTCTGTCCCTCCCTCTGTCCTTCCCTCTGTCCCTCCCTCTGTCCCTCCCCTCTGTCCCTCCCTCTGTCCCTCCGTCTGTCCCTCCCGTCTGTCCCTCCCACTGTCTCTCCGTCTCTGTCCCTCCGTCTGTCCCTCCCTCTGTCCCTCCCTCTGTCCCTCCCACTGTCTCTCTGTCCCTCCGCTCTCCCTCCTTCTGTCCCTCCTTTCTGTCCCTCCCCCTTCCTCTGTCCCTCCCTCTGTCCCTCCTCCTCTCTCCCCTCTGTCCCTCCCTCTGTCCCTCCCACTGTCTCTCCCCTGTCCCTCCTCTGTCTCCTCTGTCCCTCCCCTCTGTCCTCCTCTGTCCTCTCCCTCTGTCCCTCCCTCTGTCCCCTCCCTCTGTCCCTCCCACTGTCTGTCCCTCCCTCTGTCCCTCTCTGTCCCTCCCCTCTGTCCTCCCTCTGTCCTCTCCCTCTGTCCCTCCCTCTGTCCCTCCCACTGTCCCTCTCCCACTGTTCTCTCTGTTCCTCCTTCGTCCCTCTCTCCTCTGTCCTCCCTCTGTCCCTCCCTTTCTCTGTCCTCTCCTGCGGTCCCTCCTCGTCCTCTCCTCTCTCTGTCCCCTCCCTCTGTCCTCCCTCTGCGCCCTCTCCGTCTGCCATGGGGGGACAACACGTGTCACATAAAATTTCTTGAAAACTCAAATTTTTCTGTGAATATTAGCTCAAAATTCCACTTTTTCAGAAATGCTCAAACGTTAATTCTCAAAACTGGTCAAGTCTCAAAATTTTCAAACGGATAATGCTAATTGTTTCCTTAATTATGACGTAAAGTCCATTTTTGGTGTATTCTTTTTGTTTTAAAAATTACACAAATAAATTTTTTAGTATCTCTCACGCCGATAATTTGCACATTTTCAGCAATTTGTAAACACTATTGCTTTTTCAGTTAATGTGCTTCAATTTACTTCAAATGAAGATTTTCGAAAACTCAAAATATTTCTGTGAGAAAAGGCTTCAAATACCGTGTTTGGTAACTCTTCAACGCCATTTTCTAAAAAAAACTGCTCCAAATTTTTCAATGAAAATTCCCATACAGGAGAAGCTTTTACTCTTCTTTAATAATCTTATAGTAATATTTCGATATAATAACATTTCGAGAAAACGAACCCAGTGCGAGAAAGTCGTGCCTTACTGTATTACCTAGTTCCTTTTGCCACTGTAGCCAAATTCCTGACATAAAACAATTCCTGGTAGTTTTAAGCTTAATATTTTTCTTTGATGTCAAACAGTTTCTTCCTTATTAACATATTATACTGAAAATTAATCCATCGTATATCGTATTCCCTTGCTTGAAATTGTTTATTTGCGCTCGTCACACCTTCACGCATACATTTCCTTCGAGCACTACCTCCAAATTTCCTTTTTTTCTAGAGTAACATTCGGTTTCTTAATATCCTTTTAAAGAGCGGAATTTTATTCTGGCGAACAATTAGGATTGTTTAAAGGGAGGCGTTTTACGGCAGAAGTGTTTGTAAACTATGATGACCCCACCTTCATTTTCAACCCTTCTTCTTCCTTTTCAAGAATTCGTCTGTCCTAGTTGAATATATACCATTATTCTTCGTAGCTTGGATCGCGTTAATTGGTGTTACTAACTCTCACTGCACAATCTATTAAACGACTGCACGTTCTCTTCAATCACGTCGAATGCAAATAAACGAAACCGGCTTTCTCGTACGTATATTTTCTCGTGATGATCAGACCAGAAGAGATACATTGAGGCTGTGTAAGTTTGAATTCTACGGAAGGATAGATGTGTCACATTGTGATTCTAAAAAGGAAAGCAAAGGAAAGCCATCTCACGGAATCTATATCATGGTCAAAATATTTTATTTTGATTAACAAGTTAAGTTACAGACAAGTAGACGTTTCCAGTCTTGGACGGCAAACATTCTGTGAGGAATATTTCTCTAAAAGAAATTTCATTTTCCAAGCGGTCCATGTCCTTGGGTTCTCTTCATCGTCATCACGATTGCCGCATGTTAGAGACCGCCGCTCCCTTCTTCTACCCAATCTTTCCTGCTCTGTTATTGCTCGCGAACCTGCCTCATCTGATTCCGCTTTATCCCGCTCTATCCTTCTCCACTCTGGTCCACGCTGCCCACCCGGTCCGCCCCGCTCCACTCCACCCAGTCTGCCCCGCTCCACCCGCCTGATCTGCCCCGCTCCGTTCCATCCCGCTCCATCTCATCCGCTCCCTCCACTCCGCTTCTCCCAACTCCTCGCTCCTTCCGATCCGCCCCTGCTCTACCCCGCTCCGCCACCGTTCCTCAATCCACCCGCTACACTCCGCTCATCCTGCTCCGCTCCGTTCCATCCCGCTTCGCCCCGCTCGTTCCCGCTCGATCCCGCTCGATCCCGCTCAACCCCGCTCGGCGCCGGCTTAAACGCTTAAACCTCAATCCCTGCTCCAGGCCGCTTAAACCCTCAACCCCGCTCAACCCCGCTCAACCCCGCCCCGCTCAGCCCCGCTCAACCCCGCTCAGCCCGCTCAACCCCGCTCAACCCGCTCCAACCCGCTCAGCCCGCTCAACCCCGCTCAACCCTGCTCAACCCCGCTCGGCGCCCTGCTCAACTCAATCTCCCGCTCAGCCCCTGCTCAGCCCGCTCAGCCCTGCTCAGCCCGGCTCAGCTCAACTCCTGCTCAACCCCGCTGCCTTCAACCCCCTCTCAGCCCCTCAACCCTCTCAACCCTCTCAACCCCGCCTCCCGAGCCCTCTCAACCCCGCGCTCAGCCCCGCTCAACCCCGCTCGACCTGCTTGACCTGCTCGACCCGCCCTGCCAAATCGTTTCACCTCAACCCCTCTCTCCATTTTTGCCGCACCACCTCAAATTCAAGTCCCGCTCAACCCTCTCCGATCCACCCTCCCCCTCCACCTCATTCCAGCCCATCCTGCCCTATCACTCCACCTGATCCTCCCTCCACCATTCCAGGCGACCCCCGCTCGACCCCGCTCGACCTCGCTCAACCTCGCTCAACCCCTCTCAACCCCTCTCAACCCCTCTCAACCCCGCTCAACCACGCTCAACCCCGCTCAACCACGCTCAACCTCGCTCAACCTCGCTCAACCTCGCTCAACCCCGCTCAACCCCGCTCAACCTCGCTCAAATCCGCTCAACCTCGCTCAACCTCGCTCAACCTCGCTCAAATCCGCTCAACCCCTCTCCATTTCGCACCACCTCGCTCCATCCCGCCCTATCACGATCCACCCGATCCTCCCCCTCCACCTCATTCCAGGCGATCCTCACTACACCACCCCGCTCCACCTCATTCCACCCATCTCCACCCCGCTCCACGCGATCCGCCCCGCCGCGCACGCTCCGCCGCGCCCTCCCCTCCCCGCCCCGCCCCGCCCCGCCCCCGTTCAACTGCCCACTCGCCCGGCGACCGCCGCGCCTCGTTCCAAACGAGCTCTTTTTCATTAAGAATGTTGGTGTCGCGAATTCATTAAAACAAGTTCCAAATACGTAGAATACTTTTTTCGCTCCTTTGGCGGCGCATTGTTTTATTTTCGGGGTCCGTCGCACAAAGGAACAAAAATATTAGTGTATTGAATCGCTGAAATATTTTAATTATTTCAAATTGCGTATTTCTTGTGGGGTCATTAAATTCTCTCTGTTAATACGCTAAATGTTTGCTGTTTTTGCATGTAAAATATTCGCAACATGTAAACGAGTTACCCTACCGAGTGGATCTTTGTGTGGAACTGGTGGGCAGCCATGCATTTCGAGAGCGCTTGGTACATCTGCGTGACTTATGTGTAAATTAACTCTTACAAGATTACAGTTGAAAGTAAAACTACGTAGTTTCAAGCAAACCTCTTTGGGGTATAGAAATTAAAACTGAATTGGTTTGGTTCTAGAGTCCTTGAAAATTAACATTATAAGGTGGGAATGGACAAGCATATATATATGAGAAGTAATGAAACTAGTGATACTACAATAACACACATTTTTTCGCAGTATTTCTTATTTTTGAAAGTTCATAAAAAATATTAGACGTCATTCTTTTCTATATACAAATTTAAAGCGGATTTTGAGCCATTTTTATAATTCGCATGATTTCACGAAGAAATTACACGAAAATACACCTTTTTCAAATAATTATACATGAACTTTTTTTAAAGATCTGATATTTTTTAACAGACTTTCTCTAAGAAAAATCTTTGTCCTCAAAAGTTTACTTATTGCTACTCTGTCAATATTATACTTTTCCCATATTTTTGGCATTTTCGAAAATTTAGAGTTTCTCGGAAATGGGACTAGTACAATTTTGTACCGTCCTTTGATACATAAGAGGTGAAAATTTAAAGAAAACATTGATTGAAAACATTTACAACAAAATAAATTGAAAAAATAATTGTATACATTTTTTTCTGTCAGCATTTTCATTCAGTATTTATTAAGATAATTATCTAATAAAATCAGATTTTATTAAGAAAAATAAATTGTAAAGATACTAAGAATAATTGAACTTTCTTAGTTTTCGAAAAATCAGAAATTTTAACGAAAATGAGACCCACGCAATTCTTTTAACCGTCCTGTTTGCTATCCGTGGACAAAGATAAAAAATCATTTTGAGATCATTTTGAATATGATGTATTTCAATATGAAGTCTTCATGTAAAATACCCCCAAAAATGAAAATAAACTCGGAGGGCACTGAGTTCATTTGAAAAGCTCGATGGGCATAATTTTTTAAGGAAATCGGCTGAACGGTTTTGATGCTAGCGTTGACCGCAGATGGACAGACAGACACAACTTTTCTGTCAGTCGATTTTTCGGTATAAAGGACCCACAGGATAAGGATTCTGACTTCACAAGAAGTTAGAGGAAGTAATATACTGTAAATTGGAATAAGACTTATTCGCTTTCTCGTTACCAGTGGCCGGCAATAAGTGTGTTTCGGTTAGAATTGCCCCCACTTCTTCCCTCAGCACTACAATAATTTTCCCTATATTGCGTAAACAATTGGCGATAAAGTAACTAGTGGCCCGGACTTTCTCGTCCTAGTTAGTTTTCTAATCTGTTCAGTCTGGGCTATCTTGTCGTCGGATTTGCCCTACCCTGTTCCCAGCTGCCATCTATTCCTCTTCGGCTGCGTCCGCCTCCTCCGTCCAGCGGCTTGGCGGGGTGTGGCGTAGCGGGGCGGGACGCGGGAGGGGGCGGGGGCAGAACGACGTGCAGATTGAGACGTGCAACGCGCGGTCGCTTATCTGCGCGAGTCCACCTCGGCCTCTAATTGAATTACGTATGCGCGTGCGCCGCAGCGCTCTTCGCCCCTCAGCGCCGCGCCGGCGACATGTGTTCGCACTTGCGCCCGACTTACGTATGCGGCTCAGGAGCAAAAAGGACGGGACGGGACGGCCCTCCAACGGCATGCATATGCATGCGTTATGCAATGTTTTCCCACTTACGATTTTCGCCACCGGCCGCGCCCGTGCCCCGAGCGCGTAAACGCTTTGATATCGCTATTAGTCAGCGCTCGATCGGCGACACGAGCGCGGCCTTTTGTCATCGCAGCTTATGTTAATTCGACGCCAGAAAATCCTCCTCTCCGCACACAACGATTTATATTGCTAATTTTGAATATTCGCAAAAATTATTGGAAAAGTAAGCATATTCGACAATGGGAGAGGTATCAACGATTTCCGAATATATATAGGAACCTGGGGGAAATTGAAAATCTGTGAAAGAATTTCGATTGTTTCGTTTTTCCGTGCGCGTCAACTGCTAACGTCATTAGTCCCAGTAGTGTGGTGCATGTTTTAGTCTCGGGAGTGGGCGTTTATCTTCCCTGGCTGGATGGGAAGTTCCAACGTCCACCTTCCCTCCGGCTCGCGAGGTTTTTCACAACCAGGTATCTCCCACCAGTGGGGCATCTATCCAGCTGAGACAAACTTTAAGTTCCCGACTGGTCTCCCGGCATGTGTGGTAGTGTAGTGCATGTTACTGTAAATGTGTGCAATTAAGGGGTGAGGATAGGACAAAGAAGAGGAAGGAAAGATCGCGCACGGTCTGCGACTCGTTAATTATGGTACTGCTCTGGCATTCTCCTGGTGTTGATCAGAGAAACCTCGGAAAACTACCAGAGCAAACAGCCGCTACAATTCTTCAGACAGCAACTCAATTCGACCTAGCTATGTAGCCAGGGTCAAAAATTCTACCACAGTCGGGACTCGAATCTCCCGAACAGTGACATTACAGTGACATCAGTCGATGACCTGAGCCCCCTCAGCCAGTGAAACAGTTTCGATTTTGACTGGAAAGTGCAAATACTTCATTGTGTTATTTGACCTATTCTCATACTGTGACTGAATTTTTATATTCAGTGTGTCACTGCTTATGAGGTAGGTGATATCAAGCATCGAGGAAGAATGCACTTGAGTTTTAATGTGTGTCGTTTGAGGCAGCCAATTTTTGTTGATCGAGGGCTCCACTTGACAGCAGATTTTCTGTGATTTAAGTCGATCACCCTCCTCGTAATGTCGGCGCCAGTGGACGCGAGGCAGCGTGCCCCATTAGGAATCCGCGGGTGCTCCATGGTGCTGTTGCAGCCGGTTGTTTTCGCGCCGCCTGAGTGTTGCGGGGGCAGTGCGACGCGAGCGCGCCCACGGGTCAATATTGACTTTGTGGCGGAAGAGGCTTTGGGTGCTCGGCGCGGCTGTCGTGGGACCGGCAGTTCGTGCACTGTGTTGGCTCGATGGGAAATCGAGGCTGGGTGACTGCATCCTCCTAGTCTTTCCTAAGGGAAACCTAGATCCGTATGTGCCTTTGCTGTTCCCTCAAGCGCTCTTCTAGAGGACGTAAAGATCTTACCTGATGCTCTTATTTTGACAGTTCCGAAAATATTAATATTGAATGCTTAAGTATTGATTATTATCGGGAGTACAAAAAATATTTTTCTTTAGAAAGTACGTCTCTTGTACTGACAATTTTTGTTCAATAAGACACTTTGGAAGTTCACATAACTGGACAAATTTGACATTTTGTTTCCAAGTACAAGATTACAAGAATATTGCGAATGTAATTCAATTAATACACTTGGTTGTTTTTCTGCATTTGGTTGCAAACGCAACAGTGAACTTAGAAAGACCTGAGTTGTGCTCCAAATAACATTTTTAGGTCGCGTTTTTAGGTCATATTTAACGTTGTTAGGTTATATAAAAATCACTATGATTGTTTAACTGTAGGAATAACACGTAAAGGCAACACTAACACACACAAACATCCATGCCTGAGACGGGATTCGAACCTGCGATCCTACGAGCAGAGGCAGCTACGGCTCTTCAGCCTTATAGTCATCGGCTATGCAGGCTGGTCAATAACACATTGTGGTGTCATTTTTAGCTGATACTGGAATACTCATTGTTTTCAACAAAATCATGATTGCTCAGTTAAAGGAAAGAGCAATATAAAATAATAAACTGAGCTACAATTATTTTGTTCTGTAATTCTGAATTCATGTAATTCACTAAGAATATGCCCCGACAGTCTAACTTGATGTTATAAAAATATTTAATATACTTATCTTTGTGATAATGTTGTTCGCTTCTTTCTGTTCATTTCCATAATGAATTATTAGTAATTAGAAGAAACATCTTATTTATTCAGAATCACGAAAATACATTTTCATTCTACGTCTTGTTCCTATCTGTATTAGTTATTCTTACAAATTCAACTACCTCAGTCATGTTTCTTCTCTCCTCGTATCTTATTTTATATGACAACCTTCACCCAGTAGGCCTTCTCCTTGACAGTATTTTTGTTCCCACGATACTTCTTGATCATATTTGAATTGAATGTATTGGTTGACGTAATGAAGAATTAAGGTTGTGAATGACTACAACTCTTGCCTGAAAATTTTGTCAGTTTTTGATGCACAATTTAATTTCATTAAGCTGTTTTTCACATTTCCGATTTCAGCTAATATAAACATTGTATGTATGCAAATAACGGTAAAGGTGATTTCTAGTAGCTAAACTGCGGCGCAATACAGCTCTAAATATGCCAGAACGCAAATTGAGCTTTTATTTAAAATAGCCCTTATTGATGAAATTCTATTGCCTGAAAATCTTCGACCAGCTGCATACTCCAACGAATGCGAATGCTCAATATTCTGGTTCACCCCTTTCCACGTTCGTCAAAGATATAACATTCAAGCGAAAAGCGAAGAAATTACTTCTCACACCTTCAACGCCGTGAAGGAAGGAGCCACATCTGCACTTGAAATTACCGACTAACGCCATTTCTGTGCAGCACTTAAGTTCATATCGTCGTTACACTTAGTACGTATATGAGCCACCCGTGCACCCGCTCACAGCCACAACTCACCGCGCGCTGCCCACCGCGTCGTCCCTCAACGATTGTGTGGCCATTACACATGCGTAGAGCAGTGCGAAACACGGCGCGCTCCTGATTTCTTCTTTTTTCACGCTTTCTCACTTCGCAGCAAATGGGAGTTATTGCGATCGCTTCGAATGTTAAAATCAGTGTAATGCATTGACTTCCTATTAACACTTCTAGCAAGTTTATTCGCTGTTCGCTCGACGTTGGGAGCAACTGGTTTGGAAGTGGCGGGCAGTGGGAGCGGCCACGACCAAGTGTGTTGGCACGCTTAAGGTCGATGTGTCCTCCACTCTGAAGTGGGTGCACGACAGTACAATAACCGGATTTGAATGTAAATTGCACACGAGAAGACAAAACTGATACAGTGAACTTCACCTTGATATTGAAAGGTATTTGACAAAGATTCTACAGTAAGCCGGGAAAGTCTCTCAGCACCGGGGTGAACCAGGGTCTCCTGTTAAAAATTGTATTTATGTTGGTAGCAACCATATTACTGGGAAACAAATGAAGGGGTCAACACTTCCAGCATCCATTATGATTGTGATGAGTACGCAATTTACGTTATCAAGCTGCAGCTGGAACTACCAACATAATTTCTGTTGCAAGCACTCTCACCAGGTGTCACTGCAGAGAGACATTTCTGGCGCGCTATACCAAAATTATGTCTCAGATTGGACTTATCTTCTTGTTGATCTGATCCCCCTTTCTTCTACTACGGGAACTGCAATTATTGCGTTCTTATAAGTAGTTGCATAGTTCAGCTGATTTGCTATAGAACGTCAAACAGTACGTTATGTCATTAATTTTTTTTAAAGATACGGAACTTCTGGTGAACCATCATGCTCATCACCAATGAACGAGAAGCCTCAGCCTTCTTATTCTTATTTTTTGTCTTCTCTTATTTTTCTTCTTCTTCTCGTCTACCTCTTTCTTCTTTTTCTTCACTACCATTTTCTTCTCCTCTTCCATTTCCTTCTTCTTCAGCGTCTATTACATATTACACCCATTCCTTTTCCAATAGTTAATCTGATTCTTTTTGATTTATGACATTTAGCTTTCCGTGGTAACCTGACTTCTGGCATTGTTTCAGTACGTTGTAACAAATTCCGTTAGTATGCAAATTAATGTGAAAGCATATAATTTTAACCCATTTTGAATACTGCATTCAGAATGAATACAATATAATACTTATAGTATGAAATACAACCACTTTTAGCTTTAATAACAAGTCATAGACGTTTTGACATAGATTGGATCAATTTCTGACAGATCACTTCATTTCTTTGTCTTTGATCCATTCATTGCTAAACGAAGAAATCATTGTTTCTTTGGCCATTATAGATTCACAACCATGCTTAATGTTGGAGATTCAGATTATGGTATTTAGTCAGATTAATTAAAACACTGTAGTAATTAACGAAGCGAGTGGATAAATTGCGAAGCGAGTGGGTATTGTTACACGATATGGGACACGGACGGGAGTATTGTTATACGAGTGCTATGTTCAAGAAAACGAGTGACGATAGGGCCAAGTTTTCCTATTTATCACAAGTGTAATTATATCTCTTTGTCCACGTGTTGCGTTCAATATCTTTTCGTTTTCATGTAACAATAATTTAAATTTTGAGAAACCCAACCACATCTTTACCATTCGAGGCACACATTTCAAGACGTCGTATTACTCGTGAAAAAGACCTGTTTTAGTGTGCTGTGCATTGTGTTCTTACGATCACCACCGTGGCTTAGAGGATAAAGAAATATTTGCCAATGGGAGATATTGAAGATATTCCGAATAAAATATCAGAAGAAGCTGCCAAGTCATGAAGACATTACTTTCCACAAAAAGTAAAGACAGAAATGAGAGAGAATACAAGATCCATAAATATTGGAAAATAAAATAATCGAGAAATTTTTGACTCAGTTTTAGTACTGTACATTTTAGAACGGATAAACGCAACTGAAGTTTATATTTTTACATATGTAATATGCTAAGACTAAATGTTTTGTACAATATTTTTTTACAATAATTTCAATGTTTTACAAATAAAACATTTAATTTATTCATGATAAATATTTTATGAGGTTCCATTAGTCAGCTAGTGTCAAATCAACGTTTATTTCATAAATTTTGTTTTATTCATTCCTTTTTATATGTAATTGATGTAGGTACATAATCTGTGATGTAGTACATTTTTGTTCATGTTTCATGGCCGACTGGAAATAACTTGGTCACGTCTGTGTTACAGTAACTTAATTTAACAATTTTTTCCCCTTTTTCTGAGTACTTATTGGTAGTTATGGAGTTTTAATGGCACGGTGGAGTTTTAATTGCGCTCGTGTCATTAACATAGTGGCCAGTCGACCGGCGAATATCCATTTTCGAAAAAAGTCCTACCAATACTTCAGACGCTAATATTGTTCATAGACGGCCGGACGAACGGACGGGCAAACGGACGGGCAAACGGACGGGCAAACGGACGGGCAAACGGACGGGCAAACGGATGGGGAAACGGATGGGGAAACGGATGGGCAAACGGATGGGCAAACGGATGGGCAAACGGATGGGCAAACGGATGGGCAAATTTAATGGGCAAACGGATGGGCAAATGGAGGGGAAAATGGACGGACAAACGGACGGACAAACCGACGCGTCGGTTTCCGTCGCGTCCGTCCGTCGCGACGGACAAACCGACGGACAAACGGACAGACAAACGGACAGACAAGCGGACGGACAAGCGGACGGACAAGCGAACGGACAAGCGGACGGACAAGCGGACGGACAAGCGGACGGACAAGCGGACGGACGGACGGACGGACGGACGGACGTTTTGACAATAAAACACTTTTTTGCTATGAGAGGACCCGAAGACGTCTATTTCCGTTGAAATCTGGAAATGGATTTTCCGGAGCTTTACATAACTTTCTCCAAACCACGTATATTACTCCGTATATACATGCGTATACGAGAAATTAAAAATTAACAATGCATTCATAGCATAGTTAAATCCTAAACGCTTTGTTAATTCCCTGATTGTCTGGGGATGGAACTCGATCTCCACAGGTGGAAGGCATACGTGCTGTCCATTACACCGTGAGTGTAATGGACATCATTACAGTCAATGGAACATCAGCATCATAAGCAATGGAACCAACAATTAATGCACAAAAATGTTGGTATGGACAATAGCTCGCATTATGACGGTGATTCCCTATGTCCTCGTGGCGACTGAAGAGCTTATCGGCGGCCGCGGTCCAGGTGCTGCAGCGGTGGGCGGGGCGGGGGGACATTGGCGAGGTGCCCTGGCTTATTAGAGGGCGAGCGCGCGGCCCGCGTGACGTCATGCGCCTGAACGGCCGTTGAGCAAACGCTCGCTCGCTGGCTCGCGCCCGCGCGGACCGGAACAAAGGGGCCCCGGCGCGGCGCGGCGTCCGAGCTCACTCTTCGCACGTGATTTATTCGCGCTGTGCGCAAACCTTGAGCAAAGGGAGTGGAATGTTACTCAACGCTGTTTGCTATCTGTTGGGGCTGGAAAGAAGGTGATGCAAATGCGTGTTTGCCATCGATTGATTGATTAATTGATTAGTGATTCCGGGCGCGCCAACTGATAAGGTCATTAGACCCGTAAGTGTAGTGTATTAGTGCATTTTTTATCGTGGGATGTGGCGGTGATCTTCCCCCGCTGACTGGCGGGATCCGGCGCCGACATACGTCAGCTTGCGTACTTTTTGGAACCAGGTCTCTTCCACCAGTAATTCTTCATAATGAATGAAGCGCAGCACTTGCGCGACGGGCTCTAAGTCTCCTGACAGGTGTGGTAACTTAATTGCATGTAAGTGTAACTATGTGTAAGGAGTGAGGAAAGGAAAAGAAAGAGAAGGAAATATCACACGCGGCACGTGGCCCGTTTATTAGGGTACTGCTCTGGCCCTTGCCTGGCGTCGATCGGAGAAACCATGTAAAACTACTGATCAGATCAGCCGACTGCTAGAGTTCTCCTCCTGACAGCGGTTGAATTCCATCTAGCTTGGTAGCTAGCCTCAAAAATTCTGCCACCGTCTTGACTCGAATAGTAGAACTTCGCAGTGAGAGGTGCTGCAGTGACATCAATTGGTGCCTAGAGCCACCGAAGCCTGTTTTAACATCTATGACAATTAATGAACGCTCAGGCGAGTTGGTGATTTTTTCCACCGGGTCTAAAACAGTTGATCGTCGCCGAAGACCGCATTGAAAATTGACGTCTTCCGCCAGACATATGGGCTGGAGCGCCAGCTGTTAATGTCTCCAAATGTCAGCAAATAAGACAACGTTTTTTAAGTGAATGTGAATTATTTCTACGTGTTAATCGACGACTAAGCCCCCAATTTGGTTTGGCATCAATGAGTGCCAACAAAATCGCTCTATTGACTAAACAGATAATAGAAACAAGAGCGCGTTGTGATAGGATCGTACAGTTGATATATACTCAATCTTATCAAAAATACTTTTCTACTCTTTTTCAATTATAGTTAAATGCAACTGAATTCCAACCAAAGGCCCCCGAATATTTTATTTTTAGTTTTCTGCTATGTGCATCTAAGTACATGGTTATGACTAAAATTCTCGGTGAATAGTGGCAACTGAATATTATAACCATTACAAGAAATATTACAAAATTTTTATTAACTGGTATTTATGATTGACTGCATTACGTGAGAGATGTTTAATTGTTATACTTTACTGTTCACACTAGGGGCCATCCAACCCACAAAACAAGTAAGAGGTTTGTTTCGAATCGAGTCGGGACACTCCCGCAGCCCAGAACACTGCTCTACAAACACGTTTCCCCGCGCAGCGAGTCTAGTGTCAACCGTTTCTATCCCTTGTTGGCATCTGGGGCGCGCGCACGTCCATTATTCGAGGGCGCTGGCGGTGCCAGGTCGCCTGGGAATGCCGCCACCCGGGCGGCGTCCTAATTCACTTCTGCCGCGACGCCCCAGGAATTTCCTATTCTGGGGGCCTGCTGAGCCGCCTTGCGGCGTGCCCCGTGGACGAGACGAACGGAGGCTAGATAGGCCCGGGCAACGAGCTGGATTCAGGGCATTGCTAGGATCGCGTCCTTCCCCACTCTCTGTCTACTTTGCAGACTAAAATCATGGCTTCACATGTGTTCAAGAAGCGTTCGTATGGTTTCCCGAGTTAAAGCTGAAGGAGATTGCACTCGAAATTCTACATACGAAATCATTGGAAAAAAAATCCTTTGGGGAGTAGAAACTATAATTGTATTGTGTAACTTGTAACAAGAAAATAGACGTCTAGTATTACTGGTCTGGTCGACTGAGAGAACTTGTGACTAGGCGGTGTGGGATGGGGTGGGATGAATCCCGGACGAAGCGGGACCGGATGGATCGGGACGGGACAGATCGGGACGGGACGTGTCGGAACGGGACGGATCAGTAGGGGACGAATCTGGGCGGGACGGATCGGGAGGGGACGGGAAGTATTGGGACGGGACGGATCGGGACGGAGTGGGACGGGAATGATCGGGAGAGGACGAAGCAGGACGGAACGGAGCGGGCTAGATGGGACAGAGTGGGACGGGATGGGGCGGGGCGATACAGGGCGGGACGGGATGGGGTGGGACGGGACGGGACAGAGCGGGACATGATGGGGTGGGTCTGGACGGATCGGGCAGGACGAAGCGGGACGGGACGAATCGGAACGGGACGGAGCGGAACGGATCTGGTCAGAGCGGGACGGGACGGGGAGGGACAGGATAGGACGGAGTGACACGGGATGGGGTGGGGTGGGACAGAGTGGGTCAGGATGGGGCGGGACAGGAAAAGGTGGGGCGGGACGGAACGCGCTGGGGAGGGACGTTACGGGCCGGTACGGGGCAGAACGGGCTGGGGCGGGACGAGACGGGGAGGGATGAGCCGAGGCGGGCTGCGTCTGACGTCGGTGGCCGCAAAAGCTGTTGAAACGGACGCAGCGCGGCGCTCCGACTCCATAAGCCCCGCACGGCTCTCTTCCTAATACGGCCGCGCGCTCAAAGGAATTTCAGGCTCTTCACGTGCCATGTTATGCTCGTTCTTTCTTATGCAGATCCGGCGCTCGACTCGACGCGGCGCGGCGTTTCCTGCCTCCTAACGATGCCTTCACGCAGATCCCTCATAATTCGATGACAACGGTGACCTGAAGACTGGACGCTTGAATTTAGTGTTCTCGTATGGAGTTTGAAAGACTTTATTTCGAGGCCATGTCTTCCTTTATCTCATTTTACCTTTCCGGTCCTTTGTGTTCGTTTAGCTCGAAAGTTTTTGTGTAGCTACGACAAAGACGCATTTGTTTTGATTACTGAGAATGTAAGTAAATTTGGTCAGTTTAGAACTTTGCTCTTGGCCTCTTTGACTCTACTTACCCATCAGTTTACTCTTCCTTATTCACTTCATTTTGTTCCTTCAACTTTTTCGTATATTATTTTATAACTATTCAAATGGTTTCCCTCATTATCCCTTTTTTTATTTTAGCATTCCTGAAAATACTCTGCCAAACGTGTCATTTTCCTCTTCATAGCCCTTGTTTGCTTCACGACAAACCATGGTTTTTATTTATTATTCGTTGCACATTGGTTGTGTCAGCATCGCGTGGCGATCATGAAGAAATACCGATGTGTTCCCGCCCTGGCGATGTCATGGTCGCATCCCTGGTGCTGGATGTGGAGGGGCAGGGCGGGCGGACGAGCGAGGCTTGTGGCTGAAAGTGGGGCCTCAGCCGGACCTCGCAGGGACCTGAAGGTGTCCGCGAAAGAGCGGTCGAAGCGCCCCTCCGTTGATTGATTAGTGTTATCGGGCGCGTCAACTACTAAGGTCATTAGTCCCGTAAGTGTAATGTATGTATTATGGTGTGAGGTAGCGGTGATCTTCCCCCACTGGATCGTGAGATCTTGCGCCCTAACGCCAGCTGATGGGGTTTCCCCTAACCAGATATCTCCCACCAGCGAGGCACCGACCCAGCTAGGACAAGTACTTAACTTCCGGTCGGTCCGCCGGTGTGGGGTGGTATAGTGCATGTTAGTGTATGTAAGGGACAGGGCAAGGAAGAGGAAGGAAAGATCGCGCGCGGTCCGTGACCCGTTTATTAGAGTACTGCTCCGTCATTCGCCTGGTGTTGATCGGAGATCCCACAGAAAACTACCACGACCACTACCAAAAAACCACGACAAACCGCCGATCAGAGCAGTCGGCCGCTAGTATTCTCCTCCAGACAGTAACTGAATTCGACCTAGCCATCTAGCCAGTATCGGAAATCCTGCCACCGTCGGGACTCGAACCCAGGTCTACCCGGCCAGAAGCACTGCAGTGAAATCAGTTCATGACCTGGTCCGCCGGTCGAGGCGCCACGGGGAACTGTGGGGAGAAGGGGGACATGAAAAGCGACACGCAGATGTGAAAACGGGAGCTGGGTGGCGAGAGGGGTAGGGTCCAGATTCGAAGCAGGACAGGATCTAGACTAGAGTTGTAGGTAGGGGGGATTGTATTTTGATTGAGAAACAACGTTAATAGACCTGCCTTTGCGATGTAGTTGGAAGAAACTGTTTTCTTTGCGTTCTTATACATGGAAGTTCAGATCATCGTGGAATGTGCACTTGAAGTAGAGGTCAATGTCCAAACAAAGACGTCCAGAAGCAAGAAGAGCAGGTATAGTGTTGTGAGAATAATTTCGCTGAAGTGCCACAATTGACACTATCCATAATAGAAAATCATGCAATTCTTCGGTAAACGGATATGAGAAGTCAGTAGAGAGATGGCACGGCTGACAGGAGGATCCGTGGTTTCCATCGACCGAGAGGAAGCGGTGCTGCGGGCAGCCAATCAGCCGCGAGCACGTGAAGGGGCCGCATCTCGACGGGAAGAGAGTCAGCCGGACGACATAGCGAAGCCGCTGACTCTATGACAAACCAGCGTCGACGGCGAGACGCACGTGACGGGCTCCGGAGGGGCTGGCGCGGCCATTTCACGGCGCATGATAATGGAAATAATAATCATAAAGCAACACAAACACGCGCGGGCGGCGCGGGGCGGGGCAAATTGAAGAGCGGCGTGCGGGAGTAGGGGGGGAGGAGAGGGTGATGCAGCCCGCGGTCCGGCCGCGGGTCAGAGGTGAACGCAACTTAATCTCAATGTTAATGGGTAGTTAAGTGAGGGCCCGACCGCGCCGCGTCACGGGCCTCGCCGATACTGCCACCCCTGCCACCGGGCGCGTGGCCTTTCGCCGCCCGGGCGCTCTCCGGGCCTCCTCTTTCGGCGCCAATACTCGTCCGCCCCGCCCCCTCCGCGCTGCCATCGCCACGATACTTCCACCCTCATTTCTCTGGCAGCTTTCATGCTCTACTCCTCGTCCTTCATCTGTCCTCACTGCCCTCTAGCAATGCGACGTTGATGTTGTCAAAACATCAATATTTTTATAGCAACTCCGATGTTTTCACATCGATTTATTAAATCCGATGTTTTCCCAACATCAATGTTTCTGTTAAGGTTTTTAAGTTTTGTTTATGAATGGAAAAAGTACCTTAATCACGATTTTGTGAAAGTTGAAATATGAAATATCTGAGTTTATGCGACACACCGTCTGACCTCCTGTCCTAATATCCAGCGAATTGAGTAATCTCAGACACCTTGAGCATTTAGGCTTACATCCACTCCAATTCCTCTGGCATGTTTCATGCTCTACTCCTTGTCCTTCATCTGTCCTCACTGCCCTCTAGCAATGTGATGTCGACGTTGTCAAAACAACAATATTTTTTATGGAAACATCCATGTTTTAAACATGAATATATTCACGTCGATTTATTAAACGTCGGCTTGCGGGGTTTCCCTCAACAGGGTATCTCCCACCAGCGGGGCACCACCCCAGATGGAACAAGCTCTAAGCTCAAGACTGATCTCCCGATATGTGTTGCAGTGTTGTGCTTGTAAGTGTAAACGATGGGTGAGAATAGGACAAGAAAGAGAAGGGAAACATTGCGCGAGTAACATGTCCCGATTGTTAGGGGTTAACCAGCTGATGGGGTTTTCCCTAACCAGGTATCTTCCAACAGCGGGGCACCGACCCAGCCAGGACAAGCTCTAAACTTCCGGTCGGATTGCCGGATGTGTGGGGTAGTATAGTGCATGTTAGTGTATGTAAGGGACAGGGCAAGGAAGAGGAAGGAAAGATCGCGCGCGGTCCGTGGCCCGTTTATTAGAGTACTGCTCCGTCATTCGCCTGGTGTTGATCGGAGATCCCACAGAAAACTACCTATCAGAGCAGCCGGCCGCTAGAAATCTCCACCAGACAGTGACCAAGCTATGTAACTAGTGTTGAGAATCTTGCAGCCGTCGGAACTCGAACCTAGGACCTTCGGGTCAAAGTCTCTGCCGTAACAAGAGTTAAACCACGTCAGCCGGTTCAGGGTCCCGTGCTCTTGCAGGCGAGCTCAGGAGTTCCGTTAGCGATGCTCGCACGGAAGCCGCGCCCCGCCCAACCTCGCCCCGCCCCGCCCCGCCCCGCCCCGCCCTGCCCCTCCCCGGCGCAGCCTCCTCGGCCCCGCCCCCGTGTCGCTTCGCCTCGCCGCGCGTCGCTCGCGTGTGCAGCCACAGTAAAGTTTCCCCACGACAGCCCTCCTCCGCCTCTTCCCTTCCCATTGACGACGCAGCCAGCACCGACTCCACCGCTACTACCGACACCACCACCACTGACTGCGCCTCTGTGCCCAATTCTTCTTTATCAAATATATGATAGTAGAGTGGTGTGAACGACAATTACCAGAAAATGAAGTTATGTCTAAAGTACAAGATACCAACATTCATATTTTTCTTTGAGTTGGCAAAACATTGTGAATGAATTAAAGCCATTTTTATTTTTTATATTTTTGCGTATTTATTTTTTTCTATATTTGTCAATATATTCGTATTATGGTCTTGAGATCATCTCTCATTTAAATAAAGCGACGTAATACTGTGTTTTTGTGACCTCTGAACCTTCACCATGAATGTCAAATTATGCTCCTTCGCCCCGATTCTTAGAAATAGATTACTATTTATTTTTCAATGAACATTGAGTGTTTGCGAAGAACACGTATTTACAAATACGTGCCTGCTCATTTTTCTTTTAATCTATGGGAATGTCAATAGAAATACGACAAAAAATTCCTACAGTCGTATCGTGTTTTCTGCACCTCTCTGAAAAACATACATTACTTTGTCAGGGAAGCAAAAATCTATCCTTTTAACACCTTTCAACACTTCCAACACCTAATACGCCACCCATACCTCCTACACCTCCCTCACCTTTTTCACCTTTAACACCTCCAACACCTCGAACACACCAAAACTTTCAACATCTCCAACACTTTTCAACACCCTTCACCACCTCCAACACCTTTCAACACTCCTAACACCTCACACACCACCCATACCTTCTACACCTCCCTCACCTTCATCATCAACTCCTCCAACACCTCCTACACCTCCTGCAGTTCCAACATCTCCTACACCTCCTGCAGTTCCAACATCTCCTACACCTCCTGCAGTTCCAACATCTCCTACACCTCCTGCAGTTCCAACATCTCCTACACCTCCTGCAGTTCCAACACCTCTTACACCAACGCCTCCAACGCCTCCAACACCTGCAACACCTGTACTTCTTGCAACATCTGCAACACCTCCAATACATCCAACATCTACACCTCCAAGATCTCCATCACCAACACCCCCAACATCGAGCCATCTACACTCATACGGACCCAAAATTGCATGCGTCGCCTAGCCTCTCTCATGCTCCCTACACCCACATAAATCCTACAGTCACCTATGTATTACTTCTGAATACAGTACAAGTGACCTCAATACCACATTTTCCTTACTAATACATCCGAAAAAAATCTCGCGGCCATGTCTTGCGTTACATACAAGAAATTTGAGGCATCTATATCAAGCGAGATCTGTGCTCTTTCTACTTACGATGTTCTCAAGAATACAAGACCCTGGTTTCTTGTACTCTAGTTTTTGTAACCTCAAAACTGATCTCAGCGTAACCAATATATATATATATATATATATATATATATATATATATATATATATATATATATATATATATTGGTTTCTGTTGAAATTATCTGTGTAAATATGTAAAATCTTATGATTCAGATATTATAAATATCTGATATGTACATGGCAAGACAATGTATCTACTCTAGAAGGGTTTTTTTTGTTTAATTTTATTTCACATTTCACATAGATAAATGTTTGAATGAACTCCATACCATAATGACGAGTAATGTGCATCGCCGGGCGTTTGCGGCGCGCGCCCCACCCGCCCTCGAGTGACTTGTGTTTCTGTTGCAGGTGAGTGGGAGGCGAGCGACCGCGGCGCGGCGCGACGCAGGCTGCTGCCAACGGGGCCCGCCTTCGCCGCGGTGAGTCGCGCTGTGCGTGATGTATGATAATTTATGCTCCAGCCGTAATTACTTTAGCGCGCGCCCCCACGCCCACCCCTTCCCTCGCCGGCGCTCCACCGCCCCGCCCGCCCCCGCGCGCTTCCCTCGCGCCGGTGGACACTCTGCCCATGGCGACCCACCTCCATACCCCTTGCATTGTTGCGGATGCCTCACCCATTGGCGTTCAAGTTATTTGCCATAATCTGGTGTCATAGGGCCGGCGGGTACTTCCACCGACGCTAACCCACGTCCCAAACCTCCTTTTACCGTTGGTGATGCCTCAGAGGTTTCCACGGGCGATCAAGTCCTTTGCCATAATCTGGTGTCATCAGGCCGGCGGGTACTTCCACCGACGTTTACCCACGTCTCCAACCTCCTTTTACCGTTGGTGATGCCTCAGAGGTACCCATTGACGTTCAAGTTTGTGGCAATACCCTGCCTCCCCCGCGCGCCCGACTGTCTGCCGATGCAATCTAAGTCCCCAACTACTTTTCGCTATTTCTGATGCCTCAGAGGTACCCACTGACGATTAAGTTCTTTGCCATCATACGCTGCCCTCGCGCCGGCGGTTACTTCTTCCGACGCCAACCCACAACCCGAGCCTCCTTTCACCGTTGGCGATCCCTCAGAGGTACGACATTGACGTTCAAGATGGTTGCCATTCCCCGCCGCTCTCGTGTCGGACCCTCTGCCGATGCAACCAAAGTCCCCAGCCACTTTTCACTGTAGCTGATGCGTAAAGGTACCCACTGTTCTAGTTCTTTGCCGTAACCGAATGTCTTCGCACCGGTGGACACTTCTGCGGACTGAAACCCACGTTTCCAAATTCCTCTCACTTCTACACAGCGGTACCCTCTGTCACTGACTCCAAACTCTTTCGACAGGCGGACATGCAGCCAACGTCAGCCCTCGTCCTCAACTCTGTCACCGACCATGTTGCCTGGAAGGTGCGCACTGACGTTAGATTTCTTTGTTTCACTCCGCCATTCGGCCTCGGTAACTCCTGTCCCCTAACCTCTTTTCACTGCAGCTGATGTTTTCGAGGTGTACCTCACTGTCGTTTAGCTTAAGTACCATTCCCCACCGCCCTCGCGTCGGCGGACACTTCTGTCGGTAGACTCTGTAGCGTCACGGTGGCAGCCGTGGGTGGGAGGAGGAGCGGAAGTATCGCATACCTGCGGGCATAAATAGCTGGCGCCCCGGCTTTGGGATACATTTAGACAAAGGGGACGCCAGCTTGACCGGGAAGGTCACGTGGTAGACGCGAGCCTCCCTCCCACACCTAGGACGGTCACGTGACGGCTGCACTCTAACATAAAATCGAACCGACGAGCTCAGACGGTGGGTTTTATTCTGGAAACCCCGCGCGATGCGCAAAACTTTACGCCCAGGCTGAAGCGCGTCGTGCCTAGTACACGGGTGACGAGGTCACAGTAGTGGCGCGGGAGTAGCGTCAGAGGAGGCGGGGCCTCCCTAGCTATGTGGGGTATCCACAGGGAAATTCTTACAAGGCTGTAGTTTCAGAGCAGAAGTTGGTTATTGTACATACATGTAAGAAACTTGTACATACGTGTAAATGTCTGTGTGTTTTTCTCTATGACGCCACAACTTCAATTCACGTCCCCACCCCCAATGTATTGATTTAGATGCCTTTATCTTACCCACTGGCATTCTTTGTTCTTCGAAATTCATTGTCACCCTTCACCGCCCTCGCACCGTCTTACATTTCTGCCAAAGCCAACCCGATTCCCCAGCTTCCTTACACTACTGCTAATGCTTCAGAGGTATCCAGTAACGTTCAAGTTCTTTGACCACGTTCGCGCACTCACGCCGGCGGAAAGTTGGGCGATCTCCGAAACACGCACATCAATTTGCTTTCACTGTTGTTGATACCTTTGCGAGAGCCACAGATGGCCTTCAACGTTGTCGTTTTCCACCGCTTTCATAAGCCCTACAGCGTTCCCCGACACCAACACATTTGAACGACTTCTCGACAATCAGTTTTCTGACTTATCTGCATCCCGACACTCTTCGACGTTCGACTATGTCCTTCACCACTCGTATCCAGTTTACTCGTGTTTCTTTCGTTTCTTCGTGCCCATCATTTTATTGACACCTGTTCGCTTTTTCATCGTCATAATTGGCGTTTTCGAATATTCAACTCATAATTCACCATCCCTTGTACAATGAGAAGATCGTTCATTGTTTTAAGGAAACTTCTATCGTAGAAATTGCCCAAGAGGCTTGTGAGGTACCAGCTGCAATTACAGCACAAACTAATGAAAAGTAGTGGTGGAACAAAATGGCTCAGTACTAGTTAGTTGCTAATTTTTCACTTTTCCCTCTTTATCTTCTGGAATTTATTAATATTTAAAGAATCTACCATGGCCACTTGCGGTTACAACCTATTCTGTCGAAAAATTTTGGGGAAGACTGCCTTGTACTTCCCGAAATAAAATCCAACGTATCTCTTAAAGCTGTCCTGTACAATTACAGATTTTTTCCCCTCAAATTGTGCACAGATCTCGTTACTTGCATGATTTCGCTGAGAGTAGGGAACCAGTTGGTCAATTTCACACCGATATCAATTTTCTTCAAAAGTCCCTCAAAATTGAACCTTCACTGAAATAATATGAAATTAATAAACAATGATATATCTTAAAAAAATCCATTTCACGTTCTAATGCCACTGTAATTGACGTGTTTTTTGAACTTCTAGGTAAGAACCTTAAATCCTGCTACTGACTCATATTCCTCATTCTACCGATGGCAAGTGCGGAGCGTTGAGTTCTCTGAAATTGTTTTTTGACAGTACAGTAGCATGCTCTTGCATCCGGCTAATTGCTCCCTAATGATCCAGTAAAACGAAGACAAATGGAGTCATCTGCGTCACGCACAGTGTGAGAAAAAAGTGGCGCATGTTGGCACGTGGTCTTCTAATTTGAACGTGATGCGTACGAGGGAACCTGTCAAGAGGAACTGTATTGAAGAAACCCCTTCTGCGAAATGATGAAGAATATTTACGAGTTAAACCTATGGG
This sequence comes from Teleogryllus occipitalis, assembly GCA_011170035.1. Classification (NCBI taxonomy): domain Eukaryota; kingdom Metazoa; phylum Arthropoda; class Insecta; order Orthoptera; family Gryllidae; genus Teleogryllus; species Teleogryllus occipitalis. The sequence continues at coordinate 711,717 of BLKR01000161.1, read as the reverse complement.
AAAACTCCGCACTTTGTAGATAATTATTATGAAAGTGAAAATTATTTCGTAGTAGAACCAAATTTTGAACGTCCAGTTCTGGAGTTCTGCGTTTTATCATTATAGATAAGCATTGCGCAAAAGTAATATTTCTAATAGTACTAAGCAATGAGATTAAATTGCACAGAAATCCAACAGTTCCTTTAATTTTATCGTTTTAGATATTTTATTTTTATCTTCAATTTAGTATTACATAGATTTCAGGTTATTGCACTATTTTTATCTTCCATATTAGTGAGCACTCAAAATAATTAAATCTCCAAAATGTAAAAATAAAGTTGAAAAAGATTTCATTTTGTAGAATGCTGCCTACAAAACGTAATTCGGAACTTTGCTGACTCCGTTTGTCTCCATTTATTCACATTTCTCCATCTGTTCCCCATCATTTTCCACCCACATGCTCCTCACCTGTACCTCGAAAGTGGGTGTCCCTCATAATTCACTTATCCCCCAAACGGTCTGTCTCTCCGGGTCACAACAACCTTTTTAAGGGTTTAAAACGCATATTTTTTGGTTAGACGCGATTTTAACTGTGTGACTAATAATAGGATTTTTTTGTCATAATAAACAAACTTCAAATTTTTAGTCTTCATACTGCTGAATGCAAAACTGAGGAGTTATTTTTGTATTCAGCTTAAATCAGAGTTCTGTGTCTGTGTGTTTATAAATTGTCAAAAACCGTCATCTATCGGCAGTGCATTACATCTATTGTATTTCCAAAGCTCGCAGAAACAGAATAGAAACTATGCTGCCTCCAGCCATTTGAAAGATGTCTATGATTGAGTTAGGTACTCAGGAACTCTGGAAAAGTCCACCAAAAATAATACAATTCCGGTTTTGACTGAAAAATGCAAATATTCGACTGTGTTATTCCGCCTAAGCCCGTATCGTGCGTACTAACTAAATCATGTATTCGGTGCGCCACAGCTCATTACACGGGTGACATCATGCAACAGCAAGGCTCCAGGGCAGAGGCCTCTAGCAAATAAATAGGAACTTTTTGGTATGTGATGAACCGTTGTACAGTGTATACTTATACACTATACTTTGAGTGGCGGCTTGTACGCGTTTTTTAGAAAAAGGAAACAAGTCACTTGAAAATTTTTCTACATTAAATTAAACTTACAACGAATTAGTGGTATGTGCCAATTAAATATACATATAATGTCAATTAAACCGGACAAACCACGTCGATATGGCAAAACACGTGTATATTGTGCTTTCGTGAGAAACTCTGACTGCTTCCTCTTAATGTCAGATTAATGTAATATAATTTTTTATCATCAGTGATGTTTATAATGTTTTCGCCATTTTTTATGCCTCTAAATATCTCCTTGCATTGAACATGACTCATGTGCTGTAGGCTCCCGGCAAGCGCTCAGAGATGATTGAAATAGCCAAAATTCTCAGAAGACAGTTCACAGAAGTAAATCCTTCTCTCAGGCGGAAGAGCTGCATAAAAAACGTTTCTTCTTCTAACCTCTGCAGTGCTGTGATGTGAATGATTACTACACGAGAGAAGAAAACTCTGTATTCCTCGTCAAAGGGATTTCGAGTTTTCTGTCGCTTAAAAAGTACTCATACTTTAAACTCGATCGAAGTTAATAATTATTTGATAACTATGAACTACAAAATGTACATTTTCACTCATACATCCAAGCGAAAATATTATGCGATAATTGCATTCAAATGAAGTCAATGTGAGGTCAGTGTATGAAATAAAACACGCGTGCCCACACACACGTGTGTCTATGTGAATATTTATGTGCTTTTAGTTGTCTATAGAGCCAGAAATATCATTATGTTCCTACCTATTTGCGTTCTCTTCAGCCCTACCATCCACTGTAACGAGAACCTGCCTCTTCCTTTGCCTCCTTCTTCCTCTGTTTTTACATCGCACACTTTTACGTCCATTTGGAGTCTAATTTTTGACGTTCCTTACTGTCTTTCCTTTCTTTTTGTACTCATGATTTGGTTTTCACAAATTTTATTCTTTTTTCCTTTTCAGTGACTTTTATTAATTCTATATGCCCATCAATAGAAATTGAAGCGTCTTACAATTGCTTCAATATATTTCTGAAAATTCATTGCCAATGGAAACAGGACATCACGCGCCATCGAAATATCGAAGCGATTTTTTTTCAAAGAGAATAATTTACGACCTGATCAGCATAACGGCTGGCGATTTTAATGAAGCTTTTGTGTGCGCCTTTACCGAAGTGTAAGGCTGACAGAATGCACCGGGTCGCCGAGTGGCGGCGAGGCGCACGGGCAGATCGGCGACCGGCGCGCCGCCTGGCGGAGGCGCCGGCGACTGGAGGCGGGCACGGAGCGTGCACGGCCAGCTAATTTATGGACCTGCCTCTCCGCAGGAGATTTTTATAACCGAGGACGGGACGGGAGAGGGTGCGGGTGCGGTTCGTCGTTTCGTCGTCCTTCGCGACCCCGCGCCACCGTCGCGCGCCGACGCCTCTTGAGGGCTGCAAGCCGACCGCAACCGCCCGCGCACAGCCTCAACGCTGACGCCGATGCGAATGTCGTAGTCTGCGCGTGGCACATGATTTGTATCATAATATACATTAGATATTTTAAAATAGTAGTTTATGCAATTAGTTTATAATGTTAAGCTTTATTGCATGAGTACATGTTTTGAAAACGAGCGACGTTAGGAGCGAGTTTTCAAATTTGTACGAATGCAATAAAGCAACATTATAAACGAGTTGCATACGCTATTTTTTTGTATAACAGCATTATAAATTTACAAGAGAATCAAACTTAATTTCGGGAAACAACTTTCTTCTGACGTCTCGGGTGCTTGACATCTGTTCGAGAAAACAGTGGTCGGCTGTTCCATGTGCCGCTACCACCCCAAGATTCTCTCTTCGCGATTGGCTGAATGTGTGATGACGCAATCATTCGTGCCGTAAAACCTAATACGTCATCATTTGTGCTGTAAAAGGCCCTTTTATGAACGATTTCTTGCAACAGAAAACCTCGTTTATAATGCTGGTATACAAAAAAAATATTTAACTAGAGACGTAGCATCTGTATTTGCTAACTACACAATGACATCCACATAACAATTCTAATTATCACTGTAATGTGTTAAACAAACGAACAAGTAAGTTCATTCTTTACGGTAGATTGCAAATAGTCAAACAATTTCTGATTCATTGTGTTCTGCATATTGCAAATGAACAGATTAATTTAAAAGAAAACGTGTGTGCAAAGTTAACGTCCTCAGAGTAGATATGACGATCCAAAGTGACATCCATTCACGTTAGACATCCAAAGTGACTTAACAAAAGAAAAATGTTGCTGAACACACTGTCAGACTTTATCACGTAGTGTGTAAATCTAAATACATATCACTAGGTCCTCCACATATCGAACCACACTTTGGCAACTTCGGCAACATTTTGTCTCGAGTGGAACTTACTTCCTAGCTTAATTTTTTTCTTTCACATGTTTTTAATGCATAAAACTACTACATTAGCATGCATAAACTAATATATTTTGTTCACTGCAAAAAATTAACCTTCGGTTCGTACCGTCAGCCCTGACATTAGGTCTTTTCCCCCGCGATACAATATTATTCTCTGTGTCCCTAAATGACTACGTATACCAAGCGACAGTCGCAAGCGTATTGTTGTAAGAGACACTTCGATTTCTTACATTCACTGTGGCCGGGGCGCGGCCTCGCTGGTGGGAGATACCTGGAAGTGGAAAACCACGTGTAGGTCGGCGGCGCCGCATGTGCCCACCCAGCGGGGGACGATCACCACCGCCTCACACAATACAAAACATTATCTATACTTACGGGATGAATTAGTTTAGCTGTTAACGTGCAGGGAAACACTGATCAATAAAAATGAACCGACTGTGGCTTCGGCCCCCGCGCGAGCGAGCGGGCGGGCGGGTGGACGCGCCTGCCGCTCCTGTAAGGCTGATGCGCTTTTAATGGTGGGCGCAGATTTGCGCGCCCTCTCCCCCACAGCACCCAGGTCCTTGCGCACCCACTGCGCTCTGCGCAAAACGCGGGAAATCCGGAGGACGCTGCGTGCAACAACAGTACGCAACCGTTTTTTTGTTTTTGTTTGTTTGTTTGTTGTTGTTTTTATACATTCTATCAACCAATGTTTAAATCGGAACATTTCCTTTCTGTTGAGGTGAGCTTCAAGGGTATCCCCTGACGTCTGTTTATCCCTTTGAACTTACTACCTAAACTAATTAAAAATGCCTTCTTAAGAGGGAGAAAGTGAGGCGGTTTTTTGAGAAAAAATATAGTTTGAACCTTGGAGCTCAGAAACGTTAAACTATTTAATATAAATTTTGGCTTTTGTAACAAAAGTTGCACAGTTGATTTTCATTTATTAGTACATACGCATATCAGTATCATTCAGTATATTGTAGAAGAATGGCCCCTCTGAAGAAAGTTCTAAAGCCGTCTTTGCCTTCTGTGCCGTTACATTAACATGAAATCCAATGGACTGAAATAATATTATATATATATATATATATATATATATATATATATATATATATATATATATGTGTGTGTGTGTGTGTGTGTGTGTGTGTGTGTGTGTGTGTGTGTGTGTGTGTGTGTGTGTGTGTGTGTGATCGTGGGTGTTTGGGTGGTTGTTACTATTTCCTTGCCGAAACGCAAATTTCGTTCGTCTTAATCGAGTTCGTGCGAACAAGGGCTCACTATATCATGCAAATACCTGTAGACCGTCGAATCGGCTTTGCCACACCATTCCAGATAAATAACGCGACTACGATCGTGGAAGTCTGCGAATTGAGCTTTTCCGGAAGAACGCATTACTTTCGATAAGAGAACTCTTCAGAAATGCGAAGGAAGTTAGTCGCTTATTCGGGCATTGGAGTCTCCACATTTTTCACGGTCATCTCCTGAATCTTCGAGTAGTATTGAAAATGTTATTTTCTAAGCTCCTGTCTTAAACATCAGGTTCTGTTCATAGATTATATTCAATATCACCTCGTCAATATTTCTGATTAGAGTGACCATATCTTTGATAATTTGTATTAGCATTTTCATATGATAGCATTATTTTTATACTTTTAAAATATTTGTCATTTCATGAACATGCACATTACATCAAGACATACTTGAATTACTTAAAAATTCATGTTCGTCAATTATGGTAGAGGTATTTGATAAGTACTCATTAATTATTTTACATTAATTCTATGACATATTCCTGACAGGGCGAAGTAACTTAATTCAAAATAATTGTCATACTTATCTTTGTGGAAGTTTATTATTCTACGGAGTAACAATGTGACAATGAAAATTCGTACACTGAAGTGAGTGTCACTGAGGATGACACATATAAGCCGCAAATTCTTATGCAAATCCATCGCTGGGGCTTGGATTCAATCCCAGATCTGAACATGTAAAATTTCGGGGGGGAGGGGCACAGCGACCTTTCCGCAGGTTTTCTCTCGTTTCTCCCGTTTTCTCCGACTCCAATTCCTCCATTTTCTCATTATCATGTGTCACATTATCGTCTCTCGAATTATCATATTAGATCATTTCTCATCACCTTTCGTCTCTACCACATCATTATTGATGACCTCAGCTGTTGGAGTGGCCATAAATCACCAATTATTAAAATAATTAAATTAAAAATAAATTTTAATAAAAGTAAATAAATGATTCTTTTGTATCCCAGGATTATAAACGACCTTTCTCGTCACAAGAAATCACTCATTAAATAACATCTAATGGCACAGATTACGACTTATTTGCCATTTGTGGTACAAATAATTGAGCCACACACATTTAGTCACTTACAGCGAGAGAATTGTGGGGTGGTAGCATAAACTGAACCGTAGACAAACGTTTTTTCACACACTTACCTGTGACGTTGCAACAAAGTTGTTTTCAATTTTTTTAAATTCTCTTATAAATTATAAAGCTGTTATACAAAAAAACGCATGAAATTCGTTTATAATGTGTCTTTATTACATTCCTACAAATTTGAAAACTCACTTCCAACGTCACTCGTTTTCGGAACCTGTACCCAGGCAATAAAGCGTAACATTATAAACTAGTTACAAAATGTGCTATTTTTTAGTCGCATCTTCATTTTTATTCTTGCCCTGGAATGTGACGTTCTTTACTCATCCTTTCTCTTCCTTCTTTCGTTGCGTTCCAAGCACATTTCCTCCGCGTCGTGCTTTGGGCTCGGCCTGGCCATTGCCGCTGCGGCCGCGGCGCTGCCTCCGCCCCGGGTTTCGGGAGGCCCCGTCACTGCGCAAGAAGTCACAGCTGCTGAACCAGATGCCATCAGCGGCGTCATAAATTGCGTTTCTTTGTGGTCGGAGACAGCGGACCTGATGTTCTCAATTGTTCTTGTAATGTCTTGCAGAATCTTCTTCGAAACACGAATTCGGCATGCAAAATTAATGGGGCTTATATACAAACTTTTAATGAAATTGATAAAGTGGAGGTCATTTTTCGTTTTTGAATTAATGAAATCTTGATTACTTCGTAAGAAACACTCAACACTTATTTCAGGTATTGTTTACTTTCTAATGATAACAGAACATCACAAGGATTTTTATGGAGTACACTTGTCATTTTTTGACAGTTTCTAAAAGTAATTTCAACAAACTTTGTCGATTTTACGAGTATGACACGCTGTTTTAGTCCATGTTCTATGCGTATTTAGTACTAAAACTGAGCATACAAACATTGAGACCAACTATGAAGATGTCCATCAAATACAAATAGTTTCACGAAATGATTTGACAGAGAAGTCTCTTGCTTTGTAAGAGAGATCAAGCGTAGTTAGATATTGGTTTAGGGAGAATTTTTCGCATCCTGCTTCCTCACTACAATTGCTACTATCTCACAATCGTACAAATGTCACTCGAGAAACAGCGGCTTCCTCACTATCTCACCACCAAGCCATCCTCTTATCGCCGCCATCATCATCTCCTTGCGCAAGCGGCACTGAATCTGTTGCCCCCTCTGTCCACCCTTCAAGTCCTCCATCGGGTGTTTTCCCTCCTACTTTACTCTGTTCACCACCACCACCACCACCACCACCACCACCACCACCAACAACAACAACAACAACAACAACAACAACAACAACAACAACAACAACAATAACAACAACGTCAATGTAAACGCGACGAGGGAAGCAGTCACGACAACAATGGCAACGGCAACAGCAACGACGACGACAACTGGAACAACGACAATAACCACATCGACAAAAACTCCCAACGACAAGAACGACGACGAAAAAAACGACGACAATTACGAAAACTACGACTACGACAACGGTAACGACGACAGCAACAACAACGACGCCAACGTCAACGAAACAACGACACGGCAGGAGACCATGAAGGTGACGGCGTACCAAGATGACGGCGTCAACGGCGATAATGACTGCGTCGACTTCGACGATGATGACGACGACAACGGCGACAATGACGGCGACGACGACAGCGACGACGATGACGACGGCGACGACGACGGCGATGACGGCGACGACGACGACAACGGCGACGACGACGACGGCGACGACGACAGCTACGACGGCAACGGCGATGACGGCAACGGCGATGACGACGACGCGATGACGACGACGGAGATGACGACGACGGCGACGACGGAGACGACGACGGCGACGACGGAGACGACGACGGCGACGACGATGACGATGACGGCGACGGCGACGACGGCGACGACTGCGCCGGCGATGACGGCGACGGCGACAGTGACGACGAAGGCGACGGCTAGGGCGACGGCGACGGTGATGACGACGACGGCGACGACCACTCCATCTCCACCACTTGGCCGCCGCCGCGGCCACCAGTGGTCGGCGGCGCGGCCGTATATTGTGGCTCATTTGCGGACGAAATAAATTGCTCGTTGGCTTCCACGCGGACGCCTTCACGGCCGTCGCCGTGCTAATCGGATTATTTGCTCTGGCGCGACAGCCCCCTCCGCGCACACTCCCGCACACAAGACTCCACGTACGCCTTCGATCGCTCTCTCTTGGAAGTAAAAAGTAATTCCCTTTAGATATTATATTTCTTACCTGAATGCTCATTTGCAATAAATATATGATTTTGATGCAATAAAATTATGATTTTCTTTTTAATTTCTCGTAAGCGCTTCAGGGCATAGTAAAGTTATATAATGCTGCAGGAAATTGTCTCGATGACTAGTTGCATGGGGGTTTTCTGGATAGTGACGGTGGCAAATTAGTGCACGAGAACGTAATATGAACTTTATTTAAAAGTTATTCTCTGAATTACCGTTAGTGAAAATGTTTAAAAAAGCAATATTTTTATTATACATTAATATTTATTACAGCTTGCTGGAATAAAATTAATTATTGTATGAATTATCATCCATATTTTACACTATCTCCTGGAATTGTCATAATTATTTATGGCATGATCACTGAATCTTTGTGTTGATTTATGATTTACAGTGGAAATAAGTTTTCTAATTTTGCTTGTGGTAACTTTGTTTGTGCCTTCATATAATCTAATGTTTTGCTGATGTCTACATAAATTCTACTAAAATAGAATATTCAAAAATAAGAAACAATTCGTAGAAGGTTTGCACAGAAAAATGAAGCAATACATTCCTTTAAGATGAATTTCTTCTTTTATAGGGCTTATTCTCTATAGATTAACAGTAGCTATAGCAGCGGGATTTGCGCCGTCAATGATGCGAGGGTTAGAGTATTGAACTGTTCGCTGGTTCAAACCCGATCGAAGATTTTAAGGGCGGAAGTTAATATTGAAGATATATGAAACATTTAAAGACATTAGTTGACAGTTGATATTAAGAACATAAGAGATCCGAGCAATTGGCCAAATTATTTACACATGGACACGAAATTCTTGACATTTAAGTCATACATATATTTCGTAACTGACTGTCTTCCAACATTTCTTCATTACAGTCTCGCAGCTTTTCTTCATTCCAAAAATATCCTCGTTAATGTCAATTTGTAATGATATCCATCGGCCTAATGAAAGCGTGAGAGATTTTGATTAGTTTTGTGCCATTATTGTCTTTGATATGGCTCCAGTGACATAAAACTGAATAAGTAATTAACCATACTAGATTGCAGAATAGTGTAATAAAAAGTAATCATATTTCTGTGCCAGATCTTAGTAATGGATGCTGGGAGGGAGGTAAGGGACAACGAACGTCCTTCTGGAATTTCGTTTCCATACGCTCATTCTGTAATTAATTTATGTACTTATTATGTTCTGTACCACTGACCCAACCATTTCCATGTGTACAATAATCCATTAGTAAAGTTCATTATTTAACATTAAAATAAAACGCTTCTGCATAGGCCTTGATCGCTTAGCCACGCATTAAGAGCACTCACTATCGAACATACTTTCAATGAACTGCGACTACACCATGACCCTCTCCCTTCTCCATGTTGAATGTCGAGGTCCGACCCTGACAGACGTACTATGTCACCCACCGCCCACTCCTCGGCATTCTACCTGCCCCCGGCTCCTGCACGTTCCGACACCTCATCGCTAAGCGGATTACGGAGCAAGGGGCCGCGGTTCTTCCCTCAACTCTCACCTCCCGCCTTCCATCACCCTCCCTCCCCTTCCATCTCCACCCTCTTCCACTGCCCGTCCGCCTACCCGAACGCCTGCGTATGCTGCTAATGTCGTCCATGCTATCCTCCTGCCTGCCTGCCTGCCTGCCTGCCTGCCTGCCTGTCTGACTGCCAGCCTACCTACCTACCTACCCTCTCGCCCGCCCGCCCTCTCGCCCCCCGTCTCGCCCACCGTCTCGTCCGCCCTCTCGCTCGTCCTCTCGCCCGCCGTCTCGGCCGCCGTATCGCTCGCCCTCTCGCTCGCCCTCTCGCTCGCCCTCTCGCTCGCCCTCTCGCTCGCCCTCTCGCTCGCCCTCTCGCTCGCCCTCTCGCTCACCCTCTCGCTCGCCCTCTCGCTCGCCCTCTCGCTCGCCCTCTCGCTCGCCCTCTCGCTCGCCCTCTCGCTCGCCCTCTCGCTCGCCCTCTCGCTCGCCCTCTCGCTCGCCCTCTCGCTCGCCCTCTCGCTCGCCCTCTCGCTCGCCCTCTCGCTCGCCCTCTTTCTCACCCGGTCACACCGTTTATAAATCGCACATGCTACTCATACTGCCCGTATGCCAGCTCGCCTATCCGCGTCACCCAACAGCGCCAGTCCCAAACCCTCGCGAGCCCCGGCACCGGCGCTTGCACCCACCCACCGCTCCACCTGCCGGGCGCGGTGCGGTGCGGCGCGGCGGGGCGGGGCGGAGCGGGGCGGGGAGGGGAGGGGCGGGGAGGGGTGGGGCGAAGGGCACTGCCCGCCGGCCCAGGAGCCTCCCAGGCCGAGTGCGAAGGCGTGTTCGGGCGCATCGGGGACGCCGCCGCGGATTAACACCCATCAGCTTGACGCCCGCGCCGCCTTATCGGTGCTTGGCACTCCCCACGCAGCGACGAAGGCAGCCCGGACGAGCCTTCCACGGGGGAAGAAAATCCTCCAATATAATCCTTGTTGTGTGTACAGAAATTGGATGAATAATTGGATGGTCAATTTACTCTCGTTCTGAACATTGAAAGAAATGTCGTCGTTGAATGTAAAATGATGTGTGAGTTGTGTGTTAGATTATTGGATTCTTGACGGGCCATCTTCAAGTTGGTGATTGTCTAAGTGACTTCGATGTAACTTTTAACATCTGTCTATTGAGTGTAAAGCCCTGAATTGAAACTTGTGTCAAATTTACTCGTTTGATTTTAATACCACATCCTTTGCTGCGGAGGGAATTCACAACAGTTTGGATGATTAGACAAAGTTGTCTTCTGCCACAAGAGTTGCATAGTTCATCGTGATAAAAAAAACATTCATGTTCGTATGCGAAATGGAGTGTGCTATTATTTACTTACTTATTTCTTTATTTGTTATTAAATGGGTGGTAACCCTACAAGGAAATTCATGCATAAAATCTTACCATTAAGGAACGAAGAACTGTTACAAAGTATGAGTTATTAAATACAAAACTACAAAATACAAAGAAGAGACAAAATACCAATAAGACACAAAAAGAAGTCAATAAATAATACTGAAATATAGAAACAAGAATAACACAATTTGTTCCCAGTAAAAATAAACGGCACAAAATTATAAATAAAACTAATAAAATAAAACAATAAGACAAAAAACAAGAAAGTCATATTAAGAAGAAGAACATCTATTATAATCAATGCCTTACCCCATGTGCATTATACCCTGAAAGTCGTATACCCTGAAAGAAGTCGAGTTAACCTTATTCTTTGGGGCAGCATGACTAATTTCGATGTCCCTACGCAAGAAAGTGTCACATGCACTTTTTATTACATTTGTTATTCTTATTCAAAAGACACTTAAATGTGAAATATGATGGTATTTATTTACTGCTCCATGGAGTGAACGAAGAGAAGCAAACACAGAAAACAGAAGGAAGCCGGTTGTGTCCAGTGCGAGACCAAGAGGAGGGCACGAAATGGAGCGAGACAGAGCCGCTTTTCTTTCCTTGAGCAATGATATTCAATTGCAAAATTCCAGCGGTTAATCTTTTCTTTGGCGCGGGACCAAACCGCGGGGAGCGGAGAGGGAACGGGTGGTGGGCGGTCGGTGCGCCAGGGGGCGGGGCGGGGCGGGGACCGCCCGCCCGAGCGACCGCCCAAATGCGCGCGGCTCGCGGTTTTTCCCCCGCCGGCGGCCATCTTGGCCGTAGTTGGGACGGCGGCCGCCGCGCGGCGCGCGCCTCGCAGGCGGGGACGACGCGCGGTTTTTTGGCGCCCCGTGGCCCTCGCGCTCGCTCGCTCGCCCGGCCGGTGGAGGAGGAGGAGGAGGAGGGGGTGTCGACAGCGGAGAGGACCCCCTCCCCTCCCCCTCCCGATGCGTGCGTCTCGTTACTGCGCATTGAGCGCGGGCCCCGCGCCGCGAAGACAGATCTCGCTATCAATACGGGGAAATTGAATTTAATCAATCAAACGATCAATCAAAAGATGTTTGGGAATACAAACTAAAAAACGAGGACGCTGAGTTCCCCGCCCCGCGTTCGCCCGCGTGCCCGCCCCTCCCCGTCCCCCACGCGGCGCCACCCGTCCCCCGCCGCCGCATCATCTCCAGGCGCAAATAAAACAAACCCAGGCATAATATGGGCATATACAAAAACAATCTCTTTGTGCATTGAAATAAAACAGTACACCTGCTGGGATCCTCTGGGGGAATAAAACGAAATCGTACGACCTGCCGACCGGCCGGCCGACCGGGCAAAAAGGAAAGAGGGTAATAAAACAAACGAAGAGCCTCTCTTCTATTTACGTGACCGTTTTACGTGCCTAATGATCTTAAAATTAATTAGCGCATGCGCGGGCGGGCGGGTGGGCGGGGCGGGAGGAGGTGGGGCGTGCGCGTGCCCCCCTTCCAGGGGTCTGGTGCGCGTCGCGTTCGCGAGTGTTGGGGCCCGCGGGAGGGGGCGGGTGGGGGGGGCAGGCTAGCGCGGTCCTTTATTGGGCGACACTCGTAAAACGCATGTCCGCCTTGGTAATTGGGGGAGCGCGCTCTAATGGCTGCGTGGACGGCCGGCGGGGACGCGGAGCTGCGCCGAGCGGAGCGGCGTTCCTTACCGGTCCCGAAGCGGCGCCCGCCCCGCCCCGCCCCGCCCCGGCGGCCCCGCCACGTCCCGCTTCTCCGCGCGCACGCGAGCTCTCCGCGTTTGCCTTCGTCCTCGGCAGAGGGCACTACCATTCCTACGCAGCTCAGGAGAGCCATTCTGTAGCGTGATGTCACGTAGCGGTAGAATTATTGAAGTTTCGTGTTGTCAAATTTGTAGATGGTTTGGTACTTGTAATCCAGTCTTACATTACCTTTTTCCAAATAGATTCGTTCCCTTCATCCGTTAACCAGTGGCAGCTCGTGGCTGTGAAGTGAGGTGAAGAGCTAGTAGGGAAATAAATTTACACTTGTTTATTTTAATGATTGAAATCCATGATTTCTTCTACACTAAATCGTGTCTTCTGTCCTTCAAGACTGTAGGCTCGTCTTTGATGTCTTCATACATCTGGTTCCCTAGTAACTGCAGAAGAAGTTTCTTCTGAATTACAATATTTCTCAAAGAAACACCTGTGCATCTTATGCATCTGGTCTACTATCTACCTGAACATAAATAATCAGACGTTGCAAATTATGTTTGTTCAAAATCCATTCGGAGGTCTCAGATGTTCCCACACGAGTAATTAATTTTGCAACAATGCTTATGTACGGTGTTGTACAGCAATCAAATTATATTCTCCAAACTATTTTTTTCTTAGTTCTCTATTTGGTCATCCACAAAAATAAATGTAAGCAGCAAGAAATTTTAATTCGTACTGTCTGTACTGTCTAATTAGATTTATTTATAGAACTTTCTGTACATGTAGTAGATAGTTCATCAAATGTGAAATGTTTCGCTTATTCACTAACGAAGTGACATAAATTAATCAACTGAAAGCATCGTTTGAGATGTAGTACTTTCTGGCTGACAAACGGTTCTGAAATTCAATATCACGAACCCTTCTCGGCCGCCCCATTTATTAATATTTTGTTATCGGATAATGACGCAGTCACGGCTCTCTGAGCGTACCTTCATACGGTCCATTAGAGAATCAATTCCGGGCCGAGTGTGCAATTTGAATATCAATACTCGGGCGCGAGGGGCCTTCTGGAATCGTGACTGCAGATGAATGTGCGCGCCGTGTAAGCCGCGCCTGCGCACTGCGTTAATTAATACATAACCCCAGTATATTTAATTTGGCGTTTTTTTCAGGTCCGGCGCCCGCGATTGAGCCATCCGTCTTACGCCGGTAATTGGTCATGAAGACCGAGAAAAACTCCGGATAACGATAAGAGGGACGCGCCGCGTCATTTTTCTTTGATGTCTGGAAGACGCATCGGCTTAATTCCTCGGTGACGTCACTGCACAAAGAGATACGCGGCCCCGGGCGCGCGGCGCGGCGCTGCGCGAGGAGGAACCCGTTCTCAGCCGCAGCGGACGCGCCACCGCTTGGGCCCAGGGGTTAAGCGGGATGAATTAAGTGTCCTCCGGGCGGTAGGGCAAAGGGGTTTGCAACCTAGTGACGTATTCTTCACGAGGCGCGAAAAAAAAAATGAATTAAATGTAGTCTGATACCTCATGAATGTGACTGTCAAATTCGTCGTAGTAGTACACAGTTGAAGGGTTTCCTAAAAGAACCAGACTAGTCCAAATTCGAGATTTTTCTGGAGCACCAAAGGCATCATGGAGTAGGGATACATGCTAATAAATTGATGGCTTTTTGCCGCCTTATATCTTTCAATGGGTTTGGCACTTGCCAAATGAAAATATCCCAAGAGGCAGAGCCAGTTGTAGGGAATAATTTAATGAAATATCTGAAAATTTTTGACTTGTTTTGTTCTTGAAAGAAGTCCATCAATTACACCCGGAGATAAATGAACTACGTTCAAGTAACACGTACTCAAGTCACAGCGGAGACCCCACCACTTGGGCCCAGAGGTTAAGCGGGATGAATTAAGTGTCCTCCGGGCGGTAGGGCAAAGGGGTTTGCAACCTAGTGACGTATCACTCACGAGCCGCGAAAAAAATGAATTAAATGTAGTCCGATACCTCATGAATGTGACTGTCAAATTCGTCGTAGTAGTACACAATTGAAAGGTTTCTTACAAGAACCAGACTAGTCCAAATTCGAGATGTTTCAGGAGCACTAAAAACTTCATAGAGGGAGACATACTAATGATTGTTTCGCTGACTTATATCTTTCAATGGGTATGGCACTTGCTAAATGAAAATATCCCAACAGGCAGAGCCAGTTGTAGGGAATAATTTGATGAAACATCTGAAAATTTTGGACTTGTTTGGTTCTTGAAAGAAGCCCATCAATTACACACGGAGATAAATGAGCAACGTTCCAGAAACTCGTATTCAGGTCGCTGCGGAAACGCCACCAATTGGGCCTAGGGGTGACGTATCACTCAAGAGCCGCGAAAGAATTGAATTAGATGTTGAAGTCGGAGCATTACTACCAAATAAATGTTATTGTCAAACTTGTCGTAGTTATAGACAATTGAAGCGTTTCTTACAAGAACCACACTGGTCCAAATTCGAGATTTTTTAGATGGCACCAAAAACTGCATAGCGAAGACGTTCATAGTAAAGCGTTTAGCACTTACCAAAAGGAAATGCCCCAACAGTTAGCGCCAATTGAAGGGAATACGTCATACGCAGTTTTTAACTTTTTTTTTGACGTAAAATAAAATAAATAAAATAAAATTAAAAAAAATAAAAATAACTTGGTGATATATCACAAAATATGGAATTCAGGCCTTTATCCTCTCTTGTAAGAAACCTTAATTATACACGGGAATAGAAGAACAAGGGTCAAAATCGGGTTTTTAATAAATGATTATTACTGAAATGCGAAGAACTTTGTTTTGGATTCCAGTACGAAGTCAATACGAAGTTATTGATCATTTCCTGATCAGACATTCCTAGCTCATCTCGTGTGTTGTTCTAAACCGCTCCGCGCTTTACCTTCGGTATTACAGTTCCAGTGCATGCGATCACACAACTGAACACTTCCCTTGACATAACCATGTACTACGTTCGGGTCCTGACTTGCCTTCTCATCCTTTTGTATCATGAATGTTCCTATTTCCTTCTCTTTCTCTCGCCTGACGAGTCTCAGTAACATATGTCTAAGTGCCATATTTTCGCAGGTTTTTTTATTTAAATACATCCAATATATCATTTTTCGGTATGGACAAGCATCTGTTTTTAAATTATCATAACAATTAATACGTACTTCTTTAATTGTATTAAATATTTTCTCTCTCACTTCGTTTTGTTTCTGAGTTCCATGCTGAGGTACACGCTTCTCAGCTGCACTATTGCTGTCATTAATGGCTTTTTCAATTAAATCTTAAATGTTTCAATTTTTCATCATTTTCTGAAGAAAATAGTTTGAATTGATTTTCCTTTTAAGAATACAGTTCTGTGATTACGTACAAAACGAATTGTGTAGTACTTGTTGAAGTGGTACCTCACTTTGAGGCGTTATCTGGAATAATATGTGTTTCTGATTTATCGAAACACTGGTATTGTGGCTTCGAAAATATGACGTTCCGCAGCCCAGCGTCCAAGCACTGCCTTTGTGAACCAGTAATCAATCATACTTATTAGGACGTGCCACAAGCTTTCCGGTGCCGCCTCTGAATTCATTTTTGAGCTAGAAGTGTGAAAGGAAAGGTGCCTTATCGTTATACCCGTTTTCTTCACCTTTTTTCACCCTTTGCTTCATATTTCATTTTGTTGTCATCATTATTATATACAAGCTTGAGGTTCAAATTCAAGGAATTATAATGAATCACAAGGAATATAATGTTTCGTAGATAACTATCTCGGTTGTCTCTGGTTGAACTAACATACATGTTACACTCAGAAAGGTGAAGGAAGAACGTATGAAGATTCAGGGTGCTCATAATAATGTTTTGTTAAAACCACCATTGGTATTTCGAGTACAATAATAAATTCCTTTCATTATGCCATGGAAGAATCGTATATCCACCGCTAAAATACTAATCACGACCCGTCAATTATAATATATTATCAACAATTTATAACATGAAACAAACTTTATACACCGCTACAATGATTTTTCCATGTGACTTTGTCAAATGATATCTTTCAAGCGAATACCGTTGTGAATGGATGTAAAATATTACGAGGCGTATTGAACATACTGTCACTTAAATTCTGCCTTGAAGCGACAAAAATGAAGCACCAGCCCGCTTGAAGATCCAATCGATCGCCAAAGAAACTAATGACGTTGGCAACGCCGTGGCCGCGTGCCCACAAATTTGAATGTCATCGTGGGGGCTGCGCCGCTGCCTACGCCGCCACCTGCGCTACTATCGTCTCTACCATCACCACTACCTCTCCCTTTTGCCGTCCCCCGTCATCCGTCTTACCGTCCGCGCCCCGCCGCCCCGCCGCCCCGCCGCCCCGCCGCCCCGCCGCCACGCCGCCCCGCCGCCCCGCCGCCCCGCCGCCCCGCCGCCCCGCCGCCCCGCCGCCCCGCCGCCCCGCCGCCCCGCCGCCCCGCCGCCCCGCCGCCCCGTCGCGCCCCCACCCTACTTGACCCATGCCCACGCCTCACCCCTGCCCCCACACTCACTGCTCTCTCTCTCTCTCTCTCTCTCTCTCTCTCTCTCTCTCTCTCTCTCGCTCACCGCCCTGTCCCCTCCGCCTACATCGCCGTCCCTCTGGCTCTCACGCCCGATGCGCTCCAACTGAACCTCCCCCCTTGTCGCCTGCTCCTCCTCCATCTCCACTCAGGAAAACTGTTCCGGGCGAGGGCTGAGCGGTGCTAATGAAGCGGAGGTCCGTGAACATCGCGGGGACACTTCCGAGAAGTGGCGGCTCCGGCGCCGAGAAGAGGGCGGGGCAGCGCCGGGGCCTCGCTTGGGCAGGGGGCGGGCGCGGGGGCGTGCTCGGGAGCAGGCGCAGGGACGGCAGCGGGTAGCTGGGGAGAGACGCTCAGTCTGGGGATGGTGCGGGGGCGAGAGCGGGCGCGGGGGAGGGCGCGGGGGCGGGGGCAAAGGCGGGCGCGGGGACGGGCGAGGGCACGGACGCGGGCATGGGAGCGATCACGGAGGTGGGAATGGGGGCGGGTTCGGGAGTGGGAGTAGGGACGGCGCCGGGCGCGGGGGCAGACGCGGGGGCGGGCGCGGGGGCGGGCGCTGAGGTGGGTGCGGGAGTGGGAGTAGGGACGGGGCCGGGCGCGGGGGCGGGGGCGTGCATGGAGGCGGATGCGGGGGCGGGCGTTGACGCGAGCTTTCGGCCGACGCGTCGGGCAGAGCGACCGGTGCGCGCCTCACCCCTCCACCCCGCTCGCCGCACTCTGTCCCGCCACGCCCCCTCCGTCCCGCTTCGCGCACTCTGCGCCTGTCGACTGCCTCGCTTAGCCGCTCGCCTCCTCTGCTTTCTTCCTCATATGAAGAACGTAGAGGGAGACTCACCTACAGGCGGGTTCAATCCGGCTTCAGAATCAGGGATTAAAGTTTGCGAAACTCACGCATTGCGGAACTAAATAGCGAAACCTCATTATTCCTTCAAGGACAATATAAAAGAGTAAACATACCTTTAATCAATATATGTCATGTTTAGGATTTATGTTAAGAACTTCAGAAGATTTAAAGGGATGTTGGGACTGTTAATGTCGGAAACGACTGTTTATTTAAAGACTATATGTGTAGCTACGAAGAATTAATTTGTGCACCTACTCGCAATAATCTTTATACTCATTAACACAATTTCATAACTTCTGTGTTACCTACAAGCTTGCATTCAGTTGACTACAAAAGTGATGATCGATCAGTTTTTACCGCCTTTTTCAAGTATTTTGGACAAATGAAAGTTATATTCCAGTGAGGACTGTCTTCGCTTTCCTACAATATTTGTCGATTCCAGAATACAGTGGGTCGCTGTAATGTAGGAGCTGAGATTTCCATAACTTAGTGCTATGAACTATATTTATCATCTATTAACAATATCATATTATTTCCCTCTATCATCTAATCGAAAATTCAGAAACTTAGTTACAAAAATGCTACTATTACCCTGCTCACTAAGTGTAAGCGAACTCTGTCGGTAATTTATCTGGAGAGAAACATCAGGCGCAGTGTTACCTAAATGCTCCGCACGTTTCGTATGATGACCGTCCCTCGGAGCACGACCTCTTTTCGTGTTAGTCAACACGGCCAATCTGCCTCGCAGGACCCGTGCCCCGACCGTTAGCTTCGCCAACGATGCCTCCTCTCGCACGCCGTGCTCCACTCCGCCCCTCTCGCTCCGTTCCCAGCGCCGCCACCGCCTCCTCCCGTCTCGTCTCGTCTGGGCGCTGGCCGCAGGCCCGCCTGCTCATGCGTGAGCGTGCGTGCGTGCGTGGCGGCGACGCTCGCCCCGGGGCGGCGTCCGCCCACGCAGGGCGGGCGAGCGGGTGAGCGAGCGCTGGCTTCGCCCCGGGGAGATGCTGTCCAGCCGAGCGAGCGAACCGCGCGCGGCCGCGCCAGGCCCGGCCGGCCGGCGCAGGCGGCGCGGCCAGTTGTAAAAATATCTGGCCTTTATTAGCACTGGCCATCGTTAGAGCGCGCGCGGGGCGTGTGTGGACGCGCATGCATATGGAGCAGCCCTCGGCCGCGCACGCGCCCGCAGCCCTCGCAGCTCGCCGCCCCGCGCCCCGCGCTCTTCCTCTTTTCTGAATTTTCGTAGGTGGCTCAGGGCGTCGAGATGTCGCAGCTGTGCCTCTGATCGAGTGGACATAGGGTTTGATTCCTCACGGTGGCACGATTTTCGATGATACCACGACGATTAGGTCGTATTATAGGATCTCTGGAGAAAGAATTCTAGGGGTCAGTTGCTGTTATGGATAGTTTTCTGTAGTTTCTCCGATCAATAACAGGCGAATGCCGGAGTAGTACCCTAACAAACGGGTCACGTCCTGCGCGCGACCTTTCCTTCCTCTTCTTTTTCTCTCGTCATTCCTTACTCACACACACACACACTTACATGCACTACATGTAAGGGATTGCATGCATTACATCAAACATGTCGGGAGACCAGTCGGAAACTTACGACTAGTCTCAGCTGCGGTGGAGCCCCATTGGTGGGGGATCCCTGAGTGGGAAAACCCCCGCAAGCTGATATGTAGTTCGGCGCCGGATCTCGCCATCCAGCGGGGAAAGATCACCGCCATCTCCCTCGATAAAAACGCACTACACTTACGGGACCTTAGCTGTTCACGCGCCCAGAATCATTAATCAATCAATAAATTTACTTAAATTTTCGTTCTGTATGCTCAATTTCAATTTATCATTTATATGTCAGAGTGAAAACCTACGAAGCAATTATGGGTTAGAGACGAAGCAAATGAAGAATAGGTTACTATCAATACAGATAGGATTTTGGTGACGACGCCAGAAACTTACTTCATTAGATCAGATCAAAATTAGGAAATTCGATGCAGTATAAACAGAACAACAATGCATATTTATTGTTAGATAATGAAGATTAATGCATTGCTTCGACAAGATCAAAGAAAACTCTTTCCCGTTGTGTGAGCACCATGAATGAAAGTGGACTCGTTAAGAAATGAATGGGTTGCATTTCTTAACGAGTCCAATGGAATGATGTGAGTAAAGGAAACGATGAGAAAGTCCATACTAGGATTAAGTCATCCTCCTATTTTGCTCTTTGGATTTCAGAATCATTGTCAAATTCTTATCTGCAAACTAATTCCCAAAGACTCTGCTAATTCGTTATTTAAGTTATTCGTTAAAAATTTAAATCGAACAATTTTAGATTACAAGAAATACAATAAGAAATAGACTCTCCTGCGGTATAAAAGTCTATCCATATATTGAAAGGCGCTGATCAAATTGTAGGAATAAATTAAAGTTTGTAATTTAATTAGTGATCATGTCTATTTCAGCAACATTACCATCACATGACTACAATTTCATGTTAGATCTGAGGATTCGCGCTTATTGGATTACTCGAGGCCTGTGTCTGGCCAAGTGTGATTGAAGAGAAACTGAACTGCCCCCCGAAGTTACATGGTAGGGCACGTAGAACCAGAAAAGACTGGTGAAGAAAACAGGACTCTTATAAATGAGTCGTAAGACCTTTAGCACCGAATTGAAACTCGAAGATTTCAATAATTAACATGGAGTTTATATTAAGTTGCTTTGAAAGAAATAATAGATTTCATATGTTTTTGCCCTTCATAATCGAATCTGTGTGTACTCAAATCTAAAGAGAAACGTTATTTTTATCTTAAAATCCAATGATTATAACGGAATTTATTTTAAAATAATTAAGTTACAAATTTCTAAAGGAAAATGCATTTCACTAATGGAAACGCTAGTGAATAACTACTAATGCTGACACAAACATTATGCTTAAGTTTAAGAAATAATGATGAGTGATCAATGACAAATGTCTTGATGATATTCGCAAAGTTGTATTTCTAATATAATGTGTAAGCTTCGTGCGGATTGGAAAATTAAAAAAAGGTTGTTTAAATTTTGAATGTTACTACATAAAATGACATGCAAAATTATTTCTCTTCAGAAATGCTTCCCTTTTCGTGTAATAAATATTAATGTCAAGGAAATAAAACAATTAGCTTTGATAGTCAATGTTTATTAATAATGAAAAACGTGTGTGCTTTTTTAATGTAAAAAATATAGGTCATTAAAACTAATTTTTTGTGTACTAGAACAGACGTAAAGCACAATATTTAATGAAGAAAATAATTTGGAAAACAGATAATCTACTTAGGGATAATGGAGAGTAGGGTTTGTTAGTTTTAATAATTTCCTTTTATGTAAAAAACCCCCGATATGCAATTTATAATGGTTAAATTTTATGCAACATAACCGCGTTGCTTGTTTTCTCATCATATGACCCACACTGATTTGCAGACAGGTAACGGAAACCCGAGGATGAGCAGCCCCATACAATGAGAGCAAACAAACATGATTTATGAGGATGAATAACATGTGGTTGGTTGACGAGTGCCGTAGCCCCTTTGCTGAGTGTGTTTTACAAGTGCGGTTGCTGATAGTTAAAACGATTGCTTCTGTAACAAGGTCGCTTGTAGTAACAGAACTAAAGTGGTAGTAAGTATCGAACATGTTCGTCGGCATGCGGTACATGGCAGACTGTTGAAATGTAGACATGGCAACGGAACATTACAGCGCTCGTTGGATCATAACCGTTGTACAACCGTGCAGCTACCTCCGTTATAGTGTTGTCAATTGGATACACGTAATACACTCCAGACCGTGTACAGAATTAATGTTGATCTACCAATGCGTTAATTTCTGATAAAAGAATTAGATAGCAGATTACATTCATTACGTGTTGCAAGTTTTACCTCTGCAACCTGTATATTTGTTATTTTAAAGTATTCTCACAAATTAAATAGAGAAATATTCACAATAAATTGTTTGACATTGTCGTGTATAATATCAAATAGACATTTTTTGTGACAATTCTAAAATAAATTACGATAAACTTTTCAATATAAGCTACGACCAAACCCGTGCGTTTGGGGATACGTAGCCTCCATCATTATTCAGTACAGAGTAGCAAGCGGAAACAAATTAATATATTATCATGGAATAACAAACGAGATATGTTTCTTATGATAAAGTATATTTTTATAGCCACGAAATGTTTTTACTATAAACATTTTATCCCGTTTTTTTTGTCATTAATTTCCTTAAGATTTTAAATCGATATTTGAAAAATGTATTGAGTGACATACATTTTCTCCTATAAAAACTATTCCAAATAAGCGTGACGTGCAGGAATTCGAGTGAATGTATGCTGGAGCACAATTGTTCAATGGGGGAGGCAAGGATGAAGGGAGCGGTAGCGAAGGCTAGTGAACGAACAGGAAATAGCGAGGAGGGGGAGAGGGGGACATCGTAGGCGGAAGGAGTGAGTGAGTGGGTGGAAGTGGGAGCGGGTGAGGTTGGGAAGGGGGAGGAGGGCGCGATGGGAATGGGTGGGAGGAAGTAAAGAGAGTGAAAAGGTGAATGGGTGGAGGGGGCAGGGGAGGAGAGGGGTGAAGAGGAGCGTGAGATGGCGAAGTGGTGGCGGTGGTGGTGGGGAAGATTAGTGGGTAAATGGGCGGGCGGGAAGTGTCGAGTGGGGCGGGCGGGCAGGGCGGGGAGGACGGGACGGGGTGAGGCGAGGCGGGGCGAGGCGGGGCGGGGCGGGCAGGGCGGACAGGGCGGGGGGGGCGGACGGGTGGGGGCGGGCGGGACGTGGCTGGCGGGTGGGCGGGTAGGGGCAGGAAGGACGGAGCGGGGCAAGGCGGAGCGGGGCAAGGCGGGCAGGGTGGGGCGGGACGGATGGGGTGGGCGGGACAGAGCGGGCGAGGCGGGTGGGCGGGGCAGGGGCGGGGGGCGGGGCGGGGTGGAGCCGGCGGGTGGGCGGGTCTGGGCGGGGAGGACGGAGCAGGGCGAGGCGAGGCGGAGCGGGGCAAGGCGGGCAGGGTGGGGCGGGACGGACGGGTGGGCGGGGCAGGGCGGGGCGGGGCGGTGGGCGGGGGGCGGGCGGGCGGGGGGCGGGCGGGCGGGGCGGAGCCGGCGGGGCGGGTGGCGGGGGCAGGGTGGAGCGGGTGGGGCAGGCGGGCGGGTGGGCGGGATTCGGGGCGGAGGACGGAGCGTGGCGAGGCGGGGTGGGGCGGCAGCGTGGGGCGGGACGGACCGGTGGGCAGGGTGGGACGGGGCGAGCTGGGGCGGGGCCGGCGGGTGGGCGGGGCGGGGCGGGGTGGAAGGAGCGAGGCGGGGCGTGGTGGGCTGGGTGGGGCGGACGGACGGGTGGGGCGGGCGGGGGTGGGGCGGGGCGGCGGTGGCAGGGCAGGGCCGGGCGGGGCGGGTGGGCGGGCAGGCGGGGCGGGCGGGCGGGCGGGGCGGGTGGGGACGGGTGGGCGGGGCAGGGCGGGGTGGGCAGGGCAGGGCCGGGCGGGGCGGGGCGGGGCGGTGGGGCCGCCCACCGGGCGGGCGGGCGGGCGGGCGGGCGGGCGGGGCGGGTGGGGACGGGTGGGCGGGGCAGGGTGTGGCGGGTGGGGCAGGCGGGCGGTGGGGCACGGCGGGTGGGCGGATTCGGGGCGGGGAGGACGGAGCGAGGCGAGGCGGGGTGGGGCGGGCAGCGTGGGGGCGGACGGACCGGTGGGCAGGCGACGGGGCGAGCTGGCGCGGGCGGGGCCGGCGGGTGGGCGGTCGGGGCGGGGTGGAAGGAGCGAGGCGAGGCGGGGTGGGGCGGGGAGCGTGGGGCGGGACGGACCGGTGGGCAGGGCGGGGCGGGGCCGGCGGGTGGGCGGGTCGGGGTGGGGTGGGGTGGAAGGAGCGAGGCGGGGCGGGGCGGGCTGGGTGGGGCGGGACGGACGGGTGGGCGGGGCAGGGCGGGGCGGGCGGGCTGGCGGAGCGGGGCCGGCGGGTGGGCGGGGCGGGGCGGGGTGGAAGAAGCGAGACGGGGCGGGGCGGGCTGGGTGGGGCGGGACGGACCGTTGTGCGGGGCAGGGCGGGGCGGTCGGGCTGGCGGTGCGGGGCCGGCGGGTGGGCGGGGCGGGGCCTGCGGACGGGCGGGCGCTGGAGGAGTGGAGGTGCGAGGGAGGCGAGATGGCGATCTGGCGGAACGGGAACGGGAGCGGGAGTGGGCGCACGCATCGACGCGCTGACGGGCGCGCATGATGTATGACCGGATTGCATATGGATGCGCAAGTAGCCGTCCTCCCGCTCGCCCTTGCCCACGCTCTGGCTCTCCAGGCGCGTTCGCCTCCCCCCTCCCCACGCACACACACCCATTGCCATCTCATTGGCGATTTTATAAATGTTGTTCGCAATCGAGAGCCATTCTTGATGAATGTTTGCAGAATTTTACTGAGATTGCTGGTGAAGCGTGTGTCGCCAGTCTGCAACGACTCTCGCCGGGAGATCCACGACTGTGAATTTTCGGCACTGCCAGATATATAGATTGAATTCAGCTGCTATTGGAATATTTCCGTGGTTTCTCCGATCAACACCAGGCGAATGCCGGAGCAGTTCCCTTATAAACGGGCCACGGTCAGTGAGCGATCTTTCCTTCGTCGTCCTTGTCCTATTCTCTCCACTTACACTTGCTCCTACATGGATTACAGTAACACATTTTTCGGGAGACTGGTTAATAGCTTAGTGCTTGTGTCGGTTGAGATGGTTTCCGCATGGGGTGATACCCGAACATGTAAATCCACCTCAAGCCGACGTGTAGGTCACAACTGGATCTTACCGTCCAGTGGTAGGAGGAATTCCGCCCCATCAACGATGAAACAATCACTATACTAAGTAGACGTGTCCGGACACAATCTATCAATTGGTGGACAAATAAAGTCACAATCATTCGTCACCACTTCCAACGTCCGCTAGCATACATCGTCAGGTTTCAGTTTTAACACTTTTGACCTTCTCTTCTTCAGTAAAATCTCTTCTTCAGTGACTTCTAGGTGTGCCTTGAACTTCGAATAGATTACCAGTTACATGATAATGGTTGGTTTTAAGTGTATTTCCAGCATTTAAGTGTATTTGAATATCTACCTTCTTCTTGAGCCTGCTAATAGCAGTTCACGAAGGTTGCCTTCCTATCTGTCATGAGGTTGTCCGCCGTATCGGTTGTTCTGTCATCCACAAGCTCGAGACCAGCACTTGCTCACGAGGGCGGTCGTTCGTTTCTCTCCGCGGTGCCTGTCCTTCCATTTACCCGCGCAGTCAGCTCGTCCCATTGCCCAAGGTGGTGCGGAAACCTTTCATCTGCTCGTCTGCCGCGGGCTTAACGAGCCTCCCACTTCGATCGGCCGGTCGCCCATTTCGCGCGCCGTATCTTGTCATCCCACGCCTTCGCACATTCGACCACACACCGGCCGCGCTGCTTCTTCCCTAATGCACGGCGCTCCTTCGAACAAGACCGGCTTAGGTGGTTCATGGCACCACAGTGCTTCTGGCAGGGAGCTTCTAGGGTTCCAGTCCCGACGGTGACAGGAGTATGGAGACCGGCTAGATAACTGGGTCAGATTCAGTCGCAGTCTGGATCGGCTATTCTGATCGGTAGATTTCCATAGTTTCTCCGATCAACACCAAGCGAATGCCGGAGCTGTACCCTAACAGACGGGTCAAGGACAGCCTGCAACCTTTCCTCCCCTTCATTTTTCTATCCTCACCCCTTACTTTCTTAGTTACTTACACACACACACTCGCATGGCATTACACTACCACACGTGTCGAGAGAGCAGTTGGGAGCTGACAGCTTGTCCCGGCTGGGGCGGTGCCACGCTGGTGGGAGATACATGTTTGGGGAAACACCGCTAACTGACGTGTAGGTCGGCGCCGAATCTCGTCATCCAGCTGGGAGAATATCACCACCATCTCCTGCTATATTTGTTGTTGATTATCAGTGACTCGTCTGTTGAATACGCCTTGCTAGATATATTTTCATTTTTTTAAAATGGACCATTATGCTGTGGATAATATCGTTTTCAACGTGGCTACATTTATTTTTAAATTAAATATATGTTTAATGTACCAAATGAAGAACATCTTATAAAAGTGAAAATAGTGCTAGCTCAGATTAAACAATCTTCTATCCTAGATCATGCTCGCTTCTGAATATTAGCTCCAGAACACGAAAATAGATTTATCTCGTTTGTTCTGCGTTTTGATATAAAGTTGGAAATACCTTATTTTCCTTTAACTGCCAATCTTCTGCTACCCCTCGACTTTTTTTGCTTCGCCGTTGAGGCATGTGCTGAGGCCGGCGACCCCCCACCCACGACGTCCCGCCCCCGCCCCAACCCCGCCCCGCCGCCGCCAACGCCGCTTGCCCCGGCCCACGCACACCCCGGTCGTTTCACCGTCAGCAGCGGGAATTAAAATAACAGACAACTCGAAAAATTTCCTAAATATCGACGAGCGTGTATTAATATTAAATTATTTAAAGGAGAGCGCGTCAGTGCATTGAATGACGACCTCGACGGCGGCGCAGGGGCGTCTAGGCATTATGCTAATGGCGCGGGTGAGATTTTCGGGGAAGTGCAGCTGCAGAGGGGCCGGCAGCGGGTCAAGGGGGGGTGAAGGGGGCGACGCGGGGAAGAAGGCACCCTGTGGGCCCCCCGCCTCCTCCGCGCCGGTGACCTTGCCCATGCCTCCTTCACGGCCTCGCCGCCGTGCTCGTCACACCCACTGGTGACTCCATCGGCCGTCGAAATTCCTCGCCCTCGTTCTCACATGAACTTTCTTAACGACCTTCAATTCAATTCGATTCAAGTCAGTGATGCTTTATTTTACCTGGTGAGGCACTTCCGTCTGACTACGTCAATTTCGCTATGCTTCTTTCACCATCTAGCGGAGAAAGAATGTTTTATTCGAACGTTGAATTGGGAGATTTTAATTTAGCTCAGGGTTCTTTTAAGCTTCAGGATCTTTTACATGCAGTAAATCTTCAACATGGGCCAGCCGGCTTTACTTCTCCTCTGATGGAAGGCGTACGAAGGACTTTTTCGCGTCATCGGTTTTGAATGCGATCACTTGGGTATTACAGTCTGATACGCTATCCGATACCGAAGCCGCGAACGCGTCCTAATAGCCCATCGACAAAACCTCTTCAGCGACTGACGTTTGTGTGATGTTGATTAAGTTTTTATTTAAAACTGTACTTCTTGCAAGCCGTGTAATGGCTGATATCATTTTAACGGGATTAATCTAAATCCAGCATCATTGATGTGGAGAAGAGGAAATGGAAGAATCGTGAGGAAGCTTCGAATATATGGAGCCTTAAAATTCATTTTTCGAGTTCATCTCTTGAAACCTCTAATACAATGCATAATTTGTGTATCATAAACTCAACTTGAGAATCTTCGTTACCGATACTCACTCAGTTACTTGTCACTCAAGCCTTCCTCCGTAAGCATCACCATCTGCACCTACTAATACATTCATAATCACTTTCAGTATCAATTAGTTGTCAGCACCACCTTCAGTACCAATAATAGTGAAAACTAACTTCAGACCAATTAATACTGTCAGCACTACCTTCAGCACTGATTAATACAGTCAACACCACCTTCAACACCCATTAATAGTCAACTCCACCTTCAGCACCAATTAATACTGTCATATCAACCTTCAGCTCAAATTAATACAGCCAGATCGACCTTCAGTATAAATTAATACAGTATGCGTTACCACAATCCACAGTGGTGGTGGCTATTATTAGCCACAAAAACCTCCACCGCTGCCGCCTCCCCTATCCTTCGAGGATGTCTCTGCTGCCGCGGCCGCTCTCGGCATCCCCGAGCGTCATACGAAGCGCCCACCCCTTCCATCCCACCCCCGACCACCGCCGCTTCCACCACCGCCACTGCCACTACCGCCACCGCCACCACTGCCACCGCAACCACCCCCGACCCCGCCACCTCCCCCCCGCTACTGCCACCGCCACCGCCACCGCCACCGCCACCGCCACCGCCACCGCCACCGCCACCGCCACCGCCACCGCCACCGCCACCGCCACCGCCCCAGCCACCGCCACTACCGCCACTACCACCGCCACTACCGCCACCACCACCACCGCCACCACCGCTACCGCCACCACCGCTACCGCCACCACCGCTACCGCCACCACCGCCACCGCCACCGCCACCGCCACCGCCACCGCCACCGCCACCGCCACCGCCACCGCCACCGCCACCGCCACCGCCACCGCCACCGCCAGCGCCAGCGCCAGCGCCACCGCCACCGCCACCACCGCCACCGCCAGCGCCACGGCCAGCGCGTCCGTTCCTTGAATTGCGGTGCGGCGGCGTCGCGTCGCAGCGTTCGTGTGTGAAAGAGAGCGAGGTCGTGACTCCCTCTGGTGGCGGGCATTCTCTGGCGACGGCTGCACCGCCGGACCCGGCTCGCGCACTCGCATTCTTTCCTTTATTTTACATATGTAATTCCCCCGCGCCGCTTCAATTACGGCATTAAATACAGATCTGTTTTGGGGAGGAACCGTCTGTTCGGGGCTGGCGTGACTGAGCCGGCTGGCGGTGCGGCACGCGCGACGGTCGCGACTCTCCTCCGCCCGAAAGAAAAACTTAACCCTCCGCCAGCGCTTCCTTAACCCCCGCGTGAGAGCGGGGCGCTCGTCTCAGGCAGATATCCGGTCATGTCTCTACCACGAGGAATCGGTTGTGAGAATTGCTCATCGGCACGTCTTTCAGAGCTACCTAATGTCTGTATGTATTGGAACAAACATGTTGAAGTATTTACCTTTATGGTTCTCTACAAAAAGTTCCTTCTGGATCATTTGGAGACAGGAATTGTCAATAAATTTATGATACTACTAACTGTATATTGAGATAGAACGATTTAATTTAGAAAATCAGTGTTCTTACCTAAGTAGTACAGTCATTATCACTCAGCCCTAGTATCTAAAAGATAGTAGACACTTGATTAATGCTCTTAATTATGATTTATTACAAACTTAAGGAGGAAGATACATCTTAAAACGTTAAAAAATTCGATGTTTGAAAATATTTGTTTCCTATCCATTAATTTTTCTGGAATATTTTGGTGAAAAAATATTTCGATATCTGCAATAGTTTTCGAGATATGATTTAAAATGTATATCGCTGCATCATGCATCTATTAGAGAAGGAAGGTAAGTAAAACTCTTTTTATTTATTTATTTATTTATTTATTTATTTATTTACGTCAAAAAACAGTTAAAAACTGCGTATGACGGGCTATGGGGAAAAGTGAATTGTGTGCACATTTTCAAAATTCTGTGATCCCTACACTAAATCATATACTACTTAAGTTTTGAATTTTGAAAGGGAGAAAAACAAACAAAAAAAAACTCCTATGTAATAAAATCGATTTTCAAGGATAAATAAGCAATAAATTTTGAATTTTGAAAGGGAGAAAAAAAACAAAAAAACTCCCATGTAATAAAATCGATTTTCAAGGATAAATAAGCAATAAATTTTGAATTTTGAAAGGGAGAAAAAACAAACAAAAAAACTCCCATGTAATAAAATCTATTTTCAAGGATAAATAAGCAATAAATTTTGGCTCTTATTACTTCCTGCCGCGACAACATGGAAACGATAATTTGAATAATTGTATTTCCCACTGAATTCTAGAAGACGTGCACAGAAAATGAAGTTACATTTATGTCCAGAAGCAAAACAAGGGGCCATCTCAGCATTTGCTCAATGGATCAGGGAAACTGGACGAAAAACCTGATCGAGATGGGGGTCATTGACCCGGAAGCTGTGTTACAATAGTTGTTACAGGTTGTTTATACTCATTTATACAGTCCAAATGGTAATTAATGCATTATGTATCATTGTTAAAATTAATGTTACTTTTCTTGTGATGCTCAGTATAGTCTCTAATTGTATAGAAACAGTTATGCAGCAGAAACGATTTCACTTGTGATTTAAACTTTTCTATTGAATTTAATCGTTTAATGTCATCTGGCAAAGTGTTGTAAAATAATGTACATGTATTGTATGTGAATTTTTGTAATGAGCTGTTGATACTGTCACCTGATGAATATGATTTCTACGTCGAGTGTTATAGTAATAGACTTCGGCATTTTCTGAAAAAATATTCCCGCCCTTAAGCAAGTCATTTTTTACAAAAACCACTGATTCGTAAATAAAAAGACACGGTAATGGTAGAATTCCTAGATTAATGAAGATAGGCTTACAAGAATCACGTGGGTGGGATTTGGTTATTATTCGTACAATTCGTTTTTGTAATCTAAAAGTCTGGGAGCTATAAGATGTATTTCCCCAGAATATTATGCCATATCTCAGGCGGGAATGAACATTCGCG
Organism: Teleogryllus occipitalis; assembly: GCA_011170035.1. NCBI lineage: Eukaryota > Metazoa > Arthropoda > Insecta > Orthoptera > Gryllidae > Teleogryllus > Teleogryllus occipitalis. The sequence goes on along the minus strand of BLKR01000161.1, from coordinate 681,168 downwards.
AAGTATACACAACGAGCAGTATGAAGGCTGACTGAATTTGCAAGAATTCTGAACGCGTAGCATAATGAACTTAATTTTGTGTTCAATTCATTTAAATGGACGTTCCATTTAAGGTTTGACTGAATTGAGAGACCTAAAAATTTTGTTGCATTAACATGAGTCAATGGTACACTGTTCATTTTCAATGGAGCACAGAATTGTTTATTTGAAATGGAAAACTGCATTAAAACCGATTTCTTTTCGTTTACTATTAATTTGTTATTTCGGAACCAATTTGAAACATCTGATATTGTACTATTTACGGTTTCTTTATTGCAAAGGATGTTCGTATCATCTGCAAAGAGAACCGTTCTTCCGTTTCGAATCGTCGAGGGCATATCGTTTACGTAAAGTAGGAACAGAATAGGGCCTAAAATCGATCCTTGAGGAACTCCACATGCAACGGGCAAAGAGTCGGAAAGGTGCGTACGTAATGTTTCATCATTCCAGTAAGGTATTTCAACTTTCTGAGATCGTTGTTTAAGGTACGAACATAACCAACTCATGAATCTAACTTCGTCCCTTGCTTTCCAGAATTACCGTTTTAAGATCCGTTTCCCTTATAACTCAAAAACTAATCGTTTTAAAGCTATGAAATTTTTAGGATGCATTTAAGCAAGTCTTATATACAAAACCATGCTAAATCATTCATTATAGATCAATAGTTTTTGTGATAAAAATTATAAAACTGAAAAAACTATTAATAATCAATATATTAATTTTGAATTGAAATGAAAAATATTATTTACCCAGAGATCTAAATGAAAGAGCATAATTTTGTACCTGTCAGTATTGACAACAAATTAAAGAAGGATTTTGTAAAAAGCTTAAAAATTATTTGAGTTATCAGGGAAATACTGTCAGTGCATGAGAAACTGGTTGAATTTTGATTTTTCAAAAAAAAAATTAAAGTTAAAAGCAAATTTTTCCTTGCAGAAGAGAATTCTGTGTGTCAGTTAATAATCACTACTGTGGAGTATGATTTTAATGGAGAAAAAAAAAGTGAAAAAATAATAAAAATTTTACGGCTGTAAGCTGTGTCTTCCCTCTTAAGAATATCTGAAACTATTTAATTAAATATTATTGTACTTTAAATACTTACTAGCTCGGAGGTTAACAGATTTAACATTTCTTTTCCTTTTTAATATGAGCAAATGCGGTTGCAAACCTCTTAGAATATTACTTTTTAAAAGAAACAGCTGGGTATTGACAGCTGCTTAGACGAAGAACTTGATATGATATGGTTAAAGAAAAATACATTTTGGAAATTATAGTTCTGTGAGTCATAAATCTCACACGAAAGGTATTGGATATTAAAGGAGTATTGATAACCCTCTCAACTTCAGAGCTGTTCTCGTTTTGCTGTGATGCAGTCGAATTATTGTAAAGGTATCTTATATTTTGCATCGAATCTTGGCTGATTGCTATCAGTATCCAGCAGTCGATGATTGGGATAAGTGTCGGATCAATTTGAATTTAATGGCGGAAGTACATTTCATACCGGTGGCTCCCTAGAAAATAACAGACGCTTTTGAAGAACTTTTTCCACACCGATATTTCATTTCATCGACTAATAGAATGCAACGGAACCAAGTAATTTTTGGTACTGTAAAATATTTTACCTTGTACATTAACACAAAATTCCATTTAAAACATTTGAAAGTAAAATTTATCGTATTTACACAGGAAGTTATGGACATCAAGCTAAAGACATACATAGTTAATGCATTTTATTCGCTTTCATTATCTTTTCAATCTGTCTGTACTTCTACGTGACAGCCCGCTTACAGGCCGCGTGCAGGCCATGGCCTACCAGCAGCGTCTCGGCCTCGTGGCCATGGGTTAAGGGAACACGTAGTTATCCGTATTCTGGTCTTCTTATCTTGAGAAATGAGTTTTCTCATCGTCAGACAGCAACATATACTGGGGCATTGCAAGGAAAACGAACATCATAATCTTGTCCGACCGGGAATCGAATCCTCGATCGCGTCATGAAAACCCATCACGCTGACTAATGAGCTAAACCGCGAGGGTCTATAATTTTAATACGTTCATTAAATTAGGATATACGTTTATAATTTTAAAAAATGTACTCGTAAATAGGGTAGAACCAAGTAATAAACTGCAAGTGTTAACTTAAGGATTGAATCAATACACTTTAGTTTAAAGAATAGTATGTTTGGGACCCTAACGAAGTAGAGAATTACTTATACTTCTGAACCATGAAAGTTCAAAATTGGTGGTGTGTTTTGGAAACTGTCAATTATTGAACACTTTGGATGATTTCTTTAGTTGTATTTACGCATACTTCTTCCAAATCTGACCTTGTTTTGAGAATGAAACCAAGTAAAAGAACGAACATTTAAGTGAACTTGTTTTATCAAACACCCAAATATTGCCAAACAAGTCTTTGACTCTCAGTGGCTTCATTATACATCTGCACGCGATCAAAGAAGTATAAATGTTTGCTGTTTCTTAGAGAAGACGAATAAGTGTTTCTCTCTCTCTAATGCATATTCCGTTGTCACTCAATACACTTAAGGGAGTATTTTCGATAAAACGCGCTGTACGGAGCAGTAAGTGAAAGTATGAATTATCTCACAATTTGCAATGATTTATATGCATTTTAAGATGGTAATATTGGTTGGGAGCTGTCGGTACATTTAAACAAGTCTATAAATCTGCGGCATAGCAGTACGTCGACTTAAATTGTAGTCATTCAAAGAAAAACAAGAGACTCTAACGAATGCGCGGCTGCCCACGGCGCACGCGAGCCACGGCGCGACCAGCACCCACTCGCGGCAATTCTGCGAAGCTCTGCGCCCCTCCCTGCACAGGGCAGGGCGATCTCTCAGTCTCGCACTCGCACTCGCACTCGCACTCGCACTCGCACTCGCACTCGCACTCGCACTCGCACTCGCACTCGCACTCGCACTCGCACTCGCACTCGCACTCGCACTCGCACTCGCACTCGCACTCGCACTCGCACTCGCACTCGCACTCGCACTCGCACTCGCACTCGCACTCGCACTCGCACTCGCACTCGCACTCGCACTCGCACTCGCACTCGCACTCGCACTCGCACTCGCACTCGCACACTCGCACTCGCACTCGCACTCGCACTCGCACTCGCACTCGCACTCGCACTCGCACTCGCACTCGCACTCGCACTCGCACTCGCACTCGCACTCGCACTCGCACTCGCACTCGCACTCGCACTCGCACTCGCACTCGCACTCGCACTCGCACTCGCACTCGCACTCGCCCTCGCCCTCGCCCTCGCCCTCGCCCTCGCCCTCGCCCTCGCCCTCGCCCTCGCCCTCGCCCTCGCCCTCGCCCTCGCCCTCGCCCTCGCCCTCGCCCTCGCCCTCGCACTCGCCCTCGCCCTCGCCCTCGCCCTCGCCCTCGCCCTCGCCCTCGCCCTCGCCCTCGCCCTCGCCCTCGCCCTCGCCCTCGCCCTCGCCCTCGCCCTCGCCCTCGCCCTCGCCCTCGCCCTCGCCCTCGCCCTCGCCCTCGCCCTCGCCCTCCCCCTCGCCCTCGCCCTCGCCCTCGCCCTCGCCCTCGCCCTCGCCCTCGCCCTCGCCCTCGCCCTCGCCCTCGCCCTCGCCCTCGCCCTCGCCCTCGCCCTCGCCCACGCTCTCGCTTTTCCCCCGCCCTCCCCATCATCGTCACCCTTTCCCTCGTTCTCGCCGTCCCCCCATTGCCCTCACACTCGCACTCTCTCTCACTCTCGCCATCAACCTCACCCTCCCCATCATCCTCGCCCTTTCGCTCTTGCTCTCGTTCTCACCCTTACCCTGTCCCTCGCCTTCGCCCCTGTCAATGCCCATGCCAATGTCCATGGCAATGACCATGGCAATGCCCATGACAATGTCCATGCCAACGTCCGTGACAACCTCGATGCCTACACTAACGCCCTCACTTTCGTCCTCGTCTTCGCCCTCGCCCACCCGTACGCCGGAGACTTCAGACGCCCTCGGTCGCCGCGTCTGTTAGTACAATATACGACAGCATGTATAGTACTGCCTGTTTGGTAGACCTCACGGCACAGAAGCCGATGTTTCGGTCATTATGCTGCGGGCTTCCTCAGGCCTCCTCATTTGATTTGTGCGCGTAGGACGCGGCGTCTTCCTGACACCCCAGTAGATGCTGACACCGGCCGCGGAAGCCTACGCTTTCATGCCGAAGCAGTTCGCGGAATAACATCCTTACCCCTCCACCTCCTTCTTCCCTTCCGTGTCGTAATACGTCTCCCTGCACTTTATTCGCCCCTAAATGCATATAATTTGTTTTTATTGTGTATCATTAAAATTGACCAAATGTCCAAACCCTACGCCCTGGCGTCCTTGGCGCAAGACCCTAGGCCCTCGGGCGCGGGCGGTGCTATAAACGACTGCCTTCGCGGAATCAAATGGCCGCCACTGCCTTGTCTGTGCCTCCACTGCATGCAGCTACTTGGATATTACTGCTGTGGATGAACATTTCCAAATCACTACTTCAGTGATGACGATTTCGTCATTTATTAAACAAGAGCATACAATGCAATACATACCATTATGAACTCTAGAGTGGGATACAAATTTTATAATTAGTTACTTGACGTAATAATCTTTTTGGCATGAAAACACTTTTTTCTCATAAAATTATTTATCAACTAATTTAAGAACTAGCTGCTCAAAGCATTCCTTTTAACTATGTTTAAAATATGTAAATGACAGAGATTCTGAACTTATGTCCACGAATCTCCGAGTATCTGCTTCCAGCGGGTATGCGCATTTTATATGTTTCTTATAACTAAGATGGATACTACGTTCACTTTTATATACATTTTATTTCACTGTCTAAGCTATTAACAGTATCTTACGTCTGAAGCGAGAACGTATGATAAGTATTTTATTTTCTTCATTTTTTTCATTTTTATAGTCGTCTCTCTACCTATTTCTCGTATTTCTGATACTCGCAATGAAGTCCTGTGTCTCAAGCACCGTTGATGACACCATCGCTCCAATAATAAATTGTCATCTCTAACCAAATAACTAAGGAGATCATCTCCAAGGGTTTAGTTCTGAAGCTCCTGATTTCATGATGTTCTGACTCGGTGAAAATCATGTATACTCTTTGATTCAATACAGTTTCCGAATTGAGTGAAGTATTACGTTCATCAGTGTACCTAATAAATACGATAAATGTACAATAAATTAGGAATAAAAGTTACAATAATAATAATAATAACTACTATTATTATTATTATTATTATTATTATTATTATTATTATTATTATTATTATTATTATTATTATTTGGAGGGATGTAGATTTTGAAATGAATAAAGAAGACTGGAGTAATAATATCAGAATTAAAAAGGAGTTTTACTGTAGACTCGTCCTGCACTCGAGAAAAATAAATTCCGCAGTAGGTAATTCCACACAAATGCCCGGAATGGAACGAACCAAAATCTGTGACGTCTATTGCACTGTGTACAATATTGTCGACCAACAATTGCATACTGGCCGTACGATGGCCACAAATAAAGCAGATATTATTATTCAGGTTTTGAAGAATTTGTTCCACAAAATTTACGTAAGAATTTCTCTAAACAGCCAGGTTATTAAAAACTCTGGGATGTGTAACACGTCTCTTAATTGGGAATATCCACTATCTTGTGCGAAGTATTACAGTCACTTCATCTTCTCCTTAAAAATCTGGTTACAAACCTGGAATAGTACTGGATGCAACCTGGTCATGTAAATAGCGTAACCAAACGTATTCAATTTATCCACACGCTTTGTGTGTTGGTAAAAAATACAGAAAAGTCATACAAATCAAATGCAACATAGACACATTCAACCTGTTTTGAGTATAACGTGAATCACCTCAAAGGTCTTCCCACTATTCACGATGAAATAAAATATAAAATAAAATAGAATAGGAAAAAAATATAAAATAAATAAAACCCTGGCTGATAAGTGGGCGGGGCGTCTAGGGGGCGTGGCTCTGGAGGCTTCGTGAAACTCTGCGCCTACGGGCGTCGCTTCGCACGCGAGCATCTCGTTCCAGGAGCACTCGAGACAAATGGAACGCAGGCGGCAGGTAGGGCACCAAACAGGTTCAATCTGCAAATATGCACTCTCAAGTTCTTGGAAGATATTATGGAGTTAATACTCGTAATTTGCGAGAATTTCTGGCTTAAGCTACGCCATCAACTCCAAAGTACGCCTTGAGGGATTAAATAAACTAGGAATTATTGTATTTGATCTCTAGAATTATATGTAATTGTTTGGTGATGAAGTACTTAATGAATCTTACTTTACTTCCGGAATAAGTAAGGGTTATTTCTGGGTAATTTCTTTATACATTCTGCATTTGAAATCTGGTCATCTTAAAGGTTAGTATACATGTGTGACTGAACATAGGTTTCAGTGCCCACATTGGAATCTCAGTTCTCCTAATGGATGAAATGGACTTTTCCTTGAATTGTACTATAAATCCTCGAAGCGTTGTACGAAATCTCTTTTTCACTCATGCAAACGGAAGCTATTCTGCATTCACTTGACAGTTCTATGTTTAATGGTTTTGGTTAGTGTTCTCTACAAATTGCACTATATCCTCCTTTCTGATTTATTGTTTGGCTCTCGGGCGCGATCCGCGTACATAAATCGACGCGATATTTATTGGGAGCTCCGTTATGTTGGGTCCCGCAGCGTCGGCGCTGAGACACGCTGCTGCGGCACGCCATTGCAACCGGGGGAAACGGCGCGGCGCACGCCGAGACGGGGATGGAAGCAGAGGCACAGGCAGAGGGGGAGGAAAAGGAGAAGGCGGAGGCAAAGGTGAAGACAGAGGCAAAGGCGAAGGCGGAGGCAGAGGCACAGGCGTAGGCAAAGAGGAAGGCAAAGGTGAAGGCTAAAGAAAAGGCGAAGACGGAAGCAGAGGCGAAGGTGGAGGCAGACGCGGAGGAACAGACGAAGGCGGAGGAAGAAGCACATGCCAAAGGGGAGGAAGAGGCGAAGGTGATGGTGGAGGTGGAAGCAGAGGCACAGGCAAAGGCGGGGGAATAGGCGAAGGCGGAGGCAGAGGCACAGGCGTAGGCAAAGAGGAAGGTAAAGGTGAAAGCTAAAGAAAAGGTGAAGACGGAAGCAGAGACGAAGGTGGAGGCAGAGGCAGAGGAGCAGACGAAGGCGGAGGAAGAAGCACATGCCAAAGGGGAGGAAGAGGCGAAGGTGAAGGTGGAGGTGGAAGCAGAGGCACAGGCAAAGGCGGGGGAATAGGCGAAGGCGGAGGCAAAGGCGAAGGCGGAGGCGGAGGCAAAGGCGAAGGCGGAGGCAGAGGCACAGGCGTAGGCAAAGAGGAAGGCAAAGGTGAAGGCTAAAGGAAAGGTGAAGACGGAAGCAGAGGCGAAGGTGGAGGCAGACGCGGAGGAACAGACGAAGGCGGAGGAAGAAGCACATGCCAAAGGGGGGAAGAGGCGAAGGTGAAGGTAGAGGCGGAAGCAGAGGCACAGGCAAAGGCAGGGGAACAGGCGAAGGCGGAGGCAAAGACGAAGGCGGAGGCAAAGGCGAAGGCGGAGGAAGAGGCGAAGGCGGATGAAGAAGCGAAGGCGGAGAAAGAGGCGAAGGTGAAGGCAGAGGCGGAAACAGAGGCACAGGCGAAGACGGGGAAGAGGCGAAGGCGGAGGAAGAGGCGAAGGTGAAGGTAGAGGCGGAAGCAGAGGCACAGGCAAAGGCGGGGGAACAGGCGAAGGCGGAGGCAAAGACGAAGGCGGGGAAAAGGCGAAGGAGGAGGCAAAGGCGAAGGTGGAGGAAGAGGCGAAGGCGGAAGCTGAGACGAAGGTGAATGCATAGGTGTAAACAGAGGCACAGGCGAAGGCGGGGAAGAGGCGAAGGCGGGGAAGAGGCGAAGTCGGAGGAAGAGGCGAAGGAAGAGACAGAGATGAAGGCGGAGAGGGAGGCGAATGCAGAGGCGGAGGGACAGGAGTGTAAAGAAATAGTTGAAAAAGGCAAGGATCAATACGGAGATTGGCTACATGATGCAAAGTTGGAGGAAGTGGAGTTGAAGGAGCACGGTGGCTCGTAGTGTAATGGTTAGCATCACTGAGTCTTCCATCACTGTGTACCGAGCCGAACTCAAATCGGCGTGTATCTAAGATGTGTGTTTTTCTCGTATTGTCAAATGATCTTTCAATGCTCCTCAGTCTCTTTCATAAGTCTCTTGTGCCACTTCTGCACCGAAAGACATCCCGGAGGGCTGCGCTAAGAAGTTCATGTCTGGCGTAGATCAACTGCATTGTGCGTGCGTTAAACTCGTTGAATAGTGGTGCCCACGAGTAGAGACTTTTGGTGCAGTTTCTTTTCAGTTCTTTCAGGTCTAATAGTGCTCTTCTTCTAAACGTGTTCACTACTAGTCGGGCACCTACTCAATATTACATATAGTTATTAACGTCATGAGGCCGATAAACAGCAAAAAAAAAAAAAAAAAAACACGGTTGAAGTTTGTAAACAGTAGCGTTTGCCAAAATTTAAAATGATAGTCTGTTATTTGTGTTATCGGCCATGTTTCCTTCGATACTTTCGCAATTCCATTTTCTTGCAAGAAAAATCACGTAAACAAAAATGTAATTTCTTATAATAAGGTACTTATGCGCCTTAAGCTATAGCTTTTAGCTTTGCCTTTAGCTATAAAACTCAATATTGTACTTAACGAGCACTTAATTCCTTACCGGACGGTTACTGTTAAATCTTACTAGCCGCCGACTGTTAAGAGTGGATTTTCGTTCATTTGTTGTGTTGCGTTACGTCGATATAGTAATACAGTATTATGAAAAATCACGAACATATTTTATTACGTCTTCAAGACCGAAAATGGTAGTACATTCTGCGAATATTTACTTTCTTTGAAATGTTGTGAAGTGTTACATATCATTTTCCATGGTTGCTAAACAGATAGAAACAAGTGAAATTTGTTGATAAATATTATTGAAATCTGAGTTGAAGCCCGTGATGACTTGAACAGCAAAACACGAATAGCTTCGGCTCAGCGCGAAACGTAAAATTCCCATGCTTTGCTGGGAAGAACCTTTGTACGATAAGCTGTGTTTCAGGCTTCATCGCCACCTCACTATTTCCACCATAACGTTTTGTACCAAATTAAGTTATTTGGCCATGCCCATCCAATTTGTTAGTAATAGTTTTTTATATGAAAATTCCTTTAATGATGCTCGATAATGATTCTGAAGCAATGGTTAAGAAGCCAGCAAGAGCCGCTCATTGCTAATGTTGTATAGTCTCCACTACAATCACTTATTCTCAACGGTCATACCCAAATGTTTTCTTTTTCCATTGTTACTAAAAGTGCAGAAATGAGACCACACTATTTCAACATCATTTTTATATATTTCTGAGTGCTGAAGCACGGCCACTGCTACCACCGCTCAATCTTTTCTTCCACATTTACGTCGTGCGCCGCGCCGCGCCGCGCCGTCTCCACCGTTCTCTACCACCTCTTGTGCCTCGCCGCCGCCGCCGCCGCCGCCGCCGCCGCCGCCGCCGCCGCCGCCTCCCGTGGAGGCCGCGAGGGTCCGTGGCGTGTCGTCCCCGAGCAATATTCAAATGGGCGCGCATGCAAGCGAGAACATCGAAACAGCCTTGTGCTTCGCGTGCGTGCGGGCGGCGGCGGGAACACCGGTTCGCACCCGCCGCGGACCCTCTCCGCTCCCTCGCCGTTCCTCCTCCTCCTCCTCACCCCTAAGCCCCAACCTTCAATAACTAGAAGAACTGCAAAATAAATTTTTAAGAAATGTTTTAAAAACTCCATGGTATATCAGAAATGATCAAATTTTAAAAGAACTATCTATAGAACCTCTCAAAACTTGGATTCTAAAACTTTCTTCTAATTTCTACTCTTCTCTTTCATCTTGCCCAGCCACTCCTTTGTACACTCTAGGTAAATCAGCCAATCTTTTTCCACGAATAAAATCAATATATTCTAAAGACCTTCTACATCCTCCTTAATTAGCTGTAAAGCAGGTTCCCACATTTCTAAATTAAATATTTATGTTTTTAATCCAAATATTGTATACATTTTTCTGAAGGAACCTTCCTGGGTATCCTTAGTTGTTATTGTTTATATTGTAAATATTAGTCTTCTACCATTGTTCATGCATGATGAAATGTAATTGCAACAAAATTGCATGCTATGTATCATAAAAATCCTTGAAAAGCATAATAATGTCGAACAAGGAAATAAAAACTATTTAAAAAAACCCTAAGCCTCACATTCTTATTCCCACCTCCCACCTCCCACCACCCACCACCGCACTCTATTCCCCCTTCCGCCACTCCCCAAGGTTCTGTCGGCCTGCGTTCCGGGATTGCTAACCACATTTCGTGTGGAAACTAAATGCTCTAGACACATTATCTTTTGTCTTCTGTTCTGACACTTTCACATTATCCCCATCGATTATTTTGTATTCAGTGTCTATAGCGAGAAAATCCATTTCTTCTGAAAAGATTAAAAGTTGAAATATTTTATGCGTAAGATGTGAACATAGACGGGCTCAAGATCTCGGCTGAAACCACGAAGATATTACAACACGTGGATCGAGCGTCTGCAGCCAAAAACTACAGCAACATTAAAAGGAAATTTGACACGGCTAATAGGAACATTTTTATTAAAATTAATAAAAAATAATTTATTAAAATGTATTTGTACTTAAAAGTTGAAACAATGAAGATAAAAATAAAACAGAGACGAAGGAAGATGAAGGGAGAGTATGATATTGGAGCTTTCAGACGTAAATAGATAAATAGATTAATGCCGACTGGCAAAGTGTTGGTAAACACGTATTGTAAATAATAGATCAATTAAGTAAGGTTTATTTATATTTCGTGCCAATATGTGAATTAATGAAAATAAGTTTATAAGAAAAAAATGTATTTCTTTAAACAGTTGAGGCTGCCTTCAGAAATACGGAAAGTATAGGATAAGTGAATAGTAATTTTGTTATCGGAAACGAGAGTGGAAAGAAGACGGATCGATGGCTGCAGATGGTGGTAGGAGTCAGTTGTGGAAGAACGAGGTAGACATTCGTCGAAGTCAGAAGACCAGAGCGAGAGGCAGAGCTTTTAAAAGTTGACTTACAGGAATAATTAGCGAAGTAACAAATTAATATAGAATTCTGGAAAGCAGGTAGAAAAGTAATGCAAGAAAAAGTGATGTGGTAGAACATGAGTCGTGGAACAGGAGGGTTAAGCAAAAGGAAACTTTATTTTTCAATATAAAGTAATATTTTACACAAATAATAATACATATACAGTAATCAAAACTTGACTAATTATGTTTTGAAATTCCAATCAATGATCACAAATATCGTACATATGTTGTTAATTACTTATTTGTGTGTAATGTACGTTCTATCCCAAAATGGCATATCATGTTTAATTAAATTCAATTTTTAAACTTGTTTATCCCATAAAATAAAACCACGAGCGATGAAAGTTAACGGCGAAAATTCTTTGACGTGGATCTCGGAGGCGGTGTATCTCGGTGTGTGACGACGTTCTTGACACCACAACGCTCGCTCTCCTGCGAACGTAGGAGATGAATTGCTAATCCAAGGGGTGACTTCACCGAGAAGTCATGCGGAAATTTTTATCACGCCTTCTCCATTTTGTCGTGATCGATGCTCATATTTTTTTATTAAAATTAAATGAATTGCGCGGCCAAGCATTTCGTAGGTAACGTATTGTAGCTTTGATTGTAGCTCAGGAAAGCACGGATGTGTTCGACGACTTCACGTTCTGAAATTCATTGTTTTTTCTCGGTTATTATAATACGCGTACATTACAGACAAGTCTCAGTACTCTTACATCGAGTTTTACTCGTCTATGTAAAATGAGACTCCCCTATATAGATATCCTGAAATTAAAAAAAATATTTTGTAGATCCTTACTTGTATTAAGAAGATAGTGGAAAGGTTATTTTTTGCCTTTTTCATAAATATTGTAAAAGAATACACATCAAGGAGATCTTATTCATTGTCGCCTAATAAAGCGAAGGTTTTAGATATGGTTTAAGATAAAAACTATTGTCAAATATATAATAACTGTTAATTTCGCCTGTAAACCAGAAATTTCATTAACATCCTTAGTGAAGAGGCAATGTGTATTATTGTGCTGAATTAAAATATTTGTTCAACTTCAAGGCTTGCGCTGCTATTTCAGAATTTCATGCAAAATAATTAAGTACATAAATACTATGTAAAATTATTAATGTTATTATCTCTTAAATTAATGCAGCTCAAAACAAAAATGAATGGTAATATTCATTATATATTAATACTATTTTAACTGTTATCGAATATATTTCAGAAAGATCTGCGGCTGTTGTGAAACATTTTTTCAATTAGTAAAATAAATTTTAAGGCAATACTCGAACAAATACAAGTGAAGTGCAGTTTACTGCAAATTGTGAGCCTCGGAGCTGCGGTCATTGTATTCTACTCGTTTCTCTGAGTATCAGTACGCGGTCATTGTAATACTGTGATTCTGCTTTTCATTGTATCAAATCTTCTTACCTGTTTTCCTTCTCCTCCTTTTTTCCTAGTGAGTTCACTTGACATTTTTGTAATTATTGAAAGAAACCCCAAAGTGAATACTATGCCATATATTATAGAACATGTTTAACACTTTTTGACTGTGATAGCGAAGTAAACGGAAAGGTTTGATTTAGTGTGTAAATCATGCTTTCATATTGAATAATATTAAATTCAGTATTTACGAAATTTGTGTTTTGTGATTGATAAAGCGATCTCATCATTCTACCAGTTACCTCACCTCTCAGTTCTCTTTTGGTATTCACGGCGATCACATCATCATCCTTTGCAGCATCAACATAGTAATTATTATTATAACACTCCCTTTGAAATACCGTTTCTTCATTGAAGTAAAAGCAGGAGTAGGCGTCGTCACAATAAATTGATTGATAATAAATTGTCCTGCAGATGTGTCACAGCCAGAGGGAAGCGTTTTGGGGAAACGGCGGGGTGGGGCGGGGTGGAGCGTGGCGGGGCGTGGCGGGGCTTGCCGCCAGAGGCCGCCGACGCAATTATTATTAAATTGCTGCACTGGCGGAGCCGACAACATGGCGCGTCGGGGAGGGCGGGCGGGCGGGCGGGCGACGCGAGGCAGGTGGAGTATTAATATGTAAATAGCGGGGCCTGGGCCTGAGCCTGTCCGCCTGGCGCGGTGCGGGCGCGGGCGGACGCACTTGACTGAAGGGTTATTCCTCGTTGCGCAGGGCGCATGCGCGAACGACGCCCCGCCCCCCTCCCTTCCCCCTCCCCCGCCTTGCCCGAGATGTCGCGTGGGTGCCGTCACACTGTCACTCGCGCACGGCCACGTCGCGGAGGAGTGGAAGGAAGCTAGTGTGTTCGCGAGGGACGCTTACTTCTACTCGCAGATGAAGGGGAAAATTCCTGATGATGGCCACGGCAAATTGAGTATTAATTGTGAATTAAATTAATTAAGGATATCCGGTTGAAGCGCGAAGCTTGCTAGGCCATCTTCGTCCATCTTCGGAAGTCATAATAAGATAATTTAGAAATACCCTTTACATGAACCGTACAGAGGGCCATGGAAGTGGGTAGTAATAAGAAAAGGCTGAAAGATATGATTCCCAACATCTTTTAAATATCCAGCAGGTTATGCAATACTGAAAATATAAGGGTAAAAAATATGAAGTTTCAAAGGAATGTTGTTGATATAATGGTAACATCAGGACTAAGAAATTATGGTTTTTCAAATCGCTTTAACATTTTTGTTCGTGTTCTGTAAGCTAAAAACTGTAATTTATAATTTGGTGCTCTTGACCCTTAAGTGCGTCAGAGACTAGACTGGTGATGGTAACTATAACAACCTAGAGCATACATCTACAACGAAACTATTTCATGATATTCAATATAAAGGAACGTAAACGGTATTTGCGAAAAAAGCGAAGGAGGAGGCTAAAAAAGTTGTCCAGCAATATCGGTAAATGCGACGGCTTCTACTCTAACGTAATTGATTTTTCAAACTTTTTTTTTTTTTTGCCATTTGAGCTGAAACTTCAGTATTAAAGACACCTCAAATAACATGGAATTAGCCATTTTCAATACTAGAGTTGCAAGAACTTGTAAGCTTGCGGTTTTTTATGACGTTAAACTTCGTTACAAAACATTTTCTTTTTATTGGATTTGATCCACTTTGACGTGCTTTAGGAAGGAGCATAACTGCTAGGTAAGTAATTGATAATTCTATTTGAAGCAAAACTACATTCTTCATCCGTAATTCCAATTATCGCACCTAAGATTTGCACCGTCTACATGCAGTTCGTATGTTACTTATCATGTAGTATGTAGATTGCATAAAAAGAAATTTGTAGTGTTGGATTATTTGACTTGACATATTATAGCAATACTTGAAATTAGTCAAAAGTTGTCAGTCAAGCTTTTTTGTTTTTAATGATATTCAAGAAGACGAGATAAGCACAAGAACCACTCCCTCAATTTGAATGTATTAATGAAAATAAAAAGATAAAAGTCACTAGTTAATCAGTTTACAAACCTGCAGGCTAATAAATTATGGCTGTGAGAAGAATGTTATGCATGAGAGTGACTTAACTTTTTTCTGAAAATCAGAAGATGCATTTCTTTAAGGAATACTTCTGAAAGTTTGCGAAGGTAGTTGACCTACGCCGAAGAATAGTAAAAACCGGTAGAACATAATGAGATTTACGCGAATTTTTACTTTAATATAGGAAGGAAAATTATCTTTTTGAAACTGAACGTATGTTAGAATTAAATCAATTCATTTTTCGATATGGAGCACAATACATTGCCTAGAAAAGAAGTGACAAATCACATGCGTTTTGTTCACATTAGCCAATCAACCTCGTCACCATTACTCAACAGCTTATTGCTTTTTAAAGGATTTAAAGAAATTCTAAAAGACATGATATAGTAGAGACATGCAAAGAGTTTTTCTGTTAATAGTGTTTCTGTTCCATTCTAAATAAATATATTTTCCAAAAAAGTAAATGAACAATAGATCAGTTTCTTTACGAGTTTAAATGTACTTCTGGAAAATATTGTTAACGTACGAGGTTAAATTTAAATTGTGGAAATGAAATCAACAAATATCTAAGCAGAAAGATTTGAAGAAAATTACAATTATATATCACTGCAACAAATATCACATTTTATTGAATGATAACAGTGATGCACTAATTCAATTACGTAACATATTTTATAATCATATGTTTGAAACAATTATAGTCTGTTGTAAATAATGCAGAAAAAGAATACATTAAGAGCATACATACGCATACGCAAAACAGTCAATCCCGCAATAATATACCCTAAACACTCAAGGATAGAACATTATAAATCATAAAATAAATTTTCTTTGTCCTCTGAATCGTTTATCTGTTGCTCAATATATCATTACATCTTTGACACATGCATATAATCACCTGTACAATAGATCGTCATTTCCGCATTCTCACTCTCGAACTCCGTTTGGCAATAAGACGTCCTCGAAGTCGTTGTAGTTACCACAAATCACCATATGGTCGAGTACGGAGACTCTCTCAGAGCATCCTCTCACCTGCCCACGCATCACCGCCCTCCACCCCCTCCTACTCCCCCACTCCCCCACCCCACCCTCCCCTGGCCAAGAAGGTCGCGCTGCGCTGCGCCGCGCCGCGAACACTCCTTTCTGCCTTTGTTCGCGCGGCTGGCCGAGAATTGAATATTTGAGTTGATGTGTGCAAAGATAAGTGACGGTAAAGTTTTGGTGCTGCATAATCCCAAGCCCCCTCCCCTTCTCCCCTCTTCGCGCAGCCGATCGTTTTATTTCCACGTCGCCGCCGCGGTTATTACAGCAAGGTCGGCGGGTTCGTGTGCGGGAAGTTTCCTTTTTAATAAGCCTTCGCCTCTCAAAGCGCGCGCCTCACCCCCTCCCCTCCCCTCCCCTCCCTCTCAACTCTCCCCCGCCCACTCCTTCCCCACCCCCTCCCCCCACTCTGTACCTCGGTCCCATTCTCCTGCCGCACGCCCAGGGCCGGCGGGGCGTTCAAACATTGAACATACGCAATCGCAATTGTTATGAAAATAAACTATATCATCATCATTGACATCATCATGAATTGAAGCTTTTGCGTCTGTCCGTACTTGAGTCATTCTTCGAGTATCCTTCCATCACTATAAAACCTCTTCCTTAAAAAATGATTAGTGTTATATTATTTTCGCTTATGTATTAACAATTGTAAAATTTTATTTAAAATATAATATTCAGCACATCCAAAACCCTAAGTACACGTAAATCCCGTATAAATGCATACATGCTTCCTTTTGTCATATAGTTTTGTATATTCCCATACAGTATTTAAGTAACTCCCGTCACTCACTACTAGAACACTTGCCTTCAATCAATCGAGACATATAAGGTGTCATTCGACGCGTCTCGGTCTCCTGTTGAACTGATAATTCGTTTTCGGATCCAGTCAGAAGATTAAAAAAAAATTCCAAAATCGTGTTTGCGTGTTTTGGCGCTGCGATCTTTGTGGGTAGACAGTGAATTAATCAATACCTAATAATTATATTTATGTAGGTGGTGTTGATTAAACCCCATTTCCCTGTGGTTATTTTCAGTCCACGGCACCATCATTTTCTTCCATGAGGTTGGCATCTTGTTGTTTACAAACCAGCAATACGACATGAAAATTGCTCGGCAGTATTTGTTGCGAATTTTTGTAAGATTCGAAGTATTGCATGGACATTTTTTATAATAAATTTGCAAATTGCCTTGGAACATTAAATTTGAAGAATATGAAGTAAATATGCAGAAAACCATAAATGTATAATACTAGATAATACATTCTTAAGAGTACAAAGATCGATTTTCAATTTAATGTGATTTAAAACTGATTCACCTTATTCACATAAACATACAAAATAGTAACCTTTTAATGCTTATATATATTTGCCTTCAGTACACAAATCAGACTGAGTTTGTGGAGTTTTAAAATCTTAAAAAATTAAGAGAAAATGTATGGATTTGTTAAGCAACTTAGGGGAATCCAATGTAGTGGTAGTAGCTTTTGCGTCAGAATTTTCCAAACTAGTTGAGAAAGATCATATAATAGTAATAGAGAATAACGCAGAAGAACAGCTTACAACTGATCATATGTGAAAACAAAAAAAATATAGCTCTGGTAAATTCTCACTATTCACATTATTCATACCTGTAAGTATTTTTTACGGCCTTTATAATCTTGAAATTGCAATAAATTCTGTGGTGGCAGCGGAGATTTTGTGGTACTCCATGATAAACTATCTGGGTTCAGTGAGGTATCAACCACAATAGTAGGCTATATAATTTTAATATGTATTACATTTAGCCAAACACGTATTTCGGGAACACTCTTCCCATCCTCAGTGGATCCAAGTAACACAGATTAAACATACAATATAAAAGTGAGCAAATGAATCATTTGGTACAGAAACCCCTCATAGCCACTCTCCACGATTTTTTAGAAGAAGGTAAAAACTGAATTACTTTACACCAGATTTTGCACTAAAAGAAAACTTCAGTCAGATGTTACACCCACAGTTCGCGACGGACATGAGAGATTTTTGAACTAGTTGATGGGTTTATATCGTGTGATCGGTGTATTTCAAAATCTTCAAAAAAATGAACATGATTGGTTTCTGCACCAAGCTATCCAAAAGCCTTGAAACCGAAACAGTTCAATTATTGTTTTTGACAAAATTGCGTACTGATGGACGATAAATAGAGCGATCGAAGTACCGCAGTGTGTCCCAACACGTTCGTCTGAGGCACCCGTGCGTCGGTGGGGTGGCACCCCTACATGGGGCCTTCGCCCATCGCCCGCCGGTGCGTGGGGCGGCGCGCCGTCACTTACGGAACGCACTGTGCATAAATATCATGTTGCAATAATTATGTGCTATAAACGCCCATAAAAATGACATGTACTCGTAAGTCTCCCAATTATAAACGTTGCGGCAACACACAGCGCAGCGGTGCGCCCCAATCATTTTATGGGAGCGTTGTCGGGCGATGGGCGCCTCGGTCGGCCGCCTGCGTCCGTCCGTCCGTCCGTCCGTCCGTCCGTCTCTCCGGACGCCGCTCCGCTCCGCGCCGCGCCGCGCCGCGCCGCGCCGCGCCGCTCCGCTCTGGGCGCGCGGCCTGCCGGCCCGAGATGCTATCAGCGCCGTCGTGGATGGCTGAGGAGCAGCGAAGACGCGTGGCCGGGGGCGCCCGGCCCCTCGCCCCGCCTCCCCCTGCGCCCGCGTGGGTCAAAGTAGCAGCGCGAGTGCTGCCCGCCCGCCCGCCCGCCCGCCCGAATTCCTCTCCCTCCGCGCCCCGCCCCCGCCCCCGCCCCGCCCCGCCAGCGCCGCGATGGCCGCCGCCGTCCTCTCCGCGCCGCCCGATGCGGATATGCCCTGCTCACGCGCCCGCTCATCGCGCCGTCCGCAGATGCCAGCCTGCCCCCCCCCGCCCCGCCCCCCTCGCGCTGGACGCTTTATTGGTGCGCAGATAGCTCCCCCCCCCCGCGCCCGCCCGCCCGCTCTCCGCGCCGAGCCGCACGGCGTGTGTCGATGCGAAAATACATATTATGCGGCGATCGTCGGAGGAGGCGACGGAGCACGGCTCGACGGGCTGTCTTCGCCGCTTCTCCAGGATGCGGGCCATACTTTGACCGCGTTCCCACGTGGATATTCAAGACGCTCGTCTTCCAGTTCAATTGAAAAGCACGCGTTTTTAAATGAAATTGTTTGTTCCAATCAGCATCAAGTCTCAATTTATTATTTATTTACTTTACGTCAAAAATTGTTAAAAACGATGTGTAACCTGGTAAGGAGAGAAATGAATTCCGAGCACGTTTTCATAATTCTGTGATCTATACCCTAAGCCATATACTACTTGAATTTTTGAATACAGAAAGAAAATGAGCGTGTTTTGCAAGAATTGTTTACAAAATATTCGTTCCGACGTAATAAAAATCTATTTTCAAGGGTAAATCAGTAATAAATTTCGGCTCTTATCCCCCATTGTATCCTTCCTGAAGGAATAATACTTCTTACGGCGACAACATGGAGAAAAATAATTTGAATAACTATATTTCCCACTGAATTTCTAGAAGACGTGCATAAATAATGAAGTTACATTTATATCCAGAAGCAAAACAAGGGTCCATATCAGCATTTTCTCAAAGGATTAAGGAAACTATCGAACAGTCGAAATGGTAAATAATACATTAAATATCACTGTTAAAATTAATGTTAATATTGGGAAATGTCTGATGGGAACATCAACTATGCGAGTTCTTTTCTTGGACTCCCACCGGCTTGATCGTTCGTTCGCCGATCCACGGCCACGGACGATCACGCGCACGAAAATACGAATTTCGTGGTAATAGTTGGAGCTTGCGGGCTGTCTTCGCCGCCCCAAAAGGATGCGGGCCATACTTTGACCGCGTCCCCACGCAAATATTGAAAGCGTGCATCTTCCTGTTCAATTGAGAAGAACACTAAATAGAGTTGTTCGTTCGGATCTGCTTGATGTCTGAAGAGACACTCGCACATGTGTGAGTTCTTTTCGTCGTGTCCCACCCACCTGATCGTTTGTTCGTCCGCTCCGCGGCTTGTGACGATAAACATGCACGAAAATATGCATTACGTGGTGATCGTTGGAGTTTGATATATATCACGGCTCTGCAACAGCCTTGTCGCGTCTCCGACAGGATTCAGACTACATTCAAAGTTTGGAAATTTGCAAGACAGAGATTTTTATTTATTTTTAGCAGTCATTCAAATGTAAAACATTATTTGCAACATAATACACAATTCAGACGATAGGTTTTGAGTAGATCATGTTAAATTCATGACGTTTTGCACTAATGATGCCCATAATACATGTCATGTGGGAATACACTCATATCTTCGGAAATATCCTATATGCTCAACCGCCGACATTTTGATAACTTTACATTTGAATAGTTCAATCTGTTATAATTACATGACTCACCTCCATTGTCTGACAACTGACTCAAGAAATAGAAAAGGCTTAGGGAAGAAAATTTTTATCTTTTTCAAAACAATGGAAAATTTGATTAACTATTATAATTAGGTACTAACGAAAATAATAGTAATGAAAGTAATTTAAAACATTTCTTCGAAAATCCTTGTTTCAGAGATTAATAATTGACAAAACTGATACACATTTATTTACAAAATGTTCCACTATTCCACCTCTGTTCAAACTCTCAAAGTTGACCCATGGTTAGTTAATTTTGTATTTCCCTATATTACATGCCAACGTAATTCGCCATTTCATTAATATTCCTTCGGTCGTGAAACGGGTCAAAATGACAAATTATCGTAAACCAACTTTGGTTGCTTTGGAGCGCTCTAATAGTATAATTTAGCAACATAACAATTGTTTAGCAATGAAAGTTGCCAATATATTATGTAACGCTTTAAATGAATATTAATTGACTGCATTTTTTCTGTTGTATGTTTTGACCATCTATATTTTATTCCATTACCATTTTTCCATGAAAAAGATGACCACAAACTCAATAGATATAACATGGTACCTGAGTGTTCCAACAATCTCACGGCACGCACGTACGACCATGTGTGAATGACGACGATAATGGGTGAATGGTATGTCATGAATTTAAATGCAGTGTCATGAATTTCCTTGCACTGTAAAAACATTTTACTCGTTTTTCTCAAAAGTAATTTTTTTGGTACAAATGTCCCATTTTCTCAGAAACTATGTATCCAAAAACAATAGTTTTTTTACACCATGTTATATCTACTGAGTTTGTGTTCATATTTTTCATGAAAAAATGGTAATGGAATAAAATATAGATTGTCAAAAAATGCAACTGAAAAAATGCAGTCAATTAATATTCATTTAAAGCGTTACATTCATCGATATGCATCTGAAAAAACTCAGTAATGTGCGAGATGTATCTCAATCAGTATGCGAAATTTGGTGTAAGTCTAATTAATAGTTTCTGAGAAAACGGGTCACAAACTTTGAAAAGTTAACATTGCGGGCTTAGGGGTCAACACATCTCCTTAAACGAAGCGCACTTTCCAAGAGGTTGTTATAACATTACTTTCGTCAATCAAGGAGAAAACTGCAAGTGGAGAATGCGGTAACAAGTTATAACATTTTTTGAATAATTGTATACGTTTCAAGTTGTCCTTAGTGTTGGAAGCATTGCGATGTTGCACCATGAAGATAGCAGTGATACAAAGATTATAACTAGTCAATACTCATTTAGACGAAATTCACACATTTTTCTTCTAAATTAATCAAAACCTGAGTTTTGGACACGTTTAACAATTTCATTCGTCCAGGACGGTGCAGTATTGGAATGATGTTATCTTTGACTAATTCTACTAAATACATATTCAAGTAAAATAGATTTAAAATGCCACATTTTATTTTAATTACCCAATACAATGGTTTTTGAAGATAATTCTGTATTTATATACTCAAATTGTGGCCAAACATTGAATCTCAAATAAGGAAAATATTCTTTTCTCTGAAATTCCATAAGCGTTATTCCGACTTACTGTTGTAAAAACTAGAACAGTGAGATCTTTGAGACTTTAGTTGGCATCCTGTAATGGTTCGATGCTATTTGTTGCCCGCGAGATGATTTCTTGTTCTCCCGGGCGGTGAATACGCGGATAATAACAGCGCTGCAGTTGTACATTTCCTGAAAGCATTTCTGTTACGTAGACAGCTACTTCATCGGTAAAGATCAAGAAACTGATGGCCATATTTCGAAGCGTCGCACGATCCCAAAGTTTTTTTCTCGTCGTCACGTGATTCTTATAGACCGGGAGAAAACCTCGTCACCTCGATCCCATTCGTCGGTCGTCGGAGTCACCAGCCATGCCAACACGTCCGTCCATGGCAGTAGCCGCACTGTTCGCTCGCCAGCACAAGGAGCACTGCGATGTACTAACGATTTCACTCCCACTGCCTGCCGCACCTCCTTTGAATAACGTCCTCATCCCCCTCTTTCTTCCCCCTTCCTTCCTCTTTGCCATCTTCTTCGTCAACTTTCTTTTGGTTTTCCTCTTCCTTCTGCTCTACTTATTCTTCCTCATTTCCTTCTCTTCCTCTCCGGCTTTTGTTCTCACTTCATCGCCCTTTCTTCTCCACCCCTCTAGCAGTTACTTCGACTGTCTTCCCAAAGCAACGCCTTGCGTAACCCCGCCTCTGTTAATCACCCTATGTGATCTGTGCTCCATCACACGCCCTGCGTTTATTTTCCCCTTATATGCGTCCCGCAGATCATCGCATTTCTGGAGGTTTCTTCTCTGCTTTCAAGGCATTACCCTGAGGCATTCTCGTGCCTCTGCCTTGTGATGTGGCCCTTGAAAGTAGCCCCCTCTCTCGTACAAAGCGCCTTTTGAAAATAGCCATCTGCCAGTACTTTTCTTAGTTTCTCTGTAAGAGCGTCCTTGCGTTTCCTTTGGATACGTTCTCTCTCTCCCAACGATCGACCGCTTTAGGTGGCTCAGGGCATACATTTATGTCATTGCAATGCCTCTCATCGGGAGCTCCCAGGATTCGAATACCGACAGTGGCAGAATTTTCGATACTAATTACATAACTAGGTCGAGCTCAGCTGCTATTGCTGGAAGAGAATTCTAGCAACAGACTGCTCTGATCGGCAGTTTTCTGTGGTTACTCCAATCAATAGAAGGGGAATGCCGGAGCAGTACCCTATCAAACGGGCCACGGACCGCGCGCGATCTTTTCTTCCCCTTTCTTGTCCTGATCTCACGCTTTACTTACACGCTTACTTACATACAAACGTACATTCACTTCACAGCCACACATGTCGGAAGCCTAAAGCTTGTGAGGGCTGGGGCGGTGCCTCGCCGGTGAGAGACACCTGTTTGGTGAAAACCCCGCTAGCCGAGGAGCAGATCAGGGCCGGATCTCTCCGTCTAGTAGGGGAAGATCACTGCCACCTCCCCAAAAAACACGCACTACACGTACGAGTAATGATTTTAGCAGTTGATGCGCTCGGAAACACGATATAATCAAACAACTTGACGCTCTTCAAGAGTAATTTTTGTCGAATAAGAGTCGAATTGTCTTCCGACTTTCGGCCCATTCAGTTTGCCACACGATTCGCCGTTTCCAGTATATCCCGAGTCCTCATATCCAAGCTTTTCATCTTCCACTGGCCATACGTCTCATCTTCCTGCTGGAAATTTCCGAGATACCTGACATGAAAAAAATAGTCATTGTAGGTAGAATAGTAATGCTGCCCTTCTAGTGTTAATTTCTTCCTAAAACTCTTCCCCCGGAATTATTTCTTAGGATCATTCTCCCTGTCCGAGACGGCAGCCTTGCTGAATAATGCCGCCTCACTCCTTGGATTATGTGCTCTCATTCACAGTGTTGTATTCTTTGCCGTACGCATACCGCCTAGCAACACTTCACTCTTATTAAAGAATTAACGCAAGTACTAGTTTCCATAATACTTTTTTCTTTAAAATTATCTCTTAAAAAAGACTCAATATGCTTAATCTACATTCATCTTATAAATTATAGCATTTTTTACTTTTAAGATACTGTTGTTTAGAACGATTGATATAAAATACTGGAGTAAATATTGGAAGCGCATTCAGTCCCATTTCATGTTGCAGAATTAGTTTTATTTCACTAGTTCTGATTTATTTTGCGTGTGGTGCCATTGCTACCAACTGTGTGCTGCCGACGAAGATGTGAGGGGGGAGGAGGCGCATGACGAATCGCGCGTCGCAAAGGGCAGCGCCCGCAGACCTGTCAGCGCTCGCCGCTGGAAAAAAGGTACGCACGGAGTATGTTCGCCTGCACGCAGATCCCGTGAGCCTCAACAATCAAACACATCCAAAACCTACAAAATATCGTCCGCACTGCTTGAGAAGCTTCATGGTACATTTCAATGCACAAATGCACAAATTCACAAAGACCTGAAATTCCATCCAATCACCGAGTATATCGCCTCTTAGAAAGGTTCTTCAGCAAGCTTCATCTATCCTATCTAGGAAAAAACACTAACGCTCACCTTAACCTTATCCCTCCCAGATTCCCCAAAGATAAATTCCGCCTCTCCCCGTAACTCCCCTTCTACCTACTTATCTTAAGCCCCTTTAATCCCATTCATGTCACAAATCACCAGGTGAAACTCGTAATCGTTTGGCCCTAATTTCCCATCGAGGAGCCCAGTGGGGTCATCCTCCCTCTTATTTTTTCTATTATTGGGTACGTTTGTTTCGATTGGTGTCACATCACTTATGTAAAGTGTATATGTACGCTGTATCTGAATGTTTAAAAAAGATGTAATGGGTTTTTCATTGCACGCAAGGCAAATTGATCGACCCGATTCCACAGTACATCTCCATACCACCAACTAACTCCACTATCAATCAGAGTTGGGTATTGTATGAACGTTACATGGAGGAAATTTCATTTTCCTTCTGTCAAGAACTTTGTGTGACAAAATTGAATAGCTGCCGTACATACTGTGTTTTAGGAAGATCTTCACTTGGAGAATATGTGCCCTTTCTTAGAGAACAAAGCTGCAGATGTAATTCAATGTTTCATTTCATAACACAACTGCCAATGTTTCTATGTTCACTTTTTATTTCCCGCTTTATTTTGTAAAAAGAGAAAGTATTGTAATCCTTCGCCGGTAAAAGGCAATTTGTTGACAGAAAAAAACTCTTATTGTCGGGTCTTGGTAACGAAAAATAGAATAAATCTTGTTCCTGTATATAGTAAATTACTTCCTCTATCAGAATCCATTTGTCGATAGATGATACGGAAAAATCGATTGACTACAAAACATTCGGCTGTCTGCCCGAACGTCCGGCGGTCTACCCGTCCTTCTGTCTGTGGTAAACGGTCTGTGGTAGGGTCTGAACAGTTCACAAGATTTTCTAAAAAATGTCAATCAAATTTCAATTCATTTTTTCTCAAAAACGGCTCCACTTTTTTAAATTTACTCCACGTATGTATCAAAGAACGATATAAAATGGTGCTGGTTTTATTTTCACCGAGCTCTCAGTATTTTCACCGAGCTCTCAGTAATTTCTAAAATTGGAAAAAATTAACGTTGCAAAAGTGCGATTTTGAAGATAGAGATATTTGTCTTAAATGACATCTGAACTAAAACATTAAATCTTTATAAAAAGGTCATGTAATATTTTTTTGGAAAACAGTAAGTATGTTTTGCGTAATTTCTGCTTGAAGTTAATGGAATTTTTAAAAAAACATTTTCTCATAAACGGCATTATTTTTTTCTTTATTTTTTTCTTGCAAAGGACTCTTAAAAATCGGTGCAGGTCTAATTTTCATTAATTTTCTGAATCTTTGAAAATTGCATGTAGAAAATTATAGTAAGAGAGACCATTCGTATTTTAAGCTTCGACGCTAAAAGTAATTTTGCCGGAGCGACCGCATTGTATAGCAGTAATGCTCATCTTCACGGTAAAGATCATTACAAATTAATATTATGTGTTGTAAATTGTCCTCTTGCAACATTCTTATTTATAAAAAACTTTGTTATATAGTGAAACAAAACTAATGTTCAGAAACTATTATAACTTACTTTCTCATTCAAGGTATTAACACCACAGCAAACGACATTTTGCCCACTATTATTCTATAAAAAAGAGGGTCTTCAGCAGCTCTTACTTGAGATTTAATCCTGTCATTTTAGCTACCCTGGATCTGCACAAACTATCTTCATACTGTCACGACGCACGCAAATATTCAATCGTACAGATGAATGTTCTTCTCGTTCCGTCCATAACATTTTGTTACTAGTTATGAAAGGGCAAGTTTTTTATAGTTTGGTGTGCGCTTAGGAACTGTCCCTTCTAATCCGTTACAATGTCTTCTGTGGAATTTGTGCTGACTGCGATCGTGCCTAGTTGCAACCGAAGCAGCTGAACCCCTTTGTGAATGGGGAGGTTCCAGGTTGAATTGCCGACGGTGTCAGGATTTCTGATAACAGCTGAGGAGATCGCGAGCACTGCCACGATGGGAATCCTACGAGCCGGTTGCAGGCGGATGCCGAAACAACCGTAGTCAACGGACCTGGCGCGATTCTTCTTTCCGTTTTGCATATCCAGTTTTAGTTCACAACGGTGGAGCCAAGTGTAGAGACGACCCCTTCTTCTCATATGCCTCTTTGCCATTGATCAAGAAAATCTTCCTTAAGCGTCGGAGATCCAGATTGCAGCGACCACCTGCTAGTCTCCCGCGACACTGCACACATCTCCTGGTGGGATAATGAAATAAAATAGTAATAATAATAATAATAATATTAATAATAATAATGATGATGATGTTTGGACTTTTCAAAGAATTATCTGCCTGGGCCGAGAAACGTAATGCAGTCAATTCTTTGAGCAGTCAAAACATAATTTACAACAACGTCATACTAAGTTGATAGTGATTGGATGGAGGTTGTCTGTTGCAAAACAAGAAGCGTATTCCCAGACAGTTGTTGAACTTACAACTGTGACAGAGCGCGGAAATATATAATCACATTAAAAATGTTAAAAAATGCAATATCCATTAAATGTAATCACGTGAAAATGTTTAATTACATTGAATCCAGCGTTGATAGTAGAGATCATTTGTACTCCACAACAAGAATTAAAACAAACCACAATTATAATTATTCTTGTGGTTTGACTATTTCTTAATTCATGTTAAATAAAGTGAGTTAATAAGCGATTTTTAAAGACGTACTGTCAAGCAACGCGCAAAAGGTGAAGGCAAATCGTCAGCTAGAACGTGCGTGGCGTGGCGGACACGTAGAGGGGCGCGCGCTGCAGGCGACGGCACCCGGCCCCGGCCCCAGGATCGAGCCCTGCGGAGCCCCGGCCTCGGCCCAGGCCCCGGCGCGCTCGCTCGCTGGCTCGCCCGCCCGCCCGCCCGCCCGCCCGCCCGCCCGCCCGCTCGCCCGCCCGCTCGCCCGCCCGCCCGCTCGCCCGCCCGCTCGCCCGCCCGCTCGCCCGCCCACCCGCTCTCCCGCCCGCCCGCCCGCTTGCCCGCCCGCTCGCCCGCCCGCTCGCCCGCCCGCTCGCCCGCCCGCGCGCCCGCCCGCTCGCCCGCCCGCTCGCCCGCCCGCTCGCCCGCCCGCTCGCCCGCCCGCTCGCCCGCCCGCTCGCCCGCCCGCTCGCCCGTCCGCCCGCTCGCCCGCCCGCTCGCCCGCCCGCCCGCTCGCCCGCCCGCTCGCCCGCCCGCTCGCGCCGCGGCCACGCCTACGGAGCGCACAGGAATAATGTCTAGTTACATGACTGGGAAAATGGATGGAGTACCTGACCGCCATTAAAAAACAATCTTGCCCTCCAGTGTTGTGTTAACTTGAAGAATGCAACGCGGCGGAATTGCATTCACATTAACCTTCTCATACTACATTATTACAGCCGGACTTTTCACGGACGCTATGATGACTTTTTCTGCCCCACCCCGCCGGCGGGGGTGGGTGGTGGGTGGGGAAGGCCAGGCGGTGTCTAGGGCGCGTCCGTGCTCACGCTTGTGGTTCACATTCTTATGGCGGCGCTGATGCGAGATGTGGCACATCCGTCGCAGGTCGTGTAGTGCACAAAAACGTAACAAGTTAATAACAAAATGAAAAATAACAAACTGAAAAGAGCTGAACGAAGGCGCCCTTACGTGAACAAGCAGAATGGTACAACCAAATAGTGTTTTTGTGAAAGAGGCTGTCTTAGTAGAAAAGCGTGACGACATGATTGTTGCTGCAACGATTCTTCTTTACCACAAATATAAATTAGTAATTGGTACATAAATAACTTGATGTAAAATGAATTTTGTGTTGAGAAGCGGTGGAAACAGAGATATTTTTACGTACACTTGCAAGAACGTTGTACAAAATGTTAGATGTCCTTATAATGGATTAAATGTCGTTATAACGTTTGAAGAAATTTGGATAAATAAATGAATTCCTACTGTTTGTTCTCGTCGCATAATCACCACCAGAACAAAGGCATTTGTCATATCTCGGAAAAGACGTTAATTATTGTAATAATTAGATAATTGCAGATATAATATAGTAATTATTATTAATTTATTATATAAGCATGTCAGAAATTCATGTAAGAGAAAAGAATTACACAAAGTGCGACAAATAAGCAAATTGGGATATTTTTCTGGAGTTCTTAATTGTTTCTTTCTCGTTGTGCTTCATATTTTATTTTATTTTATACCATACATTTTTAACGAAATATAATTAAAAATGTAAAATACGGCTTGCATATCTAGTATTACGAGGGTTTGTAATATTGAGAACTGAGAGTAACACTCGTTTTCAAGAACACATTAGACTTCAAGAACACACAAGATTACACACGCAACTTCAACGAATCGCATAGTCGCAAGCTTATCGTACCCGAAAGTATTTTTGTGTAGCGGCAGTAGCATGCATAAGACTGTAGTTTAGAAACTTGCATGACATAGTACGTATAAATACGTGTTATAGCATTATGTTATTAAATATTAACGTGCGTCATTATAGTTGGAAAGGTCATTAGGCCGATATACAGCAAAAAACAAACGCGGTTCAAGTTTGTAAACCAACGGGTTAGCGAAGGTTTACACCTAACAGAGTCCTTAATTTGTGTTATCAGTCGTGTATCGCGCAATAGTTTTCTAATATCATCTTATTGTAAAAAAAAATCATGCAAGCAAGTAATACCATTTCTTGGAATAATTTAACTCATACTTCATTTTTAGCTGCAACATTTGTTTTGGTTACTCTTATCAGAAGGCGAACTTCAGTCCTTAAAAGATGCAGGCCGATAAGAGAGACTTTTCGATACTCTGTTTGGTTACGGTAAGTCGATTTAACAGTACAGAATTGTGCAAATAATTTGAATAAATTAAAATTTTAAAAAATTAGTCCGGGCGTGAAGTGCGTCCGTCCTCAAGTACCTGGCTTCATTTGTTTTGATTACTTTTAACAAAAGGCGGACTTCAATCCTTAACGAGCGCAGGCCGTTAACAGAGACTTTTGTTTCTGTTTGGTTACGGTAAGTCGATTTAACAGTACCGAATTGCGAAAAGAATTTGAATAAAAAAAAATTGAGTCCGGGTGTGAAGCGGGTCCGACGTCTCGTGCCCGGTGCTTGGTTCTGCCCTCCAACAGCCCGAGACTTTTTCTCAATCCCCAGCCGCTCGTGACGGGGCGCCACCTGATTAGGCACAGTGAAATGAGCCGCGACTTGGCCGTCGACAGCCCGACGTGTAAGAAAGTAAGACCGCACGACGCGGCAGGCAGATTTTTCTGCGCTCGGAGGAAACCTTAAATGCACTATAGGCAAGGTCTTGGAAAGAGCAACGGTCCGATGCTTCTTGTCCTCCGATTGGTCGTCTTCTTTATCCCATGACTGTCGCCATCACGCTTCGGAAATTTGTTAAACTGATCCGTCAAGGAATTCGCGACAAGTAGTGTTTTATTATCGTGCCTCTTTATCGACCTTGTCTTATTAATGTGTGGGATTAGTTTGTCTCTTTTGTTCCTTTGGAGCTTTCTTGTAGAGTTAGTGGTGTGTGAATAGCCTGGATTAATTTGACATTTTAGTAAGTATCTAAAGTCTTTCATGTCATTTATGTGAATCAGTACAGCATGTAATGCACAATATAGCTTCCCGATTTCTCGTGAATGTAATGGTATTGGTATTGAAAAATTATGTTATTTTCACAAGTATACATTTGATAGCAATATATACATAATATTCCTATCAAGTGTATAGGAATGTCGTAAAGAAACAAAGTATCGCAGTTGAAAAGACTTTTATAGGGTAAGCCCGAAAATCAGATGAATATTCATCAGATTAAAAAAATATTAATCATAGATTTAACGTTCTTCTTTGCCTGGCTATGCTACTCAGTGCTCAAAACTCTGAAACCATGCCGGTCTTCCTGAGAGCTTAATTGGCGGCGGAGGAAACAGCTGAGCAAGTTCTTCTCCGAGCGAAGTCTTTCGCCCGTCAGAAACCCCAGTCACTGGGGCGGGGGGTGGGGGAAGGGAGGTTGTTCCTTTGCTCACTTCGCCGCTCCAATCCGCTCAGCGAGGGGGCGTTTTTCGGCGCCGGCGCTGCAAAGTGACACCAACGATATCGATTAAGTTAGCACTATCGAAGTCGGTACACACGATTCCAACGGTGTCAGTATATACGACTCTAATGATATCGGAAATATGCACGTGAATCTGTTACTTGTCGCGTTAAATATAGTATCGCTCGAAAAAGCCTCCTCTTTTGGCATTGAATAACAATGTTTCAGAAGAGCTTTTTTTGATTGATTGGATGTATAGACAATGAGGAATGATGTCTTAAATGGGTGTCGTATATCAATACTAATCAAACTGAAAATTTGGATTCTGTAGGTTCGATAATATTGATGAATAGATATTTTGTTAATATTTTGATATCGAATCCGAATATCGCATCGAAGCGCCAACGAATATGCATCGTGATGTCGCTAGCCTAGACGCCTTCGAATGAAACGGCTGCTTTAGTGCGGTCCGGTGGTTGTGGGCGGCGGCGGGTAGTGGCAGGCGGCGGCAGGCGGCGGCAGGCGTCGGCAGGCGGCGGCAGGCGGCGGCAGGCGGCGGCAGGCGGGCAGGCGGCGGCAGGCGGCGGCAGGCGGCGGCAGGCGGCGGCAGGCGGGGCAGACGCCGGAAAGGCGGCGGTAGGTGGCGGCGGCCGTGGCGGGCGAGGCGGGTGGCGGGCAGTGGTGGGCGGCGGCGGCGGGCGGCTGCGGGCGGCGGGGTGCTGCGGCGGGCGGCGGGCGGTGGCGTGCGGCGGTGGGCGACGGCGGGCAGCGGCGGGCAGCGTGGCGGCGGCAGGCGGCGGCAGGCGGCGGCAGGTGGCGGCGGCGGCGGCGGGCGGCGGCGAGCGGCGGGCGGCAGGCGGGCGGCGGGCAGTGGCGGGTGGCGGCACGGCGGGTACGCGGCGGCGCGGCGGCGGGCAGTGGCGGGTGGCGGCGGGCGGCGGTGGGCGGGCGGGCAGGCGGCGGCGGCGGGCGGTGGCGGGTGGCGGTGGGCGGCGGTGGGCGGCGGCGGGCGGCGGCGGGCAGTGGCGGGTGGCGGCGGGCGGCGGTGGGCGACGGCGGGCAGTGACGGGTGGCGGCGGCGGGCGGCGGCGGGCAGTGGCGGGTGGCGGCGCGGGCGGGCGGCGGGCGGCGGCGAGCGGCGTCGCCCGCGGGCGAAGCGCTCGCTCGGTCGCCGCGCGCGCTGGGCGATAACATCTCCAGGCCGCCGCCGCCGGGATCACCGAGTCCTGGAATGTCAGGCGCCTTTCTCCACGAGACCGCCCCCCTTCTAACCCCGTCCCGTCCCTCCCCTCCCCGCCCCGCCCCGCGCGCTTACGTAGCGAGCGCGAGTGCGCTGGTCGACGAGCTGGCCCCGCGTCAATTGAGGTACCTCTCTACTTGGCGCTTTTATTTTCGCTCTGCTGTGAGCGACGCCCAGGAATTTGCTTTGTTGGCCGCGCGGGCGGAGGCGGGGGCTTGGGCGGGGGCGTGGGCGGGAGCGCGGCTGCGGGTGCACTCTACGACCGCGAGACGCTATGGCGGAGGATGTACTCATATTTGCATTATCCCGAAACGTTTGAGGTTTCCTATGCTTTTAAAGTAAACGGAACCTATTTGGTACGGAGATCTGGCTTTATTTTAATCTAATTTCAAAAGGGTGTTGAATGCACGCTCCAAGACGTCAGCACTGATATTGATTTCTTGGTCATGGGTAGTCAGCTCTTTGTTTAAAAATAAAAATGTCTATAAAGACGATGTGAACCTACATTACTATCTTGGCAGTATTGCTGTAACTTTTACTTTGTCGCTTGTTCAGTCTGTAGGTTATATTGTAAATTAATGTAGTACATTGTATGAGTATAATTGATGAGTTTGATTATTGGAAAACGCTATATGACATGTTACCACTCTTATTAACTGAAGACAGAGGACTCCAATGTAATACTTGTCTCAACTGTGTTGCAACACAAGAGAGGCTCGTGACAGTTTCAAAATTTTGAGTCTATTAAGTGTTATTTTATAGATTTTATTTTTTTGTTATTTTATAGAATTTTCATGCTCATGCACGTCATAATATTCTAAGAAATATTATATTCACTTCTGAATTTCTTCAGTGGTAGTAGCGTATTTTTGTACCATGTTTTTCAAAACTTCAATTTGCCAATAATGCGCAATATAACGAACTAATTGGATACAATGCGAATAAGTTTGAAAATAAATAAAACTAAACATGTAAAACGTACCCTTCTGGCTGCAAAATAATTAAATAATACAAGTCTACCGTCAAAAGAACTCAAGTGAGACAAAATTGTATTATTTTTAACGTTTGTTAAAAATGGCCTGTGTTCATAAGTGCTTTTTCTGGAGCCGGCAGCCCTTTGGAGGCAATTGGCCGTTTCTTTTTGGCAGCCGCGCGCACTTCCAGATTCTTCAGCCTCCCGGGGGCACGGAGGCGTCTGCGAATCATTAAAGCTGCAGGTGGTTCCGCGTAAATCTTTGCGGTGATCTCCTGAAGGTGCCCCCTGCGCCGTGCAGGGCGAGCGGTTCAGTTCCCGGCGATCGCCCGCGTCCGCTTACAGCCCGCGCGCCCGCCCTCTCTCCCTGTCACCCGTCCGCCCACTCCAACACCAATCCATCACCAGCCAGCCCGCAAATCCACCCACCCACCCTCCCTCCCTGAAGCCTGCCCGCTCACCCACCAATCCACCAGCCACTCGCCACCCCACCCATCCACCATCCCTCTCTGTAGCCGCCCACTTACCCACCAATCCACCAGCCACTCGCCAGCCTCACATCCACCCACCCTCCCTTTCTGTATCCCATCCGCCCATCCACCAATCTACCATCCATCCATCCACCACTCCAGCCATCCACCGACTCTCCCTCCCTATCGCCCGTCCACCCACTCCAACACCATTCTATCACCAGCCAGTCCGCACATCCACCCACCCACCCTCCCTCTCTGAAGCCCGCCCGATCACCCACCAATCCACCAGCCACTCGCCAGCCCACCCATCCACACACCTCCCTTTCTGTAGCCCATCCGCCCATCCACCAATCTACCACCCACCCGCCACCCCAGCCATCCACCAACTCTCCCTCCCTGTCGCCCGTCCGCCCACTCCAACACCAATCCATCGCCAGCCATCCCGCGCATCCTCCCACCCACCCTCCATCCCTGAAGCCCGCCCGCTCATCCACCAATCCACCACCCACCCGCCCACCCGCCACTCCACCCATCCACCATCCCTCTCTGTAGCCCGACCGCTTACCCACCAATCCACCAGCCACTCGCAAGCCCATCCATCCACCCACCTCCCTTTCTGTAGCCTATCCGCTCATCCACCAATCTACCACCCACTCGCCTCCCAAGTCATCCACCAACTCGCCCTCCCTGTCGCCCGCCCGCCCACTCCCCCACCAATCCACCACCCGCCAGACCTCCCGGTTCATTCTTCGCCCCTGGCAGGGCTCGCCCCGGCCCCGCCTGTGGCATCGCCCTCGCCGTCTCCCGCCCGCCCGCCGACCGGCCGACCGGCCGGCCCTGGTCCTGTGCAACGCAGCAATTAATGCCACGCAGCGGCAGTGCGGCGGCGGTAGCGGTCCCGGCCGCCTCCCAAACGAAATTCATACGTGCACTTCTTTTTTCCCGCCCTCGGACGTCCCTCACTTTGGAGAATAGGGAGGTTTCTCTTTTTACTCCTTGAAAATGCAAAACTAATGATGCAATGTTTTTGAAATGCATGGAGTTCAGATAAGTCTTCCGGCGAGCATGTGTACGCTCCTTGCCGCAGTGGTGACGTTTATGATCCGCCCGGCGAAGAGTGAGGCCTCCACCGACTTTTATTTAAAGAAAGTCGCTGGACCGCCCCCCACGAACCCCGGCCGCCCCCGGGCCGTCCTGGCCGCGCCTGCCGCCCCCGGCCGCCCCCGGCCGCCCCTGCCGCCCCCGGCCGCAGCGGCGTCGCAGGCCGCCTCGTTGCGGGCGAAACAGCTCGTAAACTACGTAACAACTTGTACCGAGCGACCTACCCAGCCTTCCTGGGACCTCGCGAACCTTTATGGCGGCCCATGCAGGCTCGCAAAGCGCTGGCGGCGGCGGCAGGCGGCGGAATGCGCGCTCGCCCCTTGTCCATGACAGCCGCCCGCGCCCCTCCCGCGCCTCCCGCGCCCCGCCCGCGCCCCGCCTGCCCCCCGCCCCCACCCCGCCCGCACCCCGCCCGCGCCACGCCCGCGCCTCGCCTTCGCCCCGCCCGCATCCCACCCGCGCTCCGCCCTCATCCCGCGCGCGCCCTGCCCCTGCTCCCCCTGTGCCCCGCACGCGCTCCGCCCGCACCCCGCACGCGCCTTGTCCGCACCCCACCCGTACCCTGCCCGCTCCCCGCACGTGCCTCGCACGCAGCCGCACGCGCCTCGCCTATGCTCTCCACTTCCCTACGTGACCTTCCTTGCACCGGGAGACGCGACTCTGGACATCAACTGATGCAGTGCCTCTGAGGTGGCAGGATTTTTGACACTAGCTACATAGCTAAGTCGAGTTCAGTCGTTGACTGGGGGAGAATTCTAACGGCAGGCCCCTTTGGTCAATAGTTTTCTGTGGTTTCTCCGATCAACACCAGGCGAATGCCGGAGCAGTTCCCGAACAAACGGGCCACGGACCGCGCGCGATATATCCTTCCTCTTCCTCTTCCTTGTCCTGTTCTCACCACTTACACACTCTTACACTAACATGCACTACACTACCCCACACATGCCTGCAGACCGGTCGGTTCTTTTCATCTTTGTCCTCTCTTCTTAAACATAGACACACACACACACACACACACACACACACTTACATGCACTACAATACCGCATATGTTGGGAGACCAGTCGGGAGCTTAGAGCTTGTCCTAGCTGAGGCTGTGCTCAGCAACAGGGTTTATCTGGATGGGGAAAACCCCAATAGCCGACGGATGGTCGGCGCCGGATCCTACCATGCAGCGGGAGGTGATCACTGCCACATTCCGAGGAAAACATGCACTACACTTACAGGTCTAATGATCTTAGCAAGGGACGCGCCCGGAATCACCAATCAATCAACCGAAAGAAAATGATATCGTTTGCATATATCCTCGCCAGCTCCCTGACCCCACTCCAGCTTTGGTCCCCACCACCGTCTACATCCATGTCGTCTCCTCTACCTCCGTGTCTTTGCTCCCTTCTCCGTTTCGATCCCCGATCTCCGTCCCTGCGCTGCACTGGCCAGCTTGCGTCCCCATAGTTTCGAAATACTTTCGAGCATCGTCAAGAAAAACCGTTCGGAAACTGTGTCGGGACTGCCCAGTTGTTTGTTTGTCTTGCCACGTTATGGGTGTGCACATGCCCATTCGTCCAGCTAAATTCGCATTCAGCTTCCCGGCAAGTATGTGTTGATTTCAGATAACCTGTTTTCTAGTGAATGAAAAGGATCAGTGGTGAGGCTCTAATCCCGAGACGTTGTTTCATGCTGGATGGTCAAAGACGTTGCTTCATGCTGGATGATCAAGCTGCAGTGGCAACATGTATTGCCGAATCGCAGTACAGAATTTCCCTTGAGCCAATCAATTATTAAGAATAAGAATTCTTAGGTGTCACAAGCACAAAAACTTTAACATTAACCTAAGGTCATAAACAAATGAAATGAACGTCCTCGAACAACATACGACTGGAGCGTTGTAAACCATGTGCGCTCTAAATTGGGGTGCCATTATTAGCAATTAATTATGATAAACTAATTATCAGCTCCGGTGTAGGGAAAAAACTCAGTATGGTAGGGAATCGTAATAATAATAATAATAATAATAATAATAATAATAATAATAATAATAATAATAATAATAATAATAATAATAATAATAATAATAAATCATTTAGTTCTAATGAATCTAGTAGAATTAGAAAGAAGGTGAATTTTTACAAATAAATTGTTCATTTGAGAAATTAAAACTTCCTAAGATCGCTTAAGTTTTAGACGTACTAGAAAATAAAACTTTTCTTTGTTACATAACTCGTAGAAATCAAATACTCAAATATTTTTCGTTCAATTTGTAGCATCTTTCTTTACATGAGTTGAAAACCCGATACGATGTTTCGGGTGGTGAATCGTCATTGGTTTCCAGTTTTCAAACCGCAAATTTCAGTAATACAATCCTTGAGTATCAACCTTAATATGATCTCACGAGGTATTCGTTTGACGGAATCTGTTTGGGCTTAATGCTATAATTGTGGTCAGGAAAGCAATCATGAATTGACATGAAATTATGTAGATTGGATTTCTGCCTATACTTTTTTTTTCAGTAGATTTGTATTCTCACTTTTATGATATTTAATAAATAATTTGAAATGTTACAGCGCATTTTATTGTTTAACGAATTGTGAGCACGCGACAGTCATTTGTTTCAAAGTTACTCGAGAAATCCAGAAAGTTGAAGGGAAATGAGTAACTGCATGTGTTTTCGGAGGCCCTCGTTTACGAATGTGATGCATCGCGTTTTGCCCTAGTAACCCATTCTGACGTGAAAGTAACGAGTGGCGGGGCGGCGCGTATTTGTGAGATTTATTCCATGTCCATCTGATTAGGAGGGCAGCGCCAGAACTAATGAGATCCTGCGTCTGGCCCTCGGAGGGGCTGACGTCGTTTGCGGCTGTCGGGCGCTGCTGCTCCGCTTCTTCAGCTGTTTCTCCCGCTTTCCATTAGCACTGACGTCACTCACCCTGTCGGCGAGCGGCGGCGGCGACGGCGGCGGCGGCGGCTGGAACCGGGGCGAGGAGGTTGTGGGCAACGGTGGCATGTAGCGCCCGGTGAGGATTGTGGATAGGGTCCCTCGATACAGATAGTAGCGCAACCTGAATGGTACAGCCATTTAATAGCATTTCACCCAATAACCCCGTCCGGCAGCATTCAGGAATTGAAGAGTAATTATAGCATGCGAAGACGTAAGGAAGAGTGTAGAGTGATATCGTAGGCTTCCGCGGCCAGAGTCATGATCCGGGCTGACCGGGTGACGCCGCGTCGAAGGCTGGGGTGCCGACGTTTCGACCGACATATCGCGGTCCTCTTCAGGGCCTCTTCAGAGCAGTACAGCCCTGAAGAGGACCGCGATATGTCGGTCGAAACGTCGGCACCCCAGCCTTCGACGCGGC
The DNA here is from genome assembly GCA_011170035.1 of Teleogryllus occipitalis. NCBI lineage: Eukaryota > Metazoa > Arthropoda > Insecta > Orthoptera > Gryllidae > Teleogryllus > Teleogryllus occipitalis. The sequence continues at coordinate 643,808 of BLKR01000161.1, read as the reverse complement.
GTCACCCGGACAGCCCAGATCAAGAGTCTAGAGTATAATGTTATTGGTTTTTGGTTGATAGGGGGTTTCTAACACACCCACAATACCGCACAGTTCATCTGGATATAAAAAGGTGGAGTCGGTGTCGAAATGAAATGCAATCGTCTCTATATCTAAGGGCTCTAATTGTGAAGGGGGGGAACTGGAGTACAGGAGAGGACACGAACAGTGGAGAAGGCTTGGCTGCACGCGGAAGGTGATACGGTGAACACCACTTTGGAAAAAAGGAAAGTTGAATTAACGATTCAGGCTGATTCAGTGACATGCAGATAATGTCCGTCGTATTTGTATTTCTCTAATTCCTCACTTGAGATTGAGATAGGCGAGACGCTGTGTGGGGTAGTGGCCGCGATGACTAGACGAGGGCCGTATTGGAGCACTTCGCAGCCTGCTCCTTGCAAATAGACGTTCATCAGGCGGGCATCAATAGCGGACGGAGTCACTCGCCACTCTAGTGCACACTCACGTCATTGCACTATCGAAATTAACAGCATTTACTATGCATCACTGTTCATTATTCCTATATTGTGTTTGGAATTCTGTTGTATGATCGCAGATTATGAAGATCTGCAGTTTGCTGACACCTACGATGATGCATTTGCAACTACGAGGACGAGGTCACCACTCAAATGGTGAGTTCCTATTGATTTTAGTCTGCACAGAATAGGGATATCCAGGCAAATGGTCACGTTTCGTGCTATGACAAGGTGGTTGTTGTTCGAGCTTCTTCTCTGACGCATCCCCTCTCAGTGCCGCCGCGCATTTTGGCCACCCCTGACGCGCTGCACACAACGGACGACCCCTGTGTAAATCAGACCATTTTTACTGTCGCTCGTGATCCGGGGTCGTGTATTAGGCTGCGCGGCGGACGTAACTCAGGGCTACATTGTTTCAGGGAACGGCGCACGCCGCCGTCGCGACGCCTCCGCGCCGTGGAGCCAGTGGGGGCGGGGGCGGGGGGCGGAGGGGACAAGGATCTGGAGGCAGTGCGGGGAACGAAAGTGGTGGAAAGGGAAGCAGAGGGAGGGAGTGCGAGTTGTGGGTAGCCGGGATGGCGAAGGCGACGGGAGCGGTGAGGGGCGGGGGCGGCGTGGCCGGAGGGGTGGCGGGGGCGGCGGGGGGTGTGGGCTGCGGGGGAAGCGGTGGCGGCGGGGGCGAGCGGCGGTTGGCGGGGGCGGCGGGGGCGGCGGCGGACGGCGGGGGTGAAAGGGCGGCGGGGGGGAAGGGGGGCGGGGTGGGGGGGGCGGGGGGGGGGGGGGGGGGGGGGGGCGTCTGGGACGGTGGGGGCCGCAAGATGTGGTGGGGCGACGGGGTCTGCGGCGGCTGCGGCGATGTGAGGTGGCGGAGGCGTGGGAGGCGTGGGAGAGGTGGTGTTTGAAGTGCAGCGGGGGCGGCATCGTCATCGCTGAAGGGAATGCGGCGCGGTGAGCGCAGGTCAAGAGCAACGCCGGTATGGGGCGGGGCGGGGCGAGGCGGGGGTGTCGGGGCATGCGTTACGAGGCGCGACCTGCACTCCGCGCTGCGGTGCGCTGCGCTCTTGCATGCTCGCGCCGCCCTCGCCCTCTCCCTCTCCCTCCACCCTCTCCCGTGCACGCGCTCGCTCCCGCCCACGACGTGCCGCGCCGCGCCGGGACACAAACCATATAGGCGTTACCGACTGCATTTTGCGGCCAACTTTTCCTAAACAGTTCACCTCCCTCCCCAAAAAGGGATAACCCCACTGCATCCATTCCGTTTTCCTTCTCAGTACAAGAAGGCGTATACCGACTGCATCTCGCGTCCAACTTTTCCTAAGCCTTTTATCTACTTCCCCCAAAATACATTGCCCGATTGCACCCCGTTCCTTTTTGCTTAGTCCAGCGACTCCCACTTACGCAGCACTAGCTCGCCCCACCCACCTCACCTCACCCCACCCCGTCACCTCACTGAGTAGCGTCTCTTCAGGCAGAAAGTGTACCTTTTTTGTCATGATAGAGTCAAAAGCACTGGATGCTACCACAACTCTCAGCGAGGAAAATTCAAAAGTAGGCAACCTGGAAATTCTTATGATATCGAATTAGCTAGAACGGCACATTCATTCACCGAGCGTTGTGAACCGAATCTGGCTTTAATTGTTGTTATCATTTTATTAAAATGATTAGTGAAATAGATGTTCTCGTGCGCATCAGGCGACAATATACATTAGGATATTATTTCCGCCTCGCCCGGTGTTTCCGTTGTGTAAGTCTTTTGTAACCTACATGCTCTTTCATATAAGTGTTGTTTCGCCTGCAGTTAAGGGCTCGAATTGGAGCGTTTTCCATTTCCTCGTTTCTACATGAACTTAACACACCGAAAAGTTTCAAAATTTGAAAGGGATTTGCAAATCCCATTAGTTTGTTAACAATATTTCCAAAAGCTCTACAAATGTAGCTACAAGATAATATAGCCTTCTGGCATTTGATTTAGTTACAGGCTCGTTTCAAGAGCTCAATCCATTTAATTTTATTGAAGAATGTATTCGCAGAATGCGTATTCCTCTCTGGAAATCGTGATTGCTATTATGATTCAAAAGAGTCGAATGAACCAATCTGAAGGGTCTGCATCTTCTGTTTTCCTTTCTAAGCATACATATTTAAAATAATATATCTTAATTCAACGAGCAGAAGTATTTGCATGTTTACGTTTAGAAAAAGTTAAATCAATTTTCATTTGTAACTTCATGTCACAATTAATAGCATCTGTTCTCTTCAGAGAGCTGAAATGTTGACGGAAAATCTACTATTGAGTGACTGGATGAAAATGACGCCACATTAATTCGGCGTTTTGTGGCACAATATTTGTTACAATTTGAGAAAAATATACTCGTTTACGTTTAATATAAAGAACAATATGAGTAGTATAAGTAAATTGATTCAGATCGGAAAATCAATTTCCACAATTGTTGTTATTGAAAACGATTTACTTCATACGCCATTTCAAGACATGTGCAGATGTGTGTGCTTCTGAGCAGTAATTACAACATTAAATTTATTGTTGATGCATTCGACGGGAATTCAACTCCTCCCTGCGCATGCTCCGCTTGCGTGCAACGAACCCATTCCTCTCGCCCTGTTTAGTCAGTTGCCAGTGCAGAACAAGCTACATGTATCTCGCATATTCGTTGTCACCATAACACAGTATTTTATGCTTAAGTTTTGCATTGGAACGCCTCGGACTGGAAGAGAGACGTCTTATGATTCACTTGTAAATTCTCTTCTTTTTTTTTTTTTTTTTTGCATTTCCAGCGTTCTCGCCTCTTTTGGCATCTCTGCCTTTTCTACGACGTTGTCGGGAGATTTCTTTTTTTATTTTATTTCGAAACTGAAAAGTCTTATTGATGGTATGTTCTTGGTTGAGCAAACATAGATAGTTGTGACAACAGTCATATCCAATTTTTTTTTTTTTTTTGTTATTCTGGACGAAAATGTTATGTGAAAAAGATGAAATCTAGATGAAAACCGGTCATATATCCTTTAAGTACACGACTAGCAGTTCTTCCAATGTGATATAATTTTGATATTTGCCTACAATTATTTTTTCTACGATTGAATTGTTTCTAGAAATAAGAACTGTTTTGGAAGGATTTGGAGCGCACTGATAAACATTTTTAAATTTCCTTGGGGTTTATGACAACACAGATATAAGAGAAAGGAAATATCATGACTTTTATTTATGGTTTGGCAGATGCTGATAACAAAAATATGTTGGCAGGAGCAAAAAGATCTCATAATTAGCGTTTGTGTATTATAACCAACAGTTTACGTTAGTTACGTTAAAGAAAATATTTATGAGGCAGGATACAATGGAAATGTGTTAATATTGAATGTTCAACATTTTTAAAAATAAATTTTGTATTTCATGATTTTTTTCTATATTTAAATATAAGGAGTTACATAATATTGAGTGTTTGTCTTATCGTTGGCTAGAAAAATAGAAAAGGACTGACACTACAAATAATAAGTGGGCTGCAATTCATAAAAATGTCACATAACTCGGTAATAAAACCAAGAAAACATCCACACGTATTTCGTATTAGGCATTGATATATGAAAATGAATATTTCTCGCGATTCTTGCGACCAAATGCGATGTCGCCGGGTTCGTAGTCGCCCGGGGGCACACGATGTCTTCATCCTTCCCTGTTCCGCTCTTAGGCGCATTTCTGCACGCGGGGTTGAGCTCCCGTGATGAAGTGAACTCGTTGGCGGAGGCACAGGTGCCGAGAGCTGTGCTTGCGAGGCGCGGCTGGCCGGGCAAACCCGCGCCGTCGCCACCACGCGCACACGTGTCCGACACGGCCCTCCACCTCCAGCGTTCAACCCGCCCACGGGCCCCGCGCCGCCGCCGCCGTCGCCGCTGCCGTCGCAGCTGCAAGCCGCCACGCGTCGCCAAAACGCAGGGTCGGACTTGGAACTAGGGTTACCAGAGCGTTTTCTCGGGGTTACTGAGAATTATCTAGTTGAAAAAATCAGGATTGTTGGATCAAAAAGTCAGGACATTTCACAAAAAGTCAGGACATTTCACAAAAAGTCAGGACATTACACAAAAAGACAGGACATTACACAAAAATGTCAGGACATTACAGAAAAAGTCAGGACATTACACAAAACGTCAGGACATTATACAAAACGTCAGGACATTACACAAAACGTCAGGACATTACTCAAAAAATTAGGACATTACTCAAAGAGTCAGAAATTATACAAAGAGTTATTATATTACACAAAGAGCCAGAACATTACACAAAAAGTCAGAATATTGTTTTATAATGACGAACAGGTACAAAGTTCTTATTCAGAAGTGAGATAAATTATATCAATTATAGTATGCTATGTTAATACAGCACTTCATTATATAACTCTGACACCTTTATTTTTATGTATTCTTCTTATCTTGGTTTCAACAAATATAAGAATAAGGCAGACTTATTGTTCTTACAGTTAGAAATACTAAGTTTCACTCTTAATATTTTTTTCTCAACCGTAATTTTATTTTTCGTGTATTTTATTTCGAAAAATACTAAAATTAAATTAAACGTAAAACAGATAATGCATAATAAAAAATCAGGATTTTCGAAACAAATCAGAACAGACAGGACAGAGTAAAAAAATCAGGATACATCCTCATTGATCATGACGTCTAATGACTGTTCTAGGAACAGAAAGTTAGTTTTTTTATGAACGTTTCCCAATAAGTTTGCAGAAATAATCATGAGAGTTGGTGCGAGTAATCTGTACAGTTCACGCAACAGAGGAAAGACATGGTTTTACTGAATGCCGTCTCAAGAACAGCGACTTCCTAGCCTCAGTACAAAAAAAAGTACATTCACATTTCGCGCAAGAAAAGCAAGGAAACAAATTTCCAACGCAGGCACAACAAATTTCTGGACGATTACATCTCCCATTAGACTATCCGATGATTTCTAAACAGTAATATTATTCGTAGTTCACTCTTCTGCATCTGTGGATCATTTCGAAAAGTTCTCCACATTCCTTTAAAATGACAAAAGTAATTGATATTTCATGGAACTTTCTAACCACGTTATTTCTGCCTCCGACCAGCCTCTTCTTTGAATTTAGTTGACAATTGAGCTCATTGGGTGACACACTCGGAGAGTGAAGAGAACATAAGTGTTGTACCGGAAAGAATCCTCATCTGACTTAACTGGCGACTAACATCGTCATCTAGTATCAACGTCCATGCAATTTAATTTGACCGCCCGGCAAAACCACAAAGGTAAAACACTCCAAATGAAGATATTAAGTATAATTTCCCTGATATGAGGAAATTCTTAACTTGAACTTCTTAACTTGCCACCTGTTTTCTCCCATTCAGTTGTTTCTCTGCTGTTTGAACGAAACATCACTCCGAAATCACATTCAGATGCAACTCTGCCTCTTCCACAAAATTACAGTTTTTAATAGATTGGCAACTAATTTAGTAATTCTGTTGCTTGAATATTGTTTTCCAAAGCACTTATCTGAGCTTTACCAAGTAAGTTTCCAATCTGTTAAAAAATGTAATGGTGTTGAATAGAAATATTTGCATCTGAATGTGATTTTGGAGTGATGTTTCGTTCAAACAGCACAGAAACAACTGAATGGGAGAAAACAGGTGGCATCTTCAAGTTAAGAATTTCCTCATATCAGTGAAATTATACTTAATATCTTCATTTGGAGTGATTTACCTTTGCAGTTTTGCCAGGTGGTCAATTTAAATTTCATGGCCGTTGACATGTTTCGATCATACTCTGCAGATTTTTTTTTGCAGGATTCCAACTTCTCCCTCATCACATCAAAAACTCACCCACCCTCTAGCACTCCTCTTGATGACCCTCCTTGGGATGTACACCGACCGCATCCCTCTGTCAACGTTACCTAACATGTTTACCTACCTCCTCAAAAACGCATAGCCCGACTGCATCCCGCTCCATTTTCCTCTTAAGTGTAAGGATTGATATCTAGGTTAACCACGGCCTGCTTAATATTATATGAATTGATTAATTGATCCACATCTGTATTTTCAAAAAACATTTGCACAACCCTTTAGAGCACAGAATTTTCCCAATTCATTCCTTTAGACACCAGAATTCCCACAATTCTTTAAAGCACTGCCAACAATGAAAATCTCATTTTAAAACTCTATAGAAGCAAAACTTTAAACCTATCAAGAGCATTTTCATGCCCCGATAACTTAGCATACGGAATTTCGAATATTCTGCCAAGTTCCCCTATGTTAGAGATTTTCTCTGGACTGGCGCGAGAGCGTCTATTTGCTACTTATGAATGGAAACTTAATAAAAATGTTTACTTCTGCCGAAACACTGGATGAACGAAACGGGATGCAGTCGGTATGTGCCTTCTCTCGTATCGAAAGTCTAAAGGGGATTAGCTGGAAAGCGGGGGCGAGGGAAAACTGACAGGAAGATGGAGGCAGGCGATTCTCTGCGGGTCCGACCACCTGCTCAACACTAAGTGTAAGTGGTTAAGCTTTGGTCCCGATAAATCGTATCGGGACCAAAGCGTAAGTCCGCCAAGTAAGTGGTTCTCAAAACTGTATATAAATGAAACCCCATTTTTAGAATCAACATTGTCCCCGCCGCCTTATGATGGCAACTTATGAATGGCACTCCTTCCGAAACACCGGATGAAAGAAACGGGATGCAGTCGGTCTGTGCCCTTTCCGGAAACGAAACAGAAATTAGCTGGAAAGCGGGGGTGAGCGAAAACTGATCAGGGGATGCAGTCGGGTGCTTTCCCTCCCCGCCCACACCCGCCACCCTTCCCACCCCTCCGCGCGGCCGCCCGCTGCGGGACGGGCCGGGCGGTCTGCGGCCGGGAGAGAAAGACATGTCATAATTTGTTAATTCCGGGCAGCGGCGTGGAGCGCGCGGGGCTCATTAGCATGTGGCGCTGGGGGCGGCGGAACGAATGTGGCGGCGGCGGCGGCGAACGCGCGCGGCGCGGCGCGGTGCGGCGCGGCGCGGAGGCTTGGCTGCATATCAAGTACGCGGCCGCCGCCGGGTCGCAGGACGCGCGGTTAGCGTGACTGTCTCGGATTCGAGAAATATCGGGTTCCAGTCCGCTCATTGGATGAGGTGTTTTCACCGTTCGCCCTGCGCGGCTCGGCGAGGAGAGGAGCGGCCTACTGCCACGCCAGCGCTGTCGATTGGTTTGGTTTGGTTTGTTTTTTTCGTGTTTCCGGGCGCGTCAACTGCTTTGGTCATTAATCCGGTTAGTGTAGTGCATTTTTTGTCGGGAGACAGCGGTGATCTTCCACCGCTGCATGGTGAGATCCGGCGCCGACCTACCGGCGGCTAGTGGGGTTTCCCCCCTAACCAGGACTCTCCCACCAGCGGGGCACCGCCCCAGCCGGGACAAGCTCTAAGCTCCCGACCGGTCTACAGGAATATGTGGTAGTGTAGTGCATGTTAGTGTAAGTGTGTGTGTGTGTGCAAGGGGAGAGGAGAGGACAAGGAAGAGGAAGGACAGGTCGCGCGCGGTCCGTGGCCCGTTTGTTAGGGTACTGCTCCGACATTCGCCTGGTGTTGATCGGAGAAACCACGGAAAACTACCGATCAGAGCAGCCGGCTGCTAGAATTCTCCTCCAGGCAGTGGCTGAATTCGACCTAGCTGAAAAGCTAGTGTCGAAAATCCTGCCGCCGTCAGGACTCGAACCTAGGACCTCCCGGTCAGAGGTGCTACAGTGACAGCCAGCGCGGTCGAACCCACGCCCTCCTCGGTTCTGGAGACACCTGACTGCGGTTTTATGCTTTCTCGCCTACTACATACGTAGCATAGACGTATTTTTTAGGCAGCCCCTACTAAAAGCGGTTCTTTCAGAGAGTGCAAAAAGTTCAAATTTTATATCTAGTAGTAAAAGAGAGTCCATCCACATGAATTCAGATAAATCCGCGAATACAAGAAAGGAATCAAAATTACTTTCTTCGGTCCGCATCAGTTACTTCTGACCTTACTGCATCATTAATTGATTTGTGTACTTAAATTAAAATAAAATTGAAGTCTGTGAGACTGTCTAAAAAAATAGTGTATGACACACGTGGTAAAAGTGATTTTATTTTGCTAGTAGTATTGCACCACGTGTCGTATAGGCATCGGAGTTTCCTATTTTTAAAATAAGATGTCACTTTTAGCATTCATATCGTAAATAAATAATAACACTGCAGCGGAAAGCCGTAATGTTTTGACAGAAAAACTCGTATTATGGTGGCGCCCTGTTAGGAAAATATGCCGAAAAATGGATACATCTTGTTCCTAAAAGCAGTAAATTACTTTCTGTATCCGTATACTTGAAATCCACGTTCTGTGGGTTGGGTCCTTGATAACGGGAAATCGATTAACGGTGATACGTCTGTCAGTGACTTGAAATTAATTTGCACACTACTGTCCATGAGGGCGGTTTCTGTGTAAAAAGTGCTTTATAGACTACCAGTGCCATAAAAAAGTCATAGTTATTCCTGCCCTTTGCGGAATATTTTTCTACTTACTAGTGTCATCTCAATGACACTATTTTTCTGATGTTCGTTTTGTAAAAAAAGAATGGATGAATATTCTTACAAATACACAAATAATATAGGGTGTGAGAGACTTCATCTAAGTATTTTTAGCTGTGTGATGTCTAAATTATTCGGTCAGTCTCGCATTGCCTAGTTCAATTTGATGATGAGTATTTGGATTTTCGTGTTTGCATTAAAATAATTTTAGGTTTGAAACAATTGTGAGGATGTAATAGTATTTGATTAGCATTACAACACTTCCATTATCGACGGAACGTTTTATATTTAACTTAAAAAATGCGAGATCCTAAAATATTAGGATATAAACTTGAAAATTATATTTTCAATTGGCAATTATTTTCTGAGAGAACTATTTACACTTTTGTGAGCCAAAAGAACGAAAATGCTAAATTTAGGTTAAAAAAGGTTTAAAATTCCTTACAAAACTTATAATAATCTTTTATAAGCTATAAACTTCTTATTAAAGAATCATGCCAATATTTTTGTACGCAATTGCAAAACACACATCATCCTAGCGTGGCTACGATTTCTTGGCTAGGATATATATTCAGTAATTGTGGGAATATTCCAATAGTAAACAAGTGCATCAGTCATCTATACCGACTTTAGACCACCATTCCTGCCCCTCATCCAGATCCCCCCGCCTCCTGCACCCCCTTCCCCGCCTTTGCCCCCCTCCCATCCACCCGCCTCCCCCACCCTTCCCACACCTCCCACCCCTTTCCGTCCCCCTTTACCCCCCACTCCTTTCCAGCCCCACCCCGTCCTCCTCCCGTCACATCACGACCTCCCCCTCCTCTCATCTCCTCCCCCTCTCCGGTTCTCTCCCCCTCCTGTCACCGTCACGCCCATTTTCCGACCCCCTCTTTTCCCGTCCCTCTCCCGGCCTTCTGGCCTTCGTCTCCCTCCCGTCCCCCTGCTGTCCTTCTCGGGTCCCCTCCTGCTCCTTTCCCGTCCACCCCTCCGTCACCCTCCTTCCACATTGGCCGTTTCACCGTCCCCTTCGAGGGCTCTTGGTCCCTAGGGAGCCTCGCGACGGAATCTCAGCGTGGAAATAATTACGAGGCCCAATTACTCCATTTCCAACACAGTGCGGTGGGAGCGGAGCTCATCATCGCGCCGTCATTTCACAGGGCAGGAACAGGAAGCACGCCCATAAAGCGGAGGGCGAGGAATGTTCATTCTACTTATCTCCAGACGAGCACAGCGAAGAGGGTATGCTAAGATGGGAAACGTTTTGTCCCGGCGGTTGTTTTGAATTATGGTAGAAAGCGACAATTCTTCATATAAGGGAATTGTGAATTTATGAATTCAGGGTTGAGCCGTGCATCTTGATAGGAAAAAGTAAAAGCCTTGCTGGAAATGTCAGGTAATAGTCGTAAACCTATTTCACAGTCGAGTGAAGTCGGCTTCATCTTTACTTGAATCTTGTCAGTTGAATGTCAGTCTGTGGCAGATGAGTACGAGTTTTGTTCTTAAAAAAGGTTTAGTGATGTCAGTGAGACATCTATTAAAATTTATGTTACTCAAAGAAAAATTACCCTAGCACCCCTAGTACAAGAAACATCTTAAGAATGTCAATCTCTACTATCTTCATAATAATGGTGTCTAAAAGTGAATATTGGATCATCACAAAAATTATTCTTATTGGAATACAGGTATGATCTCTGTATAAGTATTGAGTACTGAACTGAAGTACAGTGACAAGAATACTATAAATATACGAATCATTAATCAATCTATTCTCATTAAGATGATAACAATGGCCTCTACAAATTACTAATACCTCCAAAGGTAATTGTTCCAGAAATTTCTCTTAATACAAGGAGCACTGCTTTACTCAAAGCCTTAAGAGACAACACGTTTTTCACCATTTTTGTTTGAATTGCTTTTATTTAATTGAGGTTGGGCTGATACAAAATTATTGTGTTACTGATAAAACGTAACCCGTTAATAAAGCAATTTTCAATTTTTTTTAAAAATTTGAATTTCTGTGTTTCTTGTGCCCATGAAATAAGACAATTACGTCAAATACATTAAAACCAAGAAAGAAAAATCATTTAAACCCAATATTAAATGGATTAATTCTGATGTCAGTGATAAATTAAAAAAATAATTGGATTGGAAAGAAAATAGATTTGAATTTTTGTTTGTAAGAATTGTGTGACATCATAAAATTTCGAGGCAGTCGCTATCCTCTTCAATGCTCGGAGGAAAGCTATGACTTCTCTACCTTGACAGAGCACGAAGACAAGTTTGAGGACTACGATGAGGCACGAATACCTCCACGACCCAGCTCCCTCATGTTCGCCGCCCGCTGCCCGCCGACCGCCGACCGCCGCCCGCCCCCGCCTGGAGCATACGCGGGACCAACCCTCCTAATCTCTGGGGGGAAACTCCAAAATGTTTTCTGTGTGTCTATCTTTAACTGTCATCAGTAAATTCTCCAAACATCACACAAACGAAAAAAAAATATTATAAGTAAAAATCCAATAATACGATGAAGAAAAGCCGTTAAGAGTGTTTTCGAAACGTGAAAAAGGAGCAGAACGGAAGGCGGTTTTGCGATAATATTTAAAAAGGAGGCGCGCCGGCCCGCACCGCTGCTCATATACCGGCGGCCGGAGGGCGGGCGCGATGGTATCAGAGGCGGTGGCGGCGGCGGCTGCGGCGGCGGCGGCAGCGGCGGTGGCGGCGGCGTGTCGCGCCGATCTCCCGGCTGGCGCGGCGCGGCGCCGCGACGGCAGCGGCAGCAACCGACGCCGCCGCCGCCGCCACCCGAGATAGCGCGCCACCCGGCCACCAAATTACAGCATACGCGCCGCCGCGGAAAAATCAACCAATCACAAGACTGATTAGCTCCCACCGACCAATCAGCATCGTTCCCTTTTATTACGCTCAGATACGAGTAATGTTGCTTCCAGACGGAGCCCCCGTCTGTGTAATTTTTCATGTGTAATCGCTCCTATCCGAAAGAAATCCCGCGCATACGGGAGAATATTCCGAAGAATTACAACCGAACCTAGCCTAATCTGACATACGAGAAACTTTAAATGGCGGCCCGATTCGTGTGATAGGGCGGCGACCGCCATTGGTCTCATCGCACCCGGACGGGGCGAGGCTCGCCGTTGGCCAGTCGCTCGTCGTCGTCGTATTTCTATATTATTTTAATAATTATCAGCAGAGCCAATATTTACATACAGCTTCATCTCCGGGCGGTAATTGCAGGCCGGACGCGCGCATTAATAAGGCGAGACGGCGCGGGTGATAGCGCGCTGCCGACCGTTCACCCCGCCCCGCCCCCGGCGCCTGGCCTCTGAGGCCAAGCCAACAGCCCTCGTCGAGATATGGACAGGATGCGGTGGACGTGAGTAGCTGTAGGGTTTGAGTTTTTCAGGCGATATTGCTTGGGTTGAGGTTGGCTTAGGAACGTCTCTTCACCGGGAGCGGTAGCTCAGTGCATCAACTGATGTCACTGCAGCGCCTCTGACCGGGAGGTCCTAGGTTCGAGTCCTGACGGCGGCAGGATTTTCGACACTAGCTTTTCAGCTAGGTCGAATTCAGTCGCTGTCTGGAGGAAAATGCTAACGGCTTGCTGCTCTGATCGGTAGTTTTCCGTGGTTTCGCCGATCAACACCAGGCGAATGCCGGAGCTGTAGCCTACCAAATGGGTCACGGACCGCGCGCGATCTGTCCTTCCTCTTCCTTGTCCTATCCTCTCCCCTTAAACACACTCACATTTACACAAACATGCACTACACTACCACATATTCCGGGAGACCGGTCGGAGCTTAGAGCTTGTCTCGGCTGGGGCGGTGCCCTGCTGGTGGGAGAGTCCTGCAAGACTACAGATTATGTCCTTGCGCCCAATTAATCAAGTTTTCAATTTGCAATTGTATCACTAGTGAATGGCGTTGACAGTACCTCATGCAATGTCGTTGGACGTGACGTTAATTTGATTCGCGACCTGTGAAATTGGCCTCTTCTTAGAGTAACTTGTCTATATTAAGACGTTTTCCGTAAAATGCTTGAGCAAAATCGAACCTTTGAAACATTGAGAGCAACATGATAAAATTTTCAGGACGTTTACTTTCACCCTTACTACTTAGATGTGCAAAGTCATCTTTGGGGAAATTAGTAAGAGTATAAAGGGAGGCAACGCAGGGTTAAAATTTCAGGACAAATTTGAAACGGACCGTTCTTGTCAGGAACTTGATAACTTAATCACGAAAGAAAAGACCGTGAAGAGAAAAGAGCTGATAAAGAACACTGATGCTTTGAGGAGAGCAACAATATAATTCCTTATACATTAATTTATTGTTATAATTTATGATCAATACTTGGATGTAAAACCAAGAAGAAAACGATTAAAATATTCTGAAATTTTTACAATTGTGCTTCTCCCTAGATGGCAGAAATGGCTTCAAATAGCACGTCCAAGAGTCAGTAAGAGCGAACAAAACAACCGGGATGTACAGAGACATCTGATATTTATCTTGACTTTTTTAACATAATTAAAATCAACGTCAGAAATTTTGTGACGGTATTCTGAGGACGGACGATATTCATCGAATAGACAGCTTTCAAACGATTTTGTTTTACATGATAGCCAGAGCTACACATGTATATAGGTGGCTTAACAATTACAACTTAACCTAAACTTAGACTAATACAGTCGACTCCGGTTATAGTGAACTCGGATATAGTGAATCCTTGGTTATAGTGAACTTAAGTCATTGGTCCCGTTTAACTAACATTACAAATAAGCATAAGAAGATTCGGTTATAGTGAACCTGAACCTCGGCTATAGAGAACGTATAAAATAAGTTCTGGAAATTAATTGGATCTTGTGTGTTATTAGGCGAGTAGAAGGGCCTTCGGAGAGTGGGTCGGTGTTCCAACAGTGGAAGAGGCATTAAAAGGTGTCAATACTGCATTACCATACTTAGAAACAGGACAATGCAGAATTAAGTATGAAGAGAGCACGAACTCTGGCTTGGGAAGGATCTAGAGAAATTAGTGGCGAAACAATTAAAAATAATTGATTTTTTTTAGAATAAATGAACATATTGAAATTTTCAGTTCGTGCTATTAATGAATTTTGTTCTATCTCTATATTAATAAAATCAATAATTCTGGAGAAATTCTATTTAATTTTAATATCATCGGATATAGTGAACCTCGGATATAGTGAACTTCGGATATAGTGAACCAAACATGTGAGTCCCCCGAAGTTCATTATAAAACCGGAGTCGACTGTACGACATACGTAGAGGAAACCATGATGAACCTCATTTTAGGTCTGAAAATATTGTACAGAATATATGAAATGGATATTTATTTGTGATGCGGCTAGGGTGACCGGGAAAGATGAAGGACGGATGCCGCTATCATAAAGGACGCAATGCAGATTCACGCGTTCACCAAGAAGGTGTCAGATAACGTCATTCTTTAATGTATTCTTTTCGTTCGACAAGCTTTGTCTTTCAAGGAGGTTAATTATTCAATACACAGTTTTTAGCTGTTTGGGAATTGTCATCTATGAGTTGTTACGTGGTTTTTATTACTCGCAAGAACGTGAAGATTATACTGAGTTAAATGAAGCGAAGTTGAAGTCTGTTTCAGTTTTTAGTTCAATTGACAGTTTTGGGGAAATACAGTGGTTTCAATCGGTCTTCGAGATACCTGGATATGATACGTGGGTATGTAGCATTTCGACCTTGACTGAAGATTAAGGAGTAGGGGCAAGGGTGAAGGTTTTGATAAAATTTTGATCTTTTCATATTATGTGGTCGCTCAATGAAAACATTTAATTCTCTGCGAATATGGATATTTGGAATAAACCAGTGGGAATTTAAAGTCCTTTTAAAAAATATATTTTGAATGACTGTTAATTTTTGGAGATTGCTAGCGGTAGTACATCCGCAATTGCTAACTTCAGCTGTCGTGGATCATGAAGCGGCCGTGCCATGATAGCGATAGAGCCTTCGTCGAAATGGCCGCCACTATGGCTTTGCGTGCAGTGCCACCTGCGCGCCGCGCCGCTCACCTGGGAACTTACCTCCCCCCCCCCCCCCCCCCCCCCCCCCCCCCCCCCCCCCCCCCCCCCCCCCCCCCCCCCCCCCCCCCCCCCCCCCCCCCCCCCCCCCCCCCCCCCCCCCCCCCCCCCCCCCCCCGCCCCCCCGCCCCCCCCCCCCCCCCCCCCCCCCCCCCCCCCCCCCCCCCCCACCCCCCCCCCCCCCCCCCCCCCGCCCCCGCCCCCGCACCGCCCCCGCACCGCCCCCGCTCCTGCCTCCTCCCCGCGCCCGCCTCCGCGTTGTCAAGCGGCCGTCGTAAAAGCGCGCGGCGAATGCAGAGTAAACGTGTCGTTTATTGCGATCACAATAGTTTTACGGCCGACTCGCGCCGGCGAGACGCGACGCGACGCGACGCTGCACCGCGACGCGCCATGCCACGCCAGACCGCGCCGTGCCAGAATGCGCGTCCGGCCGCGACTCGCTTGCCGCCTCCGTCGCCTGCCGCTCGCTCCACGCAGCCCCGCTCCACGCCCCGCCCCGCTCCCTCGATCCTTCTCAAGGTGGATTTCTGCTCTTCCCCCGCTTTTCTCTTTTGTGCGCTCCTTGTTCGCCCCTCCCCTCTGTCGTTGCCCTTTGCTGTTCCTCTGCCACGCCCACCACTTCCCATTCCTCTCATCCCCCGTTTCATTGGTTCGTTTGTAGCTGCCACCTCCTGCACCGCCATCCACTGTCCTTCCTTTGCAACCCTTTGTTGACCCTTCTCTCGCTCTTTGTGCGACACATCTCCAACCCTTGCCCTCTTCCCAGCTCGTTTTCCACACTTTCCACGCTTCCCATTCCTTTCGTTTCGCGTACGCCCCCATCACACATTGCTCGTTTGTAGCTGCCATCTCCTGCACCACCATCCATCGCCCTTCCTTTGCACCCCATTGTTGCCCCTTCCCCCGCTCCTTGTCCGCCCTTCGCTCAAGTTCAGTTTTCCCACTGCTCTTCCCACGTCCTTCCCTCACTCTCTCCTCTCCTTTGGAGGCCACTCCCTCGCTCTTTGTTCCCCCTCCATCTCCCACACTTGCCCTTTACTCAACTTGTTTTCCCCACTGTTCGCCCACCACTTCCTATGCCTTTCGTTTCATTGCCCCGTCACTCATTGCCCGTTTGTAGCTCAACGCCATCCATCGCCCTTCCTTTGCACCCGTCGCTCCTTGTCCGCTCCTATCTCGAGTTCTTGCCCTTCACTCAAGTTAAGTTTCCCCACTGCTCTTCCCACGCCCTTCCCTCACTCTCTGCTCTCCTTTGGAGGCCTCTCCCTCGCTCCGTGTTCCCCCTCCATCTCCCACCCTTGCCCTTGCCAACATGTTTTCCCCACAGCTCGCCCACCGTTTCCGATACCTTTCGTGTCCCGTACGCCCTCGTCACTCACTGCTCGTTTGTAGCTCGCCCCCTCCTGCCCCATGGCCCTTCCCTCGCTCTGTGCTCCCCTTCGCCGCCCACGCCGCGCCGCTCGCCGTGGAGGCGTGCCAAGCGGGCGGCGCGCTTCGCGGAGCGGCCGAGGCGGGACGACGGCACGGCACGGGACGGGACGTACTGCGAGGCGTCAGCTGCATGCTAAGGACGCTTTGTTCCAGCGGAGGACGCTTCTCGTCGATCTAATGTCCGGCCGGCGCGGCCGCGGCGGGAGGTTTTCGATGTGCATTGCGAACACGATCGAGGAGGCGGCGGCTGGAGACGCAGCTGAGGCGGGGATTGCCGCGCTAGACAGCGGCGCAAGTTGTGCAATGATGTTGAGGTTCTGTTGATGGGAATTGAGTGATGATGTGGTGATGGCAGGTTGGGGAGGCGATGGTTGATGTGAATGAATGTTTGGAGGGAAAATGCTGAAAATTAATAACATCCGACGAAGTATGTTCGTGATGATCTTCTTTCTGGTGAAAGCCAAAAAGCGCCAATTCTTATGCAGCTGGGAGACATTGTTAACAATTGGAACTTGTTCTCAGAGTACTGAATTAACCTCAGATCGGGTTCTGTGGGCGCTATATTATTTCCGCTCCTTCACAGTTGGGGAAATTCTAAAAGAAGCAGAAATGAAGGGTCGATGTAGGGACTCCTCAGCACAGGCGTGCGCAGCCTAAAACAAGGTGTGGGGCAACTACATTCCTAAGAACCCTCTGGGCCCCTTTTTTCATTAAATGTTATTTTTGTGTGATATTTTATTAGGAAATAAATAAAACACTTTACAAGGACAACGAAATCATAAAGTTAATGATGGAATGAATGAATAAATTGACTTTGTTTTGAACCATTTACAGGGTTGCTCGATGGTTTGGAGAGCCTCTTCTCCAAATATGCATTACTTCCCCAAATGCTTTAAAAGAGGGATATAAATTGATTATATTTATTAAAAAAGGGAAAATTAAAAAACAACATATTACATAGGGCTATGGTGCCCATTTCGAAAACATCAGGGGAGCAACGCTTCCCCCCGCGCATGCCACCCTCCAGTGCACCCCCTCTTCCGCGCCCGTCCTTCCCCGCTCATCCCCCGCACCCACCCACGCGCACCACCCCGCGCACCACCCCCGCGCACCACCCCCGCGCACCACTCCCGCGCACCACCCCCGCGCACCACCCCCGCGTACACCCCCGCGCACACCACCGCGCACACCCCTGCGCACACCGCGCACACCCCCGCGCACACCCCCGCGCACACCCCCGCGGACATCCCCGCGCACACACCCACGAACATCCCTGCGCACACCCCACGCACCACCCTCCACGCACCATCATCCACGCACCACCCTCCACGCACCACCCCGGCGCACCACCCTCCCCGCACCACCCTCCCCGCACCATCATCCCCGCGCACCCCGCCATACGCTAGCACCCTCCACACAAGCCTCCCATCCACTCACTCCCCCTCGCGCACGTCCTTCTCCGCGCACGCTTCCCACACACGGCCTCCTCCTATTTGCGCACGCCCCTGCTTCGCAATATTTGCGTCAGCGCTAGACGAGGACCAGGTCGGCGTCACGTTGTGATTTCAGAAAATGCCAAAGGAATGGCAAGATGTTCGGCCGGGGCCCCTCCCTGTGTGTCTTCCACGTGGCCGAGCGGGCGAAGGAGCGACTCGGGGGGAGGGGCCGACCTCGCGATGCATAAGAGATGCCGCGTGCCTGTGAAATACGCGCCTGGCCGCGGCGCGGCGCGGGCGTTTCTGAAGAGCGCGCGGGAAAGGCGCATCAGGATGGACCGGCGCGCGCTCCATTCGCAGTTTTTTATTCCAAAGGGCGCGGGAGCACCTGTTCGGGTTTGAATTTCGGAGCCAACCTCTCCCTATAGAACTAGAGGGGAAGACACGAGATTTGGTACGTAAATAAGGCGGTTCACTGGAAGAACTGAGACGTTTTTTTCTTTAGTAATGTATGAATGTTCTTGGCTGTCTGAGAGACGCCGCGTCCAAGGTACAGGCGCCCTGAGGAAGGTCGCAGAATAGCGGCCGAATCGTCGGAATACTTTTTGAAATGAGAGCGTAGGCGGAAGCCTACACTCTCATTTAAAAAAGTGTGTTTTTCATAGACAATCTCATGACGCTTTCGTCATGAGACGAATGGGTTAATCTCTTATTACATATTTCCTTAGAGTAGACGCAGTTACGAAGGTCATTTGTTGAAATTCTTAAATTTAAAGTTGTGTATGTTCAAAAGCCGGCTTAGAAAAAGCTGACGACGAAAACAATCATACAATGGGTACTTTCAAAGCTTTTGAATTGTTGTAAAATTTAGAGATCTGCAAAGTCTATTTTTTTCTGCAAATCTTTCTTTCTCCTTTTATCACAAGACATTTTATTTAGTAAATACAAAATAGTCTTTTCACGACTCGTCAAGAACGTACTACAAGGTCTATGAGAATATTCGTCCTAGAGTCAAACAGTGTATCCCCAGTTTTCATCTTAAGTACAACCAAAATAAATTTATATAGCGAGATAATTAGAAGTTTTTGTACAACGTGCTCTTTTTACTTTCTCGTCCTCACGAAGGTCCGTTAGAAAAGAATGTTATTTAATCGTGCGTTGAAAAACGGCGATTTTTCCCCTTTATTTTCACATCATTCTCTCTGAAAAGAAACTGTCAATTTTATGTCCATAAACCTTTTTAATTTTATTTCCAAATCCAGACATTGGATAATTTCAAATTAGTATGTCTTTGTTAAGTATTTTCTTCTAATTTTTGGCACCATCAAATGATCCATGCGGAGAAAACCGCATAATTGAGTAGTAGTTCCTGAAGAAGACTTTAAGGTGAGAAGTTAAGCTATATAACAACACATATAAAGACGTCACGTTTTTTTAAGAAAATACTTGTATACTTGGCGTCTCTAGGAAAGAGATGTCCGACTATTCCTTCTCTCCGCAGCCATTTTTGTTTTGTATCGGGACCGGGAAGTATTGATATGAAGCTCGGCTCCGTCATCCCGCGCTAGCGGAGGTATGCAAATCGGCAGAAATATACGACCGCCGGGGATTAAGGGGAACCGTTAGGTTGGGAAAACGTGATTGGTGGGCACCCGGAATCGAAGACGACACAAAACATTTAATACGAGGACCTGGAGCCTCTCTGATCGACCATTTTGTGCCTCGCCAACGCGCCTCGCCCCAGCGCGCGCTAGTCCTCCAGCGAAGACGAGTCTTCTCGCTTCCAGACTTACTGCGTTAAATTTTTTCCTACGATGTCCTAATGCGTAATGGTTGGTACTATCGGGGACCGTTATCGATTGGATAAGGGGAATCGTCGTATCAAAACATTCCGAAGAGGTGCAAAGCACCGGAGATGGAGCTACCGATGAATATCTGTTTTTTACGACCGCTGGGAGTTGTAAAATATTTTTGTCGCCGCGGGAGTCGAGGTCCGCCGACTCCGGATTTTTCCCCTCTCCAGACACTTTGAAGACGCACAGTCGAGGAGGCCGGGGTCAACCAATGCGGTGGGGCTCTGTACGTCGTCTTAATCCATTGGAATGGCTTCGGGAGCGTAGACCGAAAGCATCCCGTGGTCAACTTTGCCTAAGCTTTTTACCTACCTCCCCAAAAAGGTATTGCCCAACAGCATCCCGTTCCGTTTTCCTCCTTAGAGTAAGGATTGATTTCTGTGTTTGCCGTGGCCTGCTTAGTATTATATTAATCAATTATAATTGTTCTACTTTTGTCTGTTTTCAAGCAACATTTGCACGTTTTTTTATAGCACTGTACGCGTGGAAAACCGCTCTTAAGTGTTTGTGGAAACAAAATTTGAAATCCATCACAGCATCTTCTTTCTTCGCTGACTTAACATAAACAATTCTGAAAGATTTTTCCGTGTTCAAAGTTTTCTCTGGACTGGTGCGATAACAATTATTTTTGCTACTTATGAATGGAAACTTAACAAAAATGTTTACTCTACCGAAATACCCGATATACGAAACGGGATGTATTGGAGCTATGTCTTCTCATGTAACGAAAAAGGGGATTAGCTAGGAACCTGGGCAGAAGGTAAACTGACCACGGGAGGCAGTTGGGAGATTCCCGGCTTCAGGAAGAAAAGGCCTGTGGATCCGCAGTTGCTTTTTCAGACCCTGCAACTGGTGCTCTATCCTTGTTTAGAGTTTGAAGGAGTTCTGTGAAAAAATTCTGCCCAGTGCAAAGTTAGTGCATGTGATAGAGTAACATCTACGTTATTATTAAACTACGTCTATTAACGTCGTTTGACGAATTAAAAATAAAAATTTACGTTTTCGTCAACGTTCAAATTATTCTTTTATGTCGAACTGTTGAAGTATAAGAAGCTGATGGGCAGATACGATAATTCACTACATTATCAGATGTATTGGTTATCTGCGATACGGCAAGTTGTTTTTTTGAAAATTGGCACAAAATCGGAAATGGAATACATGAAAAACATATTTTCAAATGAAATGAAATTCACTAGGAAGTGTGAATGAACACTGTAAATTTTATTCTAATATTTCTTTCTAATTGCCTATGATGTCGATAATCGATGAGTCTTCTACCATTAAAAAGTTGGCCTAACTGAGACAAGAATGCAGATAGGAAAAATAGTCTAAACGAGTTAAGTGTTGTCTAACTGGATTGGAAATACATAACAACGTTAATTTCGCATTCAACTCAATGAATCGCGTGTTCCAATCGAAATTCGAATCAATCGAAAGCTTAAAAATTTTGTGGGTCAAATTGTGTGGCCAATTTGTGATGTGCTTTGGCCGATCAATATGTAAAAATTCAGCGAAGAATGTTAATTTCCATACATAATGCTCTTGGGTTTTTAACGTATTTCAACGTGTGCGGTGTTCCGTTAATTAAGCTTGTTAACGTGTCCTCACTGAAATTTGCCATGCTGACATTTTAATTCTTCGAATCTCTCTAGTTATCAAAAAAAACAACCTCCATTGCTTAGAAGGGAGACGTTCATGACTTTTGCAGTAAAAAGATGCGAAGTGTGTTGCAATGTAGATCGGCTTTCGTAGTCGTCGTCAATGCAAGGCAGTACTCGGAGGGGGGTGCAGCCTCTCAATGCTTCGTGAGGTAAGCCCCACCCTCAGCAGTGATAGTTTAAGATGTTTAGCTACACTTATATTCTTCAGTAAGTTTTTAATTCGTAAACGAAAATGAAGTTTATTTGCTTTATTTGTACGTTTTTGGACTCGTTTTGTTTAAGTTTGCATTGTTAGTTGCCAGTACACGTTATGTAAAAGGAGAAGACGAAATTATTTGGTAATTCATATTCCGTCTGCTTTCCTCAGGTAGTTGTTCCAGAGTTTGCCCACTGCTACCGACTCTCGATACATCTCTCAAAGTACTCGATTTTATTAATAACGTCATTTAAAAAACGTTCTCTTTAACAATGGTATCGGCCAAAATTATTCTCCAATTATCATACGCACTAGAAAAATATCTTCTGCTAACTTTTATCAAAATCATTTTCATTGACTATCAACTACGAACCCCATTACACACCACTATCTTACCTACACCAACATCGCAACCTATATTAATAACATCACCATGACCGCCAACCTCAGTTTTTCCATCAATAGGTACCACAAAAGCAACTGCAACTAAAGCGACATAGAACCATCAAATGAGTGGATAGTAAACGTTACCATCTATGAATCACTGTCACCATTATAACTATATTGCCATATCTAATTCTTTCCCAACCCAGTGCTGCCACTACAATGAGCAAATTTCATGCATTAACACAACTATCAACAGTAGCACTAATAGAAGTATGTCAATATTAGAAACAAGAATAAAAACGACATTGATTCACAATCGACAACAACGATAATATAAACGACGATCCCCACGACATCAATGTGCGATAACGACCACTTCATTGACATTTCACTTACATTTAACAACTTTATCAATTCAAGACGACAATGTCGATAACTACAGCGGCAGCAAAGACAACAACGACGCCAAAGACGACTACGACGGTAAAAACAACAAAGACGGCAGACGGCAAAGACAACGACGGCAAAGACAACGACGGCAAAGACAACAATGACGGCAAAGACGACAACGACGGCAAAGACAACAACGAAGGCAAAGACAACTTCGATGGCAAATACAACGGCAAAGACAACAACGACGGCAAAGATGACAACGACGGCAAAGAGAACAACGACGTCAAAGAGAACAACGACAGCAAAGACGACAACAACAACAACGACAACGTCGACAACGACGTCAACGACGTCGACAACAACACTGACGACACTGACGACAATGGCGACAATGGCGACAATGGCGACAATGGCGACAATGGCGACAATGGCGACAATGGCGACAATGGCGACAACACCGACAACTACCACAACGTCGACAACGTCAACAACAACACAACGCGAATACCATTTCCATGATTCCTCGCCCTCGCCAGATTCATTGCTACCGCCGCCGCCGGCCGGCGCTGCGCTCAGGGCCCCGTAAATTAGGCGCGTTATTTGTCAGCGGCGCGGTGGCGGGGTTGAGGCGGGCGGGGAGGGGCCGGCGGGGCGCTTTCTGCAAATAGAACGGCCGGAGCGGTCCGGGCAGGACGCGCGCGCGTCGCGACCAGCGCACAGCGCTTCCAATGAATTTATTATCGGCCATTAAACGCAGACAGGTCGCCTGCCGGCCAGGGCGTCCGACGGGCAGGCGGAGGGCGGCAGCCTCGCCGCTACACGCCGCCTCAAAATGCGCTCACCTCCCTCGCGGACAAGTTGTATTGAGGTGCGTATTCAATTCCAAACTGTATGCGTATTCTACTGGAAATACGACTAAAAACGGTTCTTTTTCGTCCTCCCTCGCGAACGGACGGAAGGACAAGTTGTATTGAGATGCGTATTTAATTCGAAAATATATTCGTGTTCTACTGGAAATACGACTAAAAAACGGTTATTTTCCGTCCTCCCTCGTGGACGGACGAAAGGACAAGTTGTATTGAGATGCGTATTTAATTCGAAAATATATCCGTATTCTACTGGAAATACGACTAAAAAACGGTTATTTTCCGTCCTCGCTCGCGAACGGACGGAAGGACAAGTTATATTGAGATGCGTATTTAATTCGAAAATATATCCGTATTCTACTGGAAATACGACTAAAAAACGGTTATTTTCCGTCCTCCCTCGTGGACGGACGAAAGGACAAGTTGTATTGAGATGCGTATTTAATTCGAAAATATATCCGTATTCTACTGGAAATACGACTAAAAAACGGTTATTTTCCGTCCTCGCTCGCGAACGGACGGAAGGACAAGTTATATTGAGATGCGTATTTAATTCGAAAATATATCCGTATTCTACTGGAAATACGACTAAAAACGGTTATTTTCCGTCCTCCCTCGTGGATGGACGGAAGGACAAGTTGTATTGAGATGCGTATTTAATTCGAAAATATATTCGTGTTCTACTGGAAATACGACTAAAAAACGGTTATTTTCCGTCCTCCCTCGTGGACGGACGAAAGGACAAGTTGTATTGAGATGCGTATTTAATTCGAAAATATATCCGTATTCTACTGGAAATACGACTAAAAAACGGTTATTTTCCGTCCTCGCTCGCGAACGGACGGAAGGACAAGTTATATTGAGATGCGTATTTAATTCGAAAATATATCCGTATTCTACTGGAAATACGACTAAAAACGGTTATTTTCCGTCCTCCCTCGTGGATGGACGGAAGGACAAGTTGTATTGAGATGCGTATTTAATTCGAAAATATATTCGTGTTCTACTGGAAATACGACTAAAAAACGGTTATTTTCCGTCCTCCCTCGTGGACGGACGAAAGGACAAGTTGTATTGAGATGCGTATTTAATTCGAAAATATATCCGTATTCTACTGGAAATACGACTAAAAAACGGTTATTTTCCGTCCTCGCTCGCGAACGGACGGAAGGACAAGTTATATTGAGATGCGTATTTAATTCGAAAATATATCCGTATTCTACTGGAAATACGACTAAAAAACGGTTATTTTCCGTCCTCCCTCGTGGACGGACGGAAGGACAAGTTGTATTGAGATGCGTATTTAATTCGAAAATATATTCGTATTCTACTGGAAATACGACTAAAAAACGGTTATTTTCCGTCCTCGCTCGCGAACGGACGGAAGGACAAGTTGTATTGAGATGCGTATTCAATTCCAAACTGTATGCGTATTCTACTGGAAATACGACTAAAAAACGGTTCTTTTCCGTCCTCCCTCGTGGACGGACGGAAGGACAAGTTGTATTGAGATGCTTATTCAATTCCAAACTGTATGCGTATTCTACTGGAAATACGACTAAAAAACAAAAAGTTTCTTTGAACGATTGGACGCTTCTAGACTATCAGCAACGACACATAAAACCGTGGGTGGGGAACTCGGGAAGTAGTTTCTTCTTTGGAGGTCAATAGAAAACTGGATAAATGCATTCACAATTGAATCGCTTGATGCAGAAACCTTTCCTATACGCTCTTCGCGATTTTTCAAGAGAAGGGAAAAAACTGCATTACTTTACCCCGATTTTGTCCCAAACGAAGACTAGAGCCAGATGTTTCTCCAACAGTTCGCGGACATGCGGGATTTTTATACCAGTCGACCTTTTTCTTTACAAGAAATAGTTCATAAAAATGCATCTTATAGCAAAGATTTAGACGTATTTATCGCTTATGACACGAATAATTGCATTGTCACACATTCAGCGAGAGAATCTTGGGTGGTAGCGGTGAAGTGACCAGTCGACCACCATTTTTTCGCATAGATGTCAAATATCCATGACGATACAGTAAAGTTGTTTCTGAAACTAAACTTTGATTCTTTTATAAATTTATAATTGTTATACAAAAAACTGGTGCAATAGTATATTATGTAACTAGTTTATAAAGCTTAAGCTTAACTGCATTCGCTTCTAACGTCACTTTTCAAAACATGAACTCATGCAACGTAGTTCCTCCTAATAAACCAGTTGCATAATATACTATTTTAAAAATTAATATTTTTGAAATTAATAAACGGTTTCCAAATTTACTAAATAGAATTTACAATTTTGTTATTTCCCAAACCAGTGCAGAATGTGAATTTTTAGCGCACGAATGTGAAGTTGACGGATGAGGCGATGATAGGAGCAGAGTCCGATGCTTCGAAATGAGTATGCCAAAACACTTCTGTACATTACTTATTAGTACAAATTTATGGAAACTGACAAGTATATATTCTCTAAACTCACTTCTAACGTCGCTGGATTTCAAAACAAATCAAAATGGAATAATGCTTAACATTATAAAATAGTTTCATAATAAACTACTTTAAAAAATTAATATTATTCAAAGTTATAAGCTGTTTCCGAATCTACTGAATAGTATTTACAATTTAATTATTTACGAAATGAGTAAATAAAGTGAAATTTGGCGTACGAATGAAAGTTGACGGATGAGTCAACGATACGAGCAGCGTGCAACACTTTGAAATGAATATGCCAAGGCTTTTTCGTACGAGTTGCATACATTATTCTTTAGTACGAACTCGTGGAAACATTCACATACATATTCGTGCGATCATTCTCAATACGCGAGGCGGCGCGAACGCGTATGCTTACGTTACGTTATAACGTATTTAACTAGTTTATAGTGTTGCTTTATTGCATTCGTACAAATCTGGAAACTCACTCGTCATGTCACTCGGTTTCGAAACACGTACTCGTGAAATAAAGCTGAACATTACAAACTAGTTGGATAATGTACTGTTCATATTTAAGCGATCGTTTGGCGGCGTGTGGGCGTCGCAGGGCCGAGTGCGAGGCCCGGGCGCTGCCAAGCGCCGCTGCTCTCCACCAGGACGGATGGCCGTCGCCGCTCTAATGCACCGTTTCCTGCGGATGTTGCGCCTCTTGGGCGAACATACCGCTCGCGGAGACCTGGGAAGCCGAAAATTACCGCTCCCCACCCCGCACCGCAGTTCCGTCTTCTTTTTGCGTCTCTCGTATTCCAGAATGTATTTAAGTCTCTCGTTTCCTAAATTGTTTTTACCGTGCGTCCCAAGGGACCGGAGCTCGGACCCGGCTGCGGGGCCTTTTTGTTCCGGTGGAGCAAATGGCTGGCGGCTGCTGGATGGATCTGGAAATTTTTACGTTGAGATTGTAACTTAGCGAAGACCGTTGTCAGTTATCTTTTTCTAGCAATGGGGTGTTATGATATAAAACCCTAAAATAACTAGTAGAATGCTTTGCCAGTTCATGGAGACTGTTTCGAAAGATTCTCAGATCCATAGAAATGTGGGTTTATGCAAATTAATGCGTGGTGTGCTCGATATATTAGTAGTAATAACTTTGAAATTGTTAAGCAGTTCTAACTTCAACTATACGACAGAAGTCTTGAAAATAAATTGTAATTTTGTTTGGGTGTGTTATCGAGAAAGACCTTAACTTTCTCAAAGAAGTCATCTAAGGGACGTCAAGGATACGAAACTGTGACGATCTGAGATTGAGACCTTGCAAGATGAAATACGAGGTATATTATAGAAATGTACTTTTTCAGGAAGTTCTTTCTCGTTTTGGGAAAGCTTGACGCTCAGGCGGTCCTTTCAAAGTAGAGCGATGAATTCTGCGTCACAATGAAATAAATCCGCGTTAATTGCCGAGAATTTTTGAAATGGGATTAATTGGACTTTTTGAAATTAGCTATTGTTATTCAAAAATATTTATTATGATGATGATGATACACACACTGTACAGGTCAAAATAATTTTTGGAATTGAATTAATTGGACTTTTTGAAATTTGCTATTGGTTGTTAAAATATTTATTATAATGATGAGACACACATTCTATAGGTTAAAATAAGTTATTAATTTTTGATTGCCAAATTTTTCATTTTTTTTATTTATTTATTTTACGGCAAAAAACAGTTAAAACTGCGTATGACGTGCTATGGGGAAAAATGAATAGTGTGCAGATTTTCAAAATTCTGTGATCCCTACACTAAGTCATATACTACTTGAATTTTGAAGAGAAAAAAAACCCTCCCATGTAATAAAATCTATTTTCAATGATAAATAAGCAAAAAATTTTGGCTCTTATCCATGTTGTCCTCTTATATTTGGCTCTTATCCATCTTTATTATTCTCTTGATTAATTAATATTTCATCATTGCAGTCTTTCGCCGAAAGCACTGGAAACATATCATTACATTGGCATTCATTCATTGCCTGACAGTCTGAGTCGCTCAGAAGAGGAGGAGTTGCTGTGTGATGAGGAGACTTACACACTGTTCCTTTTATGTGCCTGTTGTCTGGTCTAAAAATATAAGCACACCAGAACTGTTCCCATCTAACTAAGGTTTAGTCGAAAGTTTCTAGAATAGATAGTAATCATTTCCAGAAGAATACCTGTCTAAGCGCGTCGTTCTCCATAACTAGACTAAGTTCATAGCTGGAAGTACAAGTTGTGAACTACGATACTAAAACAACACGACACTGTACCGGACAGTAATTCGTCATTCAAAATGCTTGTTTCCGCCTCCAAAATCCAATTCATTGTCTAAATAAATAAAAACCCCCGCAGGTGCATGTGGGCAGTTTCCCGCGATATTTCACGGGCCATTAGCCCTCATTCCGAGAAGCGCACCTGGGAGACTGGATCGCGTCCCGTCGTCCCGCGGGGACAGGCAGGGCGGCGCGGTGTAGCACGTCTCCCACCTGCCCCACCCCCTCATCATTAATATTCCCCGGGGCGCGCCCTCGCGCAGATCTTCCGTCGAATCCTCGAATTGGAAAACGCCTCGTTGAGATGCGGCCCGCCGCTCCAGCTCGCCCCGCGTCCCGCGCTCTCCGCCCCCCGCTCCACGCCCCGCGCTCCGCCGCTCCACTCCAGCGGCGATTCCTCGAAGCTCCCAACTGCGCTATCGGCGCCGCGCCGTCCACCGCTGCACCCCCTGCGCGCCTCGGCCAAGACGCCTCGTCTCGCACCCTCTCCTCACACCGTCTTCTGTCTCCCTGTCCACGGTTGAGTTAATAATATATAATAATAATAATAATAATAATAATAATAATAGTAATAATAATAATAATAATAATAATAATAATATTTATTCCCAACTTGTTTTACAGAGATAATGTACATTGTTGTTTCTTGGAATTACTAACCATCGATAACCAGTTGTGATGGTTAGCAATACTGAATTTATAATTTATTATCTGTCTACTTCTACATAGTAGTAGTTCTGCAGCTCTCTGGAGAATTCTATCGGACGGCTGTTCTGATCGGTTGTTTTCCGTGGTTTCTCCGATCAACACCAGGCGAATGCCGGAGCAGTACCCTAACAAACAGGCTACGGTCCGCGCGCGATCTTTCCTTCCTCTTCCTATCCTCACACTATTACTAGACACACTTACTTATACTTACATGCGCTGCATTACCACACGTGTTCGTAGATCAAGCGGGAGATTAGAGCTTGTCCCGGTTGGGGCGGTACACCGCTGGTAGGAGATACCTGGTTAGAGAAAACCACGGAACCGAAGTGTGGGTGGCGCTGGAACTCGCCATTCAACGAAGGAGGATCACCACAACTTCCCGCGGTAACAACGTGCACTGCACGTACGGGACTAATGACCATAGCAGTTGACGCACCTGGAAACACTAATAAATCAAGCAATTTCCCTGTCCACTCTTACACTCTTTCACTTTCACTCGCACATATCAGTTTCACCTGTCGCATTTTAGTTCCTGGCCCAGTCACGCCCGTTTCTCTCCATTCTGCCCCATTCTCACTACCTACACACAGCGTTCAGCCCATCCTAGTCACTTCTCTGGTCTTCGTTCTTAGCTTCTCGTCTCCTGTCACTTGCTCCGTGTGCGCGTCCGGTGGCATTCGCGGAACAGCCAGGGCGCGCACCTCGCCGCCCCTCCCCTTGCAAGAGCGCATGCGTGGCTGAGAGGGGGCGGGGGCGGGACGGGAAAGAGGGCAGACGCACATGACCTGATAGGCGCGCGTGCGGCTGGTTGGGTCGCGAACAGCAGGCCACCAAGGCTGCCCAATGGTTTCTCCTTTCACCTCAGACTGCACTTTCAACCCAATTCTGCACCGAAGAATTTAAATCAACTGCAGCGTATTAATGAATTATTCAAAAGCTTCTTCTCTGAAGATTGCTGTAACTATTGTACGCAAATAACGCACCCTAAGAGGATGTGCGATGTACCTAAGGTTCTTTTGAATATATTCGTCCTGTTAATTCACGAGTGAAACGGACAACATATTGAATTTTAGTATATTTGTGTGTAATTCTTACTACTTGGGTGTATATTTAACATTGTTTCCGTTGGACCTACTAGTTTAGCAATAATATTAGTTGTATAAAATTATTAGTAAAAATATGTACTATAAAAACGCATCCCAGGATTCCGTAGTCATCGTATCGTATTATGTCAGATAAAAAATTATTTTTCTCCAACTACATTCTGAAAAATTTTCTTGAAGAACATAGGCTGCAATAAATGAATTTTTTTTTCGGGATTTTGCAATTGTTTCTATGTCATACTTCAAAAGGCTAGGCAAAATAAATCACCTTTCTATTATTATAAGCCTTAACTATTATCTTCTTCCCAGGAGTGGCCTAATAAGGATTTTTCGTTCCTGCAAGATAGAATGCAAAAAAGACAAGAGTTTCGATCTATTTGTTCTTTCAACGCTGTCGCATTAGCTCTAGCAGTAAAGTACCATGGGACTTAGCATTGAACCATAATGGTTGGAGAATCTAGGCAATGCATTTCATTTTGTTTGGAGATTCATTATATTCATCTCGAATTATCGAACACTTTAATTTTTGGAAATCACACACAGAATAAACAAGAACTGACAACCTTTAATGAAATTACAGTTGGCAATTGAAGTTCGGGCGGTTTTCGTATTTCTGTTAACGCGCGTAAGGTCTTTGGGGAAAACTTTTTAAAACGTTCCAGTGTTTGCTCTTTGCCGTCTTAATTGTGGGAATGTTATCAACTGCTTCAAAGACTTCACACAAGAATGAAATTCTCTGGTAGTTATTGTTTTTCGTCAAATTTCAAATTTATTCCTCGGTGTATTGAAATAAAATAAAATCTACTTTTTCTATTAATTTTTCCATTCGCCAAAAATAATTGAAAATTTGACTATGCTATCAAATTTTGATTAT
Source organism: Teleogryllus occipitalis (assembly GCA_011170035.1). Lineage (NCBI taxonomy): Eukaryota > Metazoa > Arthropoda > Insecta > Orthoptera > Gryllidae > Teleogryllus > Teleogryllus occipitalis. The sequence goes on along the minus strand of BLKR01000161.1, from coordinate 613,012 downwards.
AATATTTATAGCATGAAAATATATTAATTAATTCTAAAATACGTGAAATTTCACTGAGAACTTCAATTCAATGCTGTTCCACAACACATCAAAAAAGTATCAAATAATTACTTTTTTTCTCTCCCCTGATCTCATTTTACCCATAAATCCCATCTAGGTCGAACAGCATACATCTCAGTCAAACCAAATCAAAACACCCAAAACATAAACCTCCCTGAACTAATAATTTCGTGAAAAATCTTTCGTTTTTCCCTTACTATTGCTCGACGGGTCCTTTCAGCTCCTTCCCAAAAATAAAAATAAAAATTTCATAATATCCAAAACAAAACAACATAATTAAATTAGCCAAACTAATCTAACCACCATTCATGGTAAACCTTAATCCAAAAACATCAGCCAATAAACCTCTCAAAAGACCTGAAGTCAAAGAGAAGAAGTATTTTGTTTTCAAAACGTAACGGGTTCCGTCCTTGTAACGTTCATCACTAAAACGGTCGTGCTCAACTGCAGCCTAGGCGGCGGTGCGTAGGTCACGTCCGCGTGGGGGCCCGCGGCGTGCTGGCGTGCGCGTGTGCGTGCGCACGCGTGCGTTGCGTCTCCCGGGCGCGAAGGCCCGCCTCCGACGCGGCCATTGTTCTCGCGCACGCGTGCCTTTTTGAAGAGAGAGCACGCGTGTGCAAGGGCGGACGCGCTCTGCACCGGATCATCGTGCGCGTGGGGATCCCCACCACTCGCCCGTCTAGCAATTCAGAGTGCTCTTGCAACTGCTAGTTTCCCTGCTAAATACTTGGCCTGGAATTCGATTGATTGATTGATTTTTCGTGTTTCCGGGCGCGTCAACTGCTTTGGTCATTAGCCCCGTTAGTGTAGTGCACGTTTTTTCTCGGGAGAGGGTGGTGATCTTCCCCCGCTGGATGGCGAGATCCGGCGCCGACCTACCGTCGGCTAGTGGGGTTTCCCCCTAACCAGGACTCTCCCACCAGCGGGACACCGCCCCACCCGGGACAAGCTCTAAGCTCCCGATTGATTGATTTTTTCGTGTTTCCGGGCGCATCAACGGCTTCGGTCATTAGTCCCGTTAGTGTACTGCATGTTTTTTTCTCGAGAGATGGCGGTGATCTTCCCCCGTTGGATGGTGAGATCCGGCGCCGACCTACCGTCGGCTAGTGGGGTTTCCCCCTAACCAGGACTCTCCCACCAGCGGGGCACCGCCCCAGCCGGGACAAGCTCTAAGCTCCCGACCGGTCTCCCGGAATATGTGGTAGTGTAGTGCATGTTAGTGTAAGTATGTGTGTAAAGGGAGAGGATAGGACAAGGAAGAGGAATGAAAGATCGCGCGCGGTCCGTGGCCCGTTTGGTAGGGTACTGCTCCGGCAATCGCCTGGTGTTGATCGGAGAAACCACGGAAAACTACCGATCAGAGCAGCTGGCCGATAGAATTCTCCTCCAGACAGCGACTGAATTCGACCTAGCTGAAAAGCTAGTGTCGAAAATCCTGCCGCCGTGGGGAGTGGGAACCTAGGACCTCCCGATCAGTTGTTGCACTGAGCTACCGCTCCCGGAATGGAGTTGGAAATATTTGTTGTCTCATAGAGCACTCAATCACAGATGAAGAGCAAACATTCAAAACGTGACGTGTCCACATCACTCTTTACTTTTTTCGACACCATCCTTAACTCAACGAATTGCATTCTACTTAATGTATTGTAAAATATCTCATGTTTTTTTCTGGAAATAAAATTCTGGGAAAGAACAACAGAAGAGCTCATTTTTTGCCAAATGGACATGTCACCTTTTTAATGTTTGCTCCACAAATGAGGGCTTGTGGGCAAAAAAAAATGGTAACCCACAATTTATAAATGATAAAAAAATTTATGAAAAGTCCGAGTAATCTGTGGTTCATCGATATTTTTGGTGTTGGAGAAAATAATGTCAAGTGAAAATTACATGAAAGTTGTAAATAAAATCGAGTTTTAGCTTTGTTTATTACTGACGGTAGCATGTGTAAATTACCTGTAAACCTGACTCATGTCTGTTACCATGTTCTTGCCTACTACCCCAAATTACCAACATTGTCCTTTGATATTGTTCATTCCCGTCAAGAATGGAAATGAAATGGTAGAATAGATATTTATTGTTTCTGCGGGTAGGTTTATTCTACCTGATGGCAGAACACTAAATTTACAAACAATACAATTAAGAATATTAATGTAATCTGTTTTAAAGTATTTTAAAATATTAATAAGTAATAATATAATGATAATAATAATATAATAATAAAATCAATAATAATAATAATAATAATAATAATAATAATAATATTAACAATAATAATAGATTCACTCTACATTATGTGTATCCTATTCAGTTATTTTAAATTAATAAATACATGATTTTTTAACTACACTCCACTCCACTTCACAACGCCTGCAATTCACTTCTCTTTCTTCTTCTGTATTACACTATACTTCATAACACATCATGACACTTTAATACAAACATTGAAGGTGATGGTATTGTGTTTTCAATAAAGCAAACGTAGGTCTGTATGGAGCCAGTAGAGCTTCCCGGCTACGTAGTTTTCTACGGTGACTGAGTTTTTTGTTAACAACAAACCTACTAAATAGCAATACATTTCTTACCCAGCACATTGTGTTCTGTGACACATCTCTATTTGTGTGCAACATTTTAGGACAGTGAAATGACAAAACCTTATTGAAATGAAATATATAGCATTATCAGCTTTCAAAAGACACTTTTATCATGGAAATACATTTAGCAATTTTGAGATCTCAATCTGCATTTTGTCGTATTTGAAATATTGGTTTCTGACATTGCACACTATATTAATATGAATGTAATTTCAAATGTGAAAATATGTTATTAGATTGACGAGTACATCTCTAGATATTGTATACATCACCTTATTATATGATCATCAATTGTATCAATTTACTCTTGGTAAATTACAATATTTTGAAATCATTAGTACCTAGTAAATTAATGTTAAAACATACTTGTTTACAAAAATTTTTTTCAGTACTTGAAAATGATGCAAAAAATGTCATCGAAACGTACAAAATGATAAATTGAACAATTGAAAATAAAAACAACTATATAATAACTGTCTGAAAATGTATTAGGATAATTGAATAATAATATTTATATCAGCAGTTTCCTTTCGATAGCCACAATGGAGCGCCCAAGGGGATGGAGCCTCATGGGGTTTCTGACCCATTCTGACCCTAGAATCAAGGGTACATATTAAAAGTAGGTCTTTTACTCATTTCCTCTACTAACGAAAGTACATACAGTACTAATGAAAGTATATTTATAGTTCAATCAACGATTTTTTAATTTTAGTAATTCAACTATTTCAGAAATTTCTTATTTCATGAATCTAGTTATCAGTAATAGTTTTTATTTTTACATTTTTCATATTTTGTTGTTAATTGTAATTAAAGTAATTATTTAGTTAACGTAAGTATGAAAAATATGAATAAAATTATTGTAATATGAACCAACTAAGCTGCACACGCAACCCCTCCCTAGGGAGCCAGGAGACCCTTGCCCAGAATTGGAGTTGTAATGGACTAATAATAACAATAATAATAATAATAATAATAATAATAATAATAATAATAACTAGTCATTCAATAGTTAAATTGTTTGTTATAAATATACACTATCTTTTATGAAATATCAGTACATTCTATGTTTAGCAAAAATGAAAAATTCGTTCTAAGAAAATATCCCGTTGGTTGGAGACTCATATGTGGTATTTTTCTACCCAATCTAATCTAATGTAATGTGCGTGTTGTATATCACTTGTAAAACAAGAATGGAAGTAATTGTATCATTTAAATATCATGTTTAGCAGAGAAACAGGTTTTTGTGTTATTTATAAACTCCTAATTGTACGAGTACATGAGAATACAATCGCACTCAATAGAATTGCTTATTGATTTTTGTGTTCGTGATTTGTATGCTTCTCAGTTCAGCGCGTTCAGTGACTTCTTTAATTTCAACGTTTGGTTTTTCTCTCGATCCCCCTCAGTGCCCACGTTCCTTGCAGTTCTAACTTAATTCCAAAGGAAGTAAAGCTTTCACTACCTCGTACAATCCCTCCACCATTCACCGACTACTGTTTGGGATTGTACTATCTCTACCTCTTCCATCGAAATCCGTTTCAATGCCACTCATTACACAATAGTTGCGTATGTTGTACGTACCCTCACGAGCACCACGGCAATCGTGACACCTGTCTCCGACGCTTTCGACATCTCAATTGCGTAGAGTTGTCATTGTCGCAATAGTCACGAATCTCGCATGCCTTTCTGCAAGGGCTGTCGATGCCTCAGACATCGACACCATTATTTCCTATTGCATAAGGTCTCCCATACATTTCTTCAGAGCGCCTGAATTTAAAAATATAAAATTGTATAGGAGTGAGCCAAAATTGAAAATAAAAACGAGTTTTGGGAAAAGTGGTTCATTCCGAAAAAGTGGACAATTGTGACGTTTTATTTAAAAAATATAATACGATAATATTAAATTCAAAAAGGTAATCCGATCGTACGGGAAGTAAACTGATACAGCCTGAAATTTTTCAGTGTATGTTCCGTCTCTTTTTGATTCCCTGACAAGATACAAATAATCGTCTATCAGCCTTCAAACATAAGATAATATTTTTTTATCACGAGCAAATAAATTAAGGAAATTTTTACTTTCTTAATTGCTTGTGAAACTAAACTTTTGAGAATAGAAAATCATTAACTGAGAGTGATTCAGATCTAAGTACAAAATTGTACAAGAGAGCAAAATAAATGCCGATTTAGAAAATTTTAAACATATTATACAGTGGAGTTTTAAAATTAACTTTAAGTTAAATTTAAATGTTATAAAATACTTCAATTTCATTTTCAGAAACGTGTTTAACTGTTTTCGTGGTGAATAGGGATTTTATGGCGCCGCTACACACATTTCACATAACTTCTAGTTCCCATGTAAAAAGAGATTAGGCCATCTATACAAGGTTAAGTAATCCATTTTATTTTCCCCTCCTTACTTCGTGAGAAGAGGAAATATTGTCATCGTGTCCCGGAGACGGCGGTTTTTCGACAGCGAACTCTTATTGACGAGCCCTGATAACGAAAACGTGAATAAATCTAGTTCCTAAATGTAGTAAATTACTTCCTCTAACAAATTGGGTAGTGAGAATCCATGTTGTTCGGAACTTTGATACAGATGAATCGCTTGACGACGAAACGTCTGTTTTTATGTCTGTGGTCAATTATAGTGCGTAAACCGTTCAGATGATTTTTCTCCAAAATTGGTATGTTCTGTTCTCTCTATTTTTTTGTATCTCATGTTATTATATTATTTTGTTATTGTGTTACTGTACTATTTATATTTGTTGTGTTATTTATATTGTTTCTTATGCCAACTAACTGTTCTATCAGAAGTTATTTAAGCCATTTATAAGAAGTTATTAGCGCCGTGAATATATTGGGTAAATTGTAATAGGTTAATCCTGTAAACAAATTACTAATAAAATTGAAAACTGAATAGAAATTGAATTTTCTCCAAAATTGATTTTCCAGGTCGATTTAAAGAACCTCGACGGCCTGAGAGTGTGAAATGGATATTTTGTTTTCTGGTGTACTTTACATGAAACCTCACAAACATTTTCAAAATGTTTTCAAGAATAGTACCGGTCTCATTTTCTTTAAAATTCCTAATTTTTCGAAAATTGCAAAAGTTCACATTTTTTTCGGCGTCTTCCTACAACTCTAATATTAAAAATAGTGATTTTTTCTTTAATGAAATTATTATTCTAAGGCAGATCTCGATATAACATCATGTATAACTTTTCAGAATGGTTTTCTTGTAATTTTACGTGAAGTTTACTCAATTTTTAAACAACTCTTTTCTCAAATATTGCTGAATTTTTTTCTTTATATTTTCCACTAGTATATTTCAAAAGTCGGCAAAAATTGGTGCTAGTTTCATTTCCGGCGAGCTCTCTACATTTGCGAAAATTGCAAGAACTTAAAATTTCAAAAGTACAATATCGTAGATAAAGATTTTTGTCTTAAATTAAATCTGTTTTAAAGAATCAGAAAACAATGAAGTTCTTGAGAAAAGTAGTAGCTTCAGGGTAATTTCTGCATGATTAGAACAATCCTTTCTCAAAAACTGACCCGATTTGTTAATTTTGTTTTCCAAGAATAGAAAAGGGACGCTTAAAGGAATGGCCTATGTCTCGTTTTTGTCGAACTGACTGACTTATTGAAAATCGCCAAAGTTATAAATAATGCGAGAAAATATGCGCTGTTGTAGCACCACTAGTTTTACCATTGCTGTAAAATTACGACATGGTGTTTATTAACGTTCTTCGCCAGTATGACACGCGCACGTTATTTTGAGCCACGAAATACCTACCCATACTCCTTTGCCAACATTGGTTGAATTAAGAATAAATGATAGCAACAAGCATTGTGGACAAAATCTGATAACCAGAAATGTTCCCTCCCGTGTAATGGCGGAAGAGCAGGCCTTACGGCCTGAGCCTCGCCAGAAATAAAGACATTATTATTATTATTATTATTATTATTATTATTATTATTATTATTATTATTATTATTATTATTATTATTATTATTATTATTATTATTATTATTATTATTATTATTATTATGTAAACTATTTTGCATCGAAAAACGAACTATAAAATTGATATAAAATTCCTTGTCAAAATAGCCAAACTCCCCACTCCTCGCGCCAAGAACGAAGCGAGGGCTCAAGAAAACGTGCGCGGATAATACCCCCCTCCCTTCCACTGCAGGCGTTTTCGATAATGAATGTAGGAATTGTCCCGGAGTTTGTTGGCTCGGGAGCCGTCGCGTCGGCGGCGACGGGCGACGGGCGACGCGGGCGGCCTAATTGCGACAGCGCCCCGCGCCGCGCCTCTGCTTTGTCAGGCAAGGCGCCTCGCCGCCCCGCGCCCCGCGACGCGGGCGAATGACAAATGCCGGCCCGCGACTCCTTATTGTCCGCGGACGCTCGCCACCGCCCGCGGCTGTCCGATCGGCGCTTTATTTGCCGGGAGGCCGCCTCCAATACGTATAATCTAACAAGATTTTAAAACACGTTAAAATATTTTCCGGAGGGGGCTCGCGCGCCGCCAGAAGCAAAAAGAAGCCGCCCCGGCATGGAAAGACAGAAAGGAAGACGGGCGACGCGAGCGGCCAAAAAGAAGAAGGCGGTGACCGCGGCCGAGATGGGCGATAGGGCGACGGGCATATGCATACTGGCGGCCAGCGCGCCCGCGCCCGCGCCCGCGCCGGGCGATCAATCAGGTCGTGAGTGCGCTATTTAAGCGGCCGCTGCTCAACCCCCGGGCGCCCGCCGCCCCCGCCAGCCCCCCGCCCCGCCCCCGCCCCCGCCCCGCCACCCACCGAACGACGCGCGGCCACCGTCTGTCGCCGCCGAGGCCTCGGGTGCAACACCATTGTCAAGACCGCCGTTGCCAATGTGACTAGCTTCACCCACCCGTTTCATTCCCTACCACCCCCAGTAACAACCGTGCAACTTTTCTTCAGCGATGATTTGGGAAAATGCGGATACAGTGAGGGTATTAGTTACGAAATCGACCACTAGCTTTCATGAAGTTTTTAATTGATTGATTTTTTCGTGTTTCCGGGCGCGTCAACTCCTTTGGTCATTAGTCACGTTAGTGTAGTGCATGTTTTTTTCTCGGGAGAGGGCGGTGATCTTCCCCCTTTAGATGGCGAGATCCAGCGCCGACCTACCGTCGGCTAGTGGGGTTTCCCCTTCCACCAGCGGGGCACCGCCCCAACCGGGACAAGCTCTAAGCTCCCGACCGGTCTCCCGGAATATGTGGTAGTGTAGTGCGTGTTAGTGTAAGTGTGTGTGTAAGGGGAGAGGATAGGACAAGGAAGAGGAAGGACAGATCGCGCGCGGTCCGTGGCCCGTTTGGTAGGGTACTGTTCCGGCATTCGCCTGGTGTTGATCGGAGAAACCACGGAAAACTACCGATCAGAGCAGCCGACCGCTAGAATTCCCCTCCAGACAGCGACTGAATTCGACCTAGCTGAAACGCTAGTGTCGAAAATCCTGCCGCCGTCAGGACTCGAACCTACGACCTCCCGGTCAGAGGCGCTGCTGCTTTCATGAAGTAGTGTCAATCTCTTGAATATCTGTCATGTCTTCGCAACTTTCTAATTAATTTGTGTTCTAACTTCCTCAGGAGTTTGAGGTATCTCCTATGATGGATTTGGATCTGCTTCGGTCATTTCTTTAGATTTTTTGGTGGAAAATACGAACAGGAGTTCGTCTTCAACAGCAAATAGTTTTCATTACATGCAAATGACCATGTGTTTGGAATGTTGTCATCAGTTTTGTTGCGAGCGTTTTCCTTCAGCTGTTTTTTGTGTCAGGGAGAGTGAAGGTAGGCCATCGGCCAAGAAAAGTTGTGCGAGTAATACTACAACATTTTCCACAGATTGTATCATAACTGAAGCTACTCCAATTGCTGTCATAGTCATCTTAATCTTTGTGGTAAGGGTAGTCCTACAATATTTATCATCACTATTACAGCTACTCCTACCTTTACATTTAAAGTATGATAGCTAATGATCGATGACTTCTTTGTCATTGGACATGTCACTGCATTTGACAAGTTGACATGACAGGGTGTACTTAGCATGTAGAGGAACCTGCTGGACGAAATTTGTCAGAAGAAATCACCTCATCAAATTTAGGATGATCAAATTCCTTTCGTAGTAACGAATACCTTTCCCTAAATATCAAACTTGAACTGACATCAAAAGAGGATGGATGCTGTAAAAGAAAGTTATGAACTTACATTTTGTTCTTTCAAATAAGTCTATCAGATTAAAAGTCCAAATAATTCCTCCAGTTGTGGAAACTAATCGGTTATACCCTTAAAATTTGCATTCCAGACGTAAGTGTCCAACCATGAGCTCATACACGCTCAAAACACATTTTACCCGTATGTGTTAGCACGACTTGTGTTTAACCGTATTCCAAATTCGCTCTCAGACTCAAATTTTCTCCTCCGCTTTCCCTCAGTCTCATGCTTTCAACCCAGAGGCTATCTTCCGACCCGTCCGTGGTTTGCATATATTCGTGTGAGGCCCTTTACGTGGATTACACAGCATTGTGGCAGTTCGAATAAATTCCGCACCATCATATAGGACAGCCATAGTAATACACAAAATCATCTTAAGGCCCTTCCTTTTATATGTGTGCTCCATCTGGATAAAAGCAGAAAAAACAACATTAGCAAATTGCAATTTTTTCAAACCCAGTGCCTAAGGATAATCACGAACGTACCTTGGTTTATTATCAACGAAGAACTTCAAAAAGAAATATTCATTGACCACATAGCAAACAGTATCAGTTACCTTTCCTCTGACTTTTATGTCTCCGTACTATACATCCCCATATTAAATACACTCAACCTGCCGGCGAAATTCAATACAACCAACCTGAATTGAAAACAAATTCCATTTCCGCTAATTTTTTGGGAGGGAAAATCTCTGATATTGTCAGTTATTAGAGTTACCTGTTTGGCTTCTAATCTCTGCATTAGATTAAACATAGTACGTAAGTTGATAGGAAACACTCAAAAACTTTGTACTTCAACGTTTTAACTAACTACGTATTATTCAACAAGATTTTTTTCTAAAAAATAAATAAATAAATAAAAAATAAAAACTTCGAACTTAAAACGGAACGGACTCTTTAACACCGCGGAGACTGGAGCGCGGATGGTGGTCACGGGCCCTTGACTGAGCTCGGACGGGCACAGCGGGACGACAAATCGCAAGCGTGTGGGCGTTTCGCCGGCGCGTGGGGGTGCGCCTCACTAGCCGCAAGAACAGTCGCTCTTGACATGTTGGGGACGAGCCAGAGAATTTTGATTTCTTGAAGAAGTCAAGAATGTATCAGGGAATTTTGTTGTCAGCGAAAATAATTGTAAAAACGCACAATTTTAAGACTTTACCCTTATCGCGGATTATTTGAAACTATGGGGTAACTTCAAAGTTTGGTTAATTTTCTTTTACTTCCTCGTAAATATACGTATATACTGAGTAATACACGTAGTGTCTAGGAAGTTGTGTAATGCTGTGGGAAATTGATTTCGAGATTTTCGAGAAACGGAAATACACGTTTCGGGGCAATTTGATACCGATTTTTTTTAAAACGTCCGTCTATCCATCTGTTTGTCCGTCCGTCCGTCCGTCCATCCGTCCGTCCGTCCGTTCGTCCCTCCGTCCGTCCCTCCGTCCGTCCCTCCGTTCGTCCCTCCGTCCGTCCCTCCGTCCGTCCCTCCGTCCGTCCCTCCGTCCGTCCCTCCGTCCGTCCCTCCGTCCATCCCCCCGTCCGTTCCCCCGTCCGTCCCTCCGTCTGTCTGTCTGTCGGTCCTTCCGAGTAACTGTCTGTCTGTCCGTGAGCGCCCAAACTATGCCTAAGAGTATTTCCAAAATGAATATTCCCAGGTTTATCTGTCCCGAGTCCAAGCTCTGCGATTTTGAAAAGTCTTCTTAAAGGTTGGGGTACTTTACATAAAACCCTCGAGACATTTTCAAAATATGTAATTTTCTTTTTTAAACTATTTTTTTATTTCTGTACTATATATTTAATGTTCAATAACTGCCTATTAATATTCTACGTAATTATATTTATATTCTATGTTATATACTACAGCATAGAGAAGAAACACCTGAACAAAATTATCTCGAATACCAGTCGTAAAACCCTTGTTTATGATTATTTTCATTTCGCACTTCACACACACGTTAGGAATAATGTTTTTTTAGGTTATAAATAGAAAGGACTTTCCAAACTCAAGTTACAAGTCCGTATACACGTTCGTTGAATCAAACCCTGTTGTTTCGTAGGAAATATTCAAGGCAAGTGGGAAGGTGCGGGAGTTGACTGACGGGTTGTGTGGGCGTTGTGAGCCAGTGGGGCGCCGGCACGCTCCTCGCCAGCGTCCCACCCGCGCCACGCCCACCCAGGCATTGGCGGCGTTGGTGGTGTTGGTGGCGTTGGTGGCGTTGGTGGCGACGACGGGCCTAGTCGCTCGCGCGCTCGTGCAGAACCGTCAATGGCTTCTTGAGGAATCTGCCTCCGCCTCTGCAAGCGCCGAAGCGCGCGCCTCCACACGCGCATGCGCCTCCCGCCCTCGCAGGCCCTTCTTCAGGCCTTCTCCTCGACCCGCAGCCTCCTTATTCCAGTAGACGTAGGCCTATTGACGCTATGCGAGAATTATGGAGGAATGTTTAATGATTTGACTTAATGCCAGCTCAAAAGAATGGATATCCTATAATAGATACATGATGGCGGTCAAATTTAAATGGCGACATTCTCTGTTTATTAAAAAATATATTTTCAGTACTCATGCTAGTACTTGCCTCCACTGTTTATTGTTTACAAAGAGTTACTTTGCCGTACTCGTACTGTAAAGACGTCAGGGCCATATTAAACAATTGAGCAGAAAGTGAAAAACAAAGAAATGAAACGACACGAATCTACACTGCTGCCGCCTCGCAATTTGAAAATGATCACAAGAGAAAATATACTTATAAGTTTCTATGTGTTGGTATACTATAAAGAATAATGTATGCAACTCATACAAAAGTGCCTTGGTGTACTCCTTTCAAAGGGCCGGATTCTGCTTCTATCGTCGCCTCATTCGCCAACTTGCCATTCGTAGGCTAAAAACTCACATTCTGTACTAGTTTAATAAATAACTAAATTGCAAATGCTACTAAGTAAATTGAAAATCTACTTATCGCTTACAAGAATATTAATTTTTAAAATAGTACATCATGCAAATAGTTCATAATGTTAAGCTTTATTGCATTAGTATAGTGTATGTTTTGAAAATTAGCGACTTTAGGAGAGGATTTTCAAATTTGCTGGATTGGAATACGGCAACACTATAAACGAGTTGTATACGTTATTTTGTTTATGTAATAGTATTATAAACTAATAAGAGAATCAAAATTCATTTTTGGAAACAACTTTTTTGTGACTTCGCGAGTATTTGACGAGTGCGAAAAACGATTATCGGCTGTTCCGTTCACTGCTGTCCCCTTCCCCACGATTCTCGCGCTGCGATTGGCTGAATGTATGATGTCGCAATTATTCGTGCCGTAAACTTCAAATGCGTCATAATACGTGCCATAAAATGTCATGTATGAACGATTACTTGTAACGACAAAGGTCGTTTAAAATTTGTATTTGTTCCGTAAAGGGTAATTTACTTCGGCGCCGTTGGATTCCGGGATTCCTTGTCGGTTACCCAACTACGAATCCCCGATGTCTCAAATTCCCTTAACTTTCGTGACCACATCGTTAACGAATTTGGCTAGCGACACCAGTTTCACAGTCGTGACCTTTCAGTAGAACCATTCCACCATTTGCCTGGATGACCGAGGGAAACCACGAAAACCTCGGTCAGGATGGGAAGCATGAGGATTGAACCCAGGTCTCGCGAATGCAAAGTCAGCGCTACGCTTTCAGTCACTTCGCTCGATTCGTTTATAATACTGGAATACAAAAATAGTTATTTACGCACCAAAAGCGCTAAAAGGGTTGTAATGATCAGGCAGCGACAAAATTCCCTGGGGGGATGACCCTCGGACATTTTGTCGCCGTTCGATCATTAGAACCGGGTAACGCCCATGGTGCATACATGATTTTACTTTTTACGCAATTGTAATGACTCACACAGACTTATTTAATAATTAAGTAAATGTTAACTTAATTCTGTTTGTCTTTTCATATTTCGCTCTCATAAATCCCTTCATAAAAGGACATGTAGCATAATTCAACTGTTTCCATATTTCCGCCGTAACCACGATCCTCTTGATCGCGGTAAGTTATGCAGTGAATATCGAACAACATAACCGGGAGCGGTCGCTCAGTGCATCAACTGATGTGCCTGCAGCGC